>CM077516.1:52768359-53297592 GCA_039654895.1 Mongoloraphidia duomilia
GCCCTTTAGACTAGTAATATTATCCAGATGACCCGGTATAAAATATGATACAAGAACACTAAGAAGTATAAAATAAAAATAATTTGAAAAAATTGAACCAACTTCAAAAAATGAGTCAGAATGCCCCTAAAAAGAATAAAATAACTGTTTTCCTCGTTTTACAATCATAAACAACTATGCGACTACAATAGAGAAAAAACTCGGGTCGCAGTGCCAAACCCTGCCGACAATATAGTGTATTTGCTAATACAGGCATTGTGGCAGTATTATGTGAACTTAAGTTTGTTTTCTGACAAAATAAAAAATTTAACCCCTTAATACATCCCTTAAAATAATTAAATTTTTCTAAATTTCAATATTAGACATGGATTTTATCAGTACAACATCTGCACCAAATTAAATACACCCTTCCATAAGTAAATCCGTATCAACAAACTAGTGTTTTCATAAAATTTGAAAGTCCAGTCCTGTCGGGCCGATTTTATTAAAATTTTAGCAGCACATTTTAATCTTTACTAAAGAGTTAAATTTCAATTTTGAAACGATTCTGACAAGTTTTTCGGTATTTTTGGGCCCAAAAACTTTTTGGAACCCCTAAATACAACCCTGAAAATGGTCCGATCGGGCCCATTTTAAATAGGCTTCTTGCGGTGATGGGTTCCAATGTGTGTACCAAATTTCGTTTCAATCGATTAAGTCTGTCGAAAGTTATCGTGTACACACACACACAAATATATATATATATATATATATATATATATATATAAACATTTTCAAAAATGGTGCCAAATTGTTCAGGAGGCTATGAAACGTCGAGAAATTTTGGTCCGACCCCTAGGTCCCGCCATCCGACCGACGCCAATAGTGTATGTGCCATATTATGGCAAATACACTAATAATTGAGCCGACTTCTAATTGATGGTGATTGTAAATTACAGACCCTCGGCTGCTAAATTCGTAATTAAAAATACGTAAGGAAGCTGATTGTAAAACGAAGGTAAAAACTATCATCTGGGAGGCACTCTGAGTCCTTTTTTGAACTGATTCAATTTTGTTAGAATCATCTTTATTGTGAATATAAATAGTAGAGCGTTTGGCATAAAATGTCAAACAAAATTTGTTTCCAGTCAGTGGAGAATGTAACATTCCGAGTTTTTCAGTTCAAAATATATGGTGATGCATTTTTTAAAATAAGATATTTCTGTCTACATAGAAAGTACATCAAAAGTTGGTAGAAAATGTAAAAATGTCAAAATGAATCAACTCGCAGTTCATGCTACTGGAAAACTACTATATACAAGGTGTCTGACTTCAGCTGCGTTCCTTTTTAAACCCTTCGGCCTGCTAGAAAAAAATGGTCTACTTATCGATTCGATATAGTCCCGATACCAACTCGATGTAATCTTGGTACCTGTATTATAAAGTTTTCGAGATCAACGCAATTAAACTTTACATAATATACAATACAATACAAACATGTACTTACTTCAAACTTATATCAAGTAGGTACAATATGTACGTATGTATTATAATATTGCATCGTATGTAAAGTTTAATTGCATTTAACTCGAAAATTTTATAATGTAACAGTGGTAATAATTGGTAGTTAACTGCACGTTTGAAAAAATAAAAAAAAAATAAAAAACCTTTTCACAATAGCTAAAAAAATACCTATAGTACAGTAAATAGAGACACAAAAATTGCGTTTACTTAAAAAAAATACTTAATGGCTGAAATTTTGAGGAGGTGTTCGGGGGCATGTCCTGAGTCTAAAACCGAGTTTTCGTATTCGAGGGGGTGGGGGAAGTTACATCCTCCGGTCAATATAGGGGTAAGTTTGTTTTAATTTTTTTTTAAATGATTTTTAAAATTTTTAAATTATTAAAACTTTTAACGTGATTTTTTAAACTTTTTAGGATGTTTAAAATCTTTAAAAATTTAAAAAATTTAAAGATTATTTTTTTTTTAATTTTTCTAAGTTTTAAAAATCCATGTTCAAAACAAAAGTTTTTCAATGCAAATTTACATGTCAAACGTAATGATCATTTTTTTACCGTATTTTAACGTAATTTGCTGTAAATAACTTCGAAATAAGATTTCATCATTGAACCATATTTAACGGTGCCAAAATGCTTCAAAGTTGATTTTTTTAGTGTAAATCGATTGGAAAACGCAAAATAAAGTCGATTTGTTAAAAAAAAAACCAAAAACTACCCCTCACTTTTAACCTTTTATCGGCCATTGTGATTGACCTGATCGACCTATGACCTTGATTTTATTATCATTGGATAGATATTTTCATTTCCTACAAGATTGATCTCTTGGACTTGACTGTACGGGCAATAGCAACGAAGATAAAAAATTAAAACAAACTTACCTCTATATTGACCGGGGGATGTAACTTCCCCCACCCCCTCGAATACGAAAACTCGGTTTTAGACTCAGGACATGCCCCCGAACACCCCCTCAAAATTTCAGCCATTAAGTATTTTTTTTTAGTAAAATATACCGTTTTACTGTACTACTATGGTACTATTTAAGAAAAAAAGTTGAGTGTTGCCTTTCTGGCCTATATAGGAATATCGTCGATAATTCACCACCCTCTTAAAAAGAATTTCATCCCATTTGCGAATATACAAGGTGTGGCTTGATGTTTCGCTAACTTCATATGAAGCTAGCGAAACATCAATTTTTACTTCCCACCTCTACTATGGTAGGGAAGTAATGGATTTAGTCCGAAAAAAATATTTCGAGATTTTAACAGATTTTCACGTTTTGAGACCCTAGCAATCGTTTAAGATCATTTTCTGACTGATGTCTGTATGTGTGTGTGTGTGTGTGTGTGTGTGTGTGTGTATGTGTGTGTGTGTGTGTGTGTGTGTGTATGTGTGTGTGTATGTGTGTGGTCAATTTTTCGCCTTCGATATCTTAAGAACGGAACAACATACGGGCATGCCGATTGTTCTATTGTGTTTATCAGCCTTTAACTTAGATCTGATTAGATTTTGAGTCAAATCGGTTCAGTGGATCCTGAGATATTCAAAAAAACGTCCTCAATGTCACGTATTAACATAGGTAAAAAAAAATATAAATGAATTCTAGATGTTATAATATGAAAAAAATGTAAATATTTTTTTTCTCTAAAATGTATAGTTTTCGAGAAAAAAAATATTTTACTAAAAAAAATAAAAATTGTACGTAAATCAAGGTAACCATGATTTTTGCTATATTAAGTTAGCCATCAGTAGATCACCAAACAAAAAAAAGAGGGCCATGCTTTTTTCAAAGAATAAAAATTAAATTGTGTTTTAAAGACCACCAACAGCTAAGGTTATTTGGGCCTAGTCAAAGAATAAAAAAAAGAGTGTTTATTTTTTGCAAATATTTACTAGGTGGGAAGTATAGGACTGGTCATCAGTCGAATTTTTACTTCCCACCTCTACTATGGTAGGGAAGTAATGGATTCAGTCCGAAAACAATATTTCGAGATTTTAACAGATTTTCACGTTTTGAGACCCTAGCAATCGTTTAAGATCATTTTCTGACTGATGTCTGTATGTGTGTGTGTATGTGTGTATGTGTGTGTGTGTGTATGTGGTCAATTTTTCGCCTTCGATATCTTAAGAACGGAACAACATACGGGCATGCCGATTGTTCTATTGTGTTTATCAGCCTTTAACTTAGATCTGATTAGATTTTGAGTCAAATCGGTTCAGTGGATCCTGAGATATTCAAAAAAACGTCCTCAATGTCACGTATTAACATAGGTAAAAAAAAATATAAATGAATTCTAGATGTTATAATATGAAAAAAATGTAAATATCTTTTTTCTCTAAAATGTATAGTTTTCGAGAAAAAAAATATTTTACTAAAAAAAATAAAAATTGTACGTAAATCAAGGTAACCATGATTTTTGCTATATTAAGCTAGCCATCAATAGATCACCAAACAAAAAAGAGGGCCATGCTTTTTTCAAAGAATAAAAATTAAATTGTGTTTTAAAGACCACCAACAGCTAAGGTTATTTGGGCCTAGTCAAAGAATAAAAAAAAGAGTGTTTATTTTTTGCAAATATTTACTAGGTGGGAAGTATAGGACTGGTCATCAGTCGAATTTTTTTTTAAAAGAAAGGAGCGGCAAAATTTTTTTTTCACGAATAATTTACGGCAAAAAAGCGGCAAATTCCCCCCATTTCATTTTTCAGTTTGAACCATACCTAGTGTTGGTGCTTCGCTAACTTCATATGAAGTTAGCGAAACATCAATTTTTTTTAAAAAAGAAAGGAGCGGCAAAATATTTTTTTTCACGAATAATTTACGGCAAAAAAACGGCAATTTCTCCCCATTTCATTTTCCAGTTAGAACTATACCTAGTGTTGGTGCTTCGCTAGCTTCATATGAAGTTAGCGAAACATCAATTTTTTTTTAAAAAGAAAGGAGCGGCAAAATTATTTTTTTCACGAATAATTTACGGCAAAAAAACGGCGAATTCCCCACATATTCGGTATTCGATCCGTTGAAGTTGTTTCGCTAACTTCATGCACCTAAAATTATACTTTGGGAGGGCTACATCTATATTATGTATAATAAGATCTTTGAATGTACCTTTTCTAAGCCACATCCCTGTATACATTATAAAGATTTTGATGGGGATAATCTTCAAAAATAGGGCCTAGGGAGTCATGTCTGGGACACCTGTATATTGTTTCGATATCGATTTGACATTGTTTCGGTATCAACTCGATGTCGTGGTATCGACCCGATATAATTTCGGTATCAAGTTGACACACTGTATTCCACTATATTCAAATATCTTAGTGACGAAATACATTTTGCACTTTATATCTAGAACGAGATATTTCTTCCTACATATTATATCAAGATAGTGTTCAAATGTCAAAGTGAATATGTTCATAATATAATGCTTTTGAATCTTTGTTTAAGCTTTATGAAAATACGTGACAACAAAGGGAATAAAATATTGTGTATTCCCTCTACAAAATCAAAACAAGTCTTTATTATATTATTACACAATTAAGACAGCGGTAACTAAGGCAATTTAGATTTTGCACAAATTGTAATTTTTAAACCGTCTGTTACATGCTATTGTGAAATTGTGTTTTAAAGACCACCAACAGCTAAGGTTATTTGGGCCTAGCACTAATTCATATTTTCAATTCATTATTTTTTTTTTAATAATAAATTGAAAATCCAATTGACACTTTTACCACCTCTCGGGCTAGAACTCGGGAACTGGGGACTTGTAATTGAGGAACCATAGCAACGCTATATAAACAACAACATTGCTACATGCTCGGCCATTCTCAAGCCCGTTACATGTAACCCGGTTTTATTTATAATAAAAAAACAAGTTGTTTTGCAAATAGTTTCTCTACGGTAGACTGGTCTCTAATCTCTAAGGGCACCCAATGGGAAGTTAGCAGTGTGGTTTTACCCACACACTAAGCCTCTTTTCATGAAATTTGGTATATAGTTACTTTAGCTGTCCTGGAATAGCACATAGGGTACTTTTCATCCCGGAAAAATGTATAGTTCCTGTGGGATAGTAACAAAACGTAACTCAGCAATTTTTTGCATTTTAGTGCAGGGGTTTATGTAATTCTGTGGGATTTTTAAAGAAGGAATAGTGTGACTACGTGGGATGGATAGCTCATGAGTCACACAATCAGATACTACCAGGTGTTTTGCCCAATTTTTTGGCGGACACCCTTTATGACAAAAATCTTTTTTTTTGCCTTTGTAACTCGTTTGCGGTTGGTTCTAGGCAAATTTTGGTAAAGACCTTTTTTATTGTAAATAAAGTAGGGAACAAAAAAGGTTTTAACATTTTTTTGATATCTGCTACCGTTTCGGATATACATATAATCATGTATTTTGATACGGCGAGTACTTCATAAAATAGAAACACGACTGTCAAAATGACAATGGTTTTTGTTTCTTTAATAATTTGAACAAATACATATGTGCAGATATTGACAGATAAATTATGGACGCTCGAAAATAGAAGTCATAAACTTCTTTTGTGCAGATATGCTGTAGTAACAAATCATCATCGTGAGAGTGAATTTGAAAATTCTACGCATAAAAATTTTATGTTACGATATTTTATGGGAAAATGTTCAAATATTTTGTGATCTGAATTAAAAATGGGATGGAAATTAGGAAGTTTCCATTGGACGAAAATACTAATTATGATACTGTCACATCATTATAATAAAGATAACTTTAAAAATTCTGAAAGAATTATTTTGATATCTCTAATTTCAACGGATATATTCAATTTCTTGTACGTGGGGTCGCAAACGAAACTGATTTTTGAATATGACGTCACGCGGTACAAGTTTGCTGTTTTTTAGCTTTGTGAGTAATTAGAACCTAAGTTACTTAGTAACTATTTTGTTGTAATACAGACTTTTCTATTTATATTAAATTAAAATTAACTGTCAAAAATTTAAATATGTCAATATTTTCCGTCATCAACTGGTTTGTTTTTAGTGTTTCCATAACAATTTACGAGTTTATAGAAAGAGATTTATCGGAAGTTACCATGTTAAATTACCACACATACAAACTGAAAATAACTTTTAAAAGTATCGTGCCGCGTGACGTCACTCGGACTGAAAACGAAATTTCTTGGAGAATTGTCAATTCAAACTTTGAAGTAGCATAACTTTGTTGTTTTTAAAGATATTTCAAAAATTCTTCCGCCATTAATTTTATAATTTTTAGAATTATGATTTAGATCAAAAAAATAAAAAAGGGAAACTTCCTAATTGTATACTAGACATGATTAAATTAAGTTAATAATTTGCAAATGTAATTATATTATAGAATTATTACCGAGAAACAAGAGGAATGTTGGAATTTCATTTTACTCCATTAAAATACAGACCTTGTATAATTCTACAATATCTGGGTGCCGAGCTTTGCTCGGATGAGTTCAATAAAAATAGTACTTGTATGCTGTGAGATATTATTTTCTCAGAATATTATTCCGAAACGAATTTATTTCTGAAACATAATTTAAAATAATTGTTTCTGTTAAATATTTTAACTACCTATGTGTATTTTTAAGCGTAAAAACTAAGTATCAACTTGAATCAAGCATTTTTTCCTGTAAATATTATTTAGGTCGCCATTTGCAAATCTACCGCCGTTATTGTTTTGATGACTGAAGAACTCGCAAAAACCGATTTTCATAGATTGAATATCTTGTAAAAATGTTCGAATCAGATGAAATTTTGCTCGCCCGTTGCCATTTTAACAATCCAATTTTAAGCATTGATACCAAATATCAACTTTATCGAAGTTATACTTTTTCTCTGTGATGTCATCTTAACAACTACCAGTAAATTTCAAATATTTTTTTTGCCTAGGTACCTACTAAAAAACTCACAAAAATCGAGTCTTTTAATAACAAACGCCAGACTATAACCTGCGCAAAACTTTTTTTGCATGTATCTTCACCATAGTTTTTAAAAATCGATATGTTTTTACACAGACCCGCGGCGCCAGAAGTGCGGCCCTTCGGGCCGCCGTTTTGTTATTATTTACATATTGTGCAAGACACTTCTTATATTAGTGTTCAATTACAATTTTAACACTTGTGATATATTATATAAAATCTATGTAAAAATGGACTTCGAATCAATCTGACTTTAATTGAGCGAGTTATAATAAATAAAAAACACCTTTTTTTTAATTGCTCCCCTCTGGAACCAAAATTCCTACCTAGATCGATTTCTCGTCCCGAAAAATCTCCATTCTGTAAATTTTATCAGAATCGTTAGTCGTTTTTGAGAAAAAAAGGTCTAGGTAAGATTATACGTCATACTACATTTAACGTACTTACCTATACATATTTTATATAGGTAATATAAAAATCGTATAAAAATAGCATACCTATTTATTTAAATTTTATCTAAAACTACTTACATAATTATGTTTAGATTTTATTGTTGCTATTTTTTTACTTTTCAAATAATTACTGATTATTTTAATAAGTTAAAGATTGACTGTCAGATTTGACATAAATAATGAAAATAGTTTGTTTTTTCCAAAGCCTACTCACAATACGACACTGTTTTATGACGTTAAAAAAACTGTTTTTTAAAATGATAAAATCGATAAGAAAACGAATTTTTCCAGGGATGAGACCTAGCTAAATCGATTTTTTGCCCCCCGAAACCCCTTTTCGGTAAATTTGATCAAAATCGTTAGAGCCGTTTTCGAGAAAATATTTATATAGATACATAGAAACATATACAGGGTGTATCACAGGAAACCGAACATAGGGAAAAGTACACAGTACAAATTAGTTAAGATCAGAGATTGCTTTGCCCTCTATTCAGAGGTCGTTACCATGGTGTACGTATACAGTAACAAATGCATTTTGCTGTTCATTTGACGACATTTGGCAAAATCTGGATGAACTTAAAGACAAAGTCGTCGAAGTATGTTTCAATATGACTCCTGTAATGTTAGATAAAGTGAGACAAAGTTTTTGTAACCGATTAAGCCACTGCTTAATTCAAAATGGAGGTTTATTTGAACATTTGCTTTAATTTTTTATTTTAACTGTTTGTTTTGTTTAATTATTAGTTAAAAAAATATTTTCTTAATAAAAAATTGTTTCATTAATAAAAATAAATTCATTTAATATTGAAGAATTTATTTTAACTGGTTTTTCTAATTATTCATTATTAGCTATTATTGTTATTAAATAATGGTTAGTCAGCGTTACCATGGTACCCATTCTCATATGTGGCCAAAGTAATCGTTGATCCTAACTAATTTGCACAATGGAGTTTTCCCTATGTTCGGTTTTCTGTGATACACCCTGTATACAAGATTTACTCGTTTAATAATATAGGGATTATATTAATGTACAGTGTAACGGATATTATGTGTTCTACTATATTATACAGGAAAGACAGAAATATAAAGTTCATTTTTTTAGGGTTCCGTAGGCACTAGGAACTCATATAATTTCCGTCTGTCACAGTTCCACAGCTCCTAAAATTTACAACCGATTTTAATGAAAATTCATAGGGCGATGTCTTATATTTGTAATAATAAAATTGTTTTAAGAAATTGTAAAATATGTATATTTTAAAGCACCCCATACATGGCATTTCATAATGAAAGAAAAAAAATATCATCGAAAAAACAAAGAAATCGATTATTTTGTAAGTGGAGTAGATTCACTTTAAGTCGTCGCTCAGCACTTTTAGTCCCTCCTCTCCTTCACCTTACTTTTTTCAACTGCCCCCATTCCTGCACACCGTGACGAGATTGCAGAATCCCATTAAACCCTTCTGCTCCTACGGCCTTACTGTTTTCAACCGTTACGAGTTCCCAGTTCTGCACACCGTGATGAGATTGTGGTAAGTTAGATCTTATACTGAGTTTGGCTTGGATTAAGAAGATATAAAGAGAAGTAGTGCTTTTTTTCCTAACAGCCTAGCAGGCGCTGACTTAACGAAAAACGGCGATGTTTATCTTTTATTAAAAAAAAATAATTGCAAGAAAAGGAGATTTATCGCGAGATAATTGTTTTTGAACGTACGAAACCTCTCGAAATATATGCGATGGACATTTTTATAATGTGCTTAGGCGATTATAATATCAACGACACGGGCTGTCTAGTTTATATTCCAGGGATAAATAATCTCTGCTTTAATCTGTCATTGCCGCTTCGTTTGGCACGTATTTCCACCTACAGAAGAGCGAACTTTCTTTTGTTTTAATTTGTTTTTATTTGGCATCTACACGATATAGCACGCACTTAATTCCTGTTGGACACTGCGTGGTTAGCAGAGTAATCGAACACAGAAACTGTGAGGTTTAGGTTAGAGTGCTTGTGGAAAGTGTACACTGATCTCTAATAGATGGATTGCTACTTGCTAGTCTCTTTACAACGACACAAGCGTCTGAAGCCGGCTCCAGATGACATGGCAAATGTCGACCAATGTTGACATTCGCACAATTGCCATGCCGTGTGAATGGTTTTCCTGTGCCCTATATTTAACAGTCACCAACGTTGGCATTGGAAGATATTCGCTTTGAGGGCGGATTGGCCAACGCTGGTCTCGACTTGTATATACGACTTTGTTTTCATCCAGACAACTGGACAGTTTTCACTACGCGGTGTTTGTCAGTGTGTGTATATTATTGTGATTTATGAGTTGAATGAAATATGTATTAAAAGCTAGGCATAAGAAAAACATTACCTCTGAATCACTTGCAATAACATATTTTTGGAAAAAGTCTGTTCGTCTGTTAGTCTGTGAGCACGATTCAAACGGCTGATCGAATCGAAACCAAATTGTGGTATGCTGTTTAACATATAAAAAGGAAGAGTCCTATTGTTTTTGGGGAAAATCGGCGCATGCGCAGAAAAGATATATGCTATAACGTTATTTTCTCTATTATAATGGTATATTTTTATAACGGTTTATTATTCCATTCGTTTTTGCATGTAAGTTTTGTAAAAAAAATGTTTTTCTAAACCTTATAGTTTCGTAAATATTTTAAAAATAAAAAAAATCAACTGTTCTTTTGTTCTGAAGTAATTGGTCTATCAGAAAGAAATGAGTTATCTGACAATTGACAAGCATGCTTAGGTTAATTTTTACATGTGGAACGTGGAACTATATGTAACTATGGAAACGAGAAGCATATATAATATAAATATTTAATACTAGCCGTTACCCGCATCATCTTACACGTTAACAGAAATTTTATTTTATTTATTATAATGTTATGTGAAATGGAAATATTTTTGAAGTTGGAATGGTCCCGCGTCCAATTGGCTGGAATTTTTTTATATTATTTTGTTTAACTCTCTTTAGTTTTTATAATGACGCCACATAGCTTATTGTATTTTTAACCGACTTCAAAAAAAGGAGGGGTTCTTCTTTTTGTATAAGTATAATAATATATTATACTTGATAACCTCTTTCATTAATTGATACCCATATCAAAGGAGTTGTGAAGAACAAAATAATCCACCATCTTGAGGCGTCCGCCAAATTGAATTTATAATGACGTCATCGCATTGTCTTCTGACTTACACACATACGCAAAATTTCAGAGCTCTAGCTTACTGAGAACTAGTCGAAATGAAGATTACAAGATTTGTCGCGGACAGAAAAGTAAGTTAATAAACGCTGCATGTATTAGAATAAAGTCTGAAATTATAATATAATGACAATATTATTTATATACATAATAATATATTATAGAAAATCATTGAGCAATCCACATATTAGACTCTTAGAGATCCGTGGAAAGATACGGCTGTATTTAATTTGTAAGTAGATGTGGCCACTGCACTTTGTTTTCTTCTGTTCTGTTTAGCATGCGCAGTAGCAAAACCCTGAAACAAATTATTCGCTTCAACTAATAAAGAAAATTAGTTTTTTCTATTTGAAAAGGCTATTTTTGTTTCTTTGGTTGTCTAACCCTAATCAATACAAAATAAATAAAATTCATTGTAAGTTTTTAACGAAATTTCGAACTTAAATGCATACAGTTTATGAGATATGTAGACCGAATTAGCCACTTTAAGAATTTTTGTCTGTCTGCCGATTTTCTTGTTTCAAGGTAACTCAAAAACTACTGAATCGATTTTGATCGGACTCTCACTATAGTGTTTGTTTTACATTAGGAAACAGGATGGGCTACACAGGGTGATGAAAAATGGATTCCCTTAAATTTTGCAACGGGTTCTACATGTGAAAATATTCAAAAAATGTTCAAATAAACGTATGCCCGAGTTACCTAAGCTCTAATGATCTAAGCTGTCGAGTGACTATAATTTACAGTTTCTATGATTTTTAAAATGCAATTTCTTTCACGGTAGAGTAAGTCAGACCGTTACGGTTCAATTGTAACCGGGTTACATGTTGTATAAGTTTTTGTTTACCCATCCATTTTTTCATGTTTTAGTCGAAAATGCTTACCGAAATACCTTCTTGGCAACGTCTTTGTGGAGGCATAAGGGCAGCATTTCGGGCATCATGTTTACATCGCTGGTGCCTAAAGCCGGTTCTGATCCTAGTTACCTAGTAGTATACGATTTATATGCTACACAACTCCGCACAAATAATGATTCGTGCAAAATTGTTTCGAACTTGCAGTACACTTCGCGCTAACTACGTCGGTCGATCAATGAACACTTTCAAGTCAAGTCAGTAGTTCGAACGGTAGTATTATAACCACAAAACAGTTCAGAAACAAGTGCTCAAGTTTTCAAACAAGCTTTAATGGGATTTAATATCATTAGTATTTGGAGTTCAATAAAAACCGATTTGTAAGAGTTTTTAAAGGCAAAACACATAGAGAAAAAATTCTAATATTAACTATGACAGTCATAGTTAATCTAAAGAGTAACCTTGTATAATGAGACCTAATAATTTAATAATTTGGAAAAGTTCCCTATTGAGTCACAATAGTGAATTTTTTTAAACTATTTAATTATTAGGTCTTAATCTTATTATACATCGTAGAGATGTATATTAAGTTTGGTATAAATCCTATATGTATGTCACAATCCTTTGTCATACCATAACTCGAGTAACTGTAATTTGTTTTTAATGAAATTTTAGACACGTATGCGTTCCCATCATGGCAGGAGCTGTATTGTTTTTCATTTACGTAGCTAAAAAAATAGTGCCCTTTTGGTCATAATTTGTTAAAAAACCCTCCGTAAGTTTGGAACGAAACGAGCTAGAAAAAAATCAAAGAATGGAATTTGTACGTTATTTTATTACCTTTTCGACTGGCGTAAAAAAAATACTGTTACCTATCTGCATCTGAGCGTATTAAAGTGATTTGTGTTAGCTTGCTTGAAAATAGATTTTTTGATTATTAGACGTACCTACCTATCTTTTTATATATTACTCCAATCGTCTTAAAATTTGTTTTAAACTGTAAGGAATTGCCACTTTATAGTAAATTACATCATTTCCAATGTTAAAAACACGTCAAAAATACCTTTTGGTGTAATTTTCAATAAACATTTTCCAAAAAAATTAAAAAAACGCGTATCTTTTGTTTTCTTGAGGGGTTGACTTATGGCTCGCATTAGAGACAGACAAATGATTAGAATGGATTATTTTGGTACCCATTCATTAATGATATTTTTTTACTTACGTCAAAATATTAGTGATAAAATCTAACTAATATTATAAATGTGAAAGTTTGGATGGATGGATGGATGGATTGATGTTTGTTACTCAATCACGCCAGAACGGCTGAACGGATCTGGATGAAATTTGGTACAGAGATAGATTATAGTCTGGAATAGCACATAGGCTACTTTTTATCCCGGAAAAATGTACGGTTCCCGTGGGATAGTTTTGTTTTTCATTGAGCAAGGGATCGACATGATTTTTTGCATAGTGGTAGTTTAAGGGTCTGAGAATGTTATAGGCCAATTTTTATCCCGGAAAAATGTACGGTTCCCGTGGGATAGATTTGTTTTTGTTTTATCTTTGGAAATACTAAACCGATTCTAAAAATTCTTTTACTAACAGAAAGCTACGCGGGGGGGGGGGAGAATCTCGAGGGGGGATAACAAATTAGGGGGGAAGATTCTCGCGGGGGGGATAATAAATTAGGGGGGAAGATTTTTGCGGGGGATAACATATTAGGGGTGGAGATTCTCGCGGGGGGATAACGAATTAGGGGGGAGATTTCGCGGGGTGATAACAAATTAGGGGGGGGGGAAATTCTCTCGGGGGGATAACAAATTAGGGGGGGAGATTCTCGCGCTGGGATAAAAAATTAGGAGGGGGAGATTCTTGCGCTGGGATAACAAATTAGGGGGGGAGAATCTCGCGGTGGCATAACAAATTAGGTGGGGAGATTCTTGCGGTGGGATAACAAATTAGGGGGGAAGGTTCTCGCGGGGGGATAACAAATTAGGGGGGACATTCTCGCGGGGGGTAACAAATTAGGGGGTAAGTTTCTCGCGGGGAGATAACAAGTTAGGGGGGATTCTCGCGGTGGGATAACAAATTAGGGGGGAAGGTTCTCGCGGGGGGATAACAAATTTTGCACAGGAGTTCTTTATATAGGTATCGTAGATGAGCAATAATGTATTAATAAAATTCGAGCGAACGAGCGAAGCGAGTGAGTAATGTATTAATAAAATTCGATAGAACGAGCGAAGCGAGTGAGTAATGTAATAATAACATTCAAGCGAACGAGCGGAGCGAGTGAGTAATATATTGATAATATTCAAGCGAACGAGCGAAGCGAGTGAGTAATGTAGTATTAATATTCGAGTGATCGAGCGAAGTGAGTGAGTAATGTATTTATAAAATTCGAGCGTACGAGCAAAGCGAGTGAGTAATGTATTAATAATATTCAAGTGAACGAGCGAGGCGAGTGAGTAATATATTAATAATATTCAAGCAAACGAGCGAAGCGAGTGAGTAATGTATTAATAAAATCCGAGCGAACGAGCGAAGCGAGTGAGTTATGTATTATTAAATTCGAGCGAATAAACACTACCAGCCTAGCTTCGCATCGCAGGAAAAGAATTTCTCACGGGGGGGATTATAAATTCTAAATCGTAAAATACGTGGGCGAAGCCACGGGTAACGGCTAGTAATACATATTTACGGATATCAATTCATATTGTTGAATGAATTGTGAATTATAGACGCTCGACATCAGAGGTCATTAGCGTCTGTAATTCATATTGTTATTTTTTATGGTTATATTATACAATAGATTAATTTCTATGAAAATAAAACAAAATATATTATTAACACTTACATGTATGTATTATGTAACTTTAATAAAAATTAAACATTGCACATATATGTGTATTACAAATCAGAGGAACAATATGTATTCTAATTTTTTGTACATGATCTACATTTTCTACACTGAGAAAAATTGTTTTAACCGTTCGCTAAAACTGACCTAATCCATTAGTAGAATCAGCTTAGGAAACGGTAGACTCTACTAGCCTTGTTAGTTTACATTAACTGAGGAAACAGTTGTTTTCAACCGATACTCTGTTAAAAACAGAGACGTCATTGTTTTAACCGAGTAAATATTTTAACTGTTAACTCTGTCAATGTAACTCTTTTGATTTCAACCGATCGACATACGTTGCATACACCGCTTGAAAGGCAGGTTCCAAAATAACCTAATTTGTCGGCAAATGTTACGGGTTTTTCGGTGAATACAACTGCTTTTTTTTCTCAGCGTAAAAAGTCTGTAATTTTCGTTTTTTGTGACCGATTTTTGTTCGATAGTATAAGGAACTTCGTACAGCATTGTGAAGCAGAGGTCCATTTACGGGTATTCCCCGATTAAGCTGAAGCTTAAACCACTGTAATAGTGCTTGATCTACTTGTTCTTGAGCGAGGTATTGTTTGTGCATGTCGTTCTAACCGGACGATTATTATAAAATTAGGTCCCTAAAGCAGTTGGTCGCTTAAACCGGAGTCGTACTATACGGATACGCTTTCATAGTACGTCTAAGTATATGAAACCTACCTTGAGTTTGCATTTACGTCGCTAAAAACGGTTAGTCGTTATAAACGAAGTCGTAATAAACGGACTCTACTGTATTCAGAAACAGTAGTATAATGTCTTTGTTATATGTAAGAGCATTAGATTGTACTCACAGAAAAACAAATGACTGATCTACATAGAAAAAGATCGATTTTCAAGCTAAATTTTGATCAAAATGTGTAGAAAAATATTATTTCGAATTGGAAATTGTACAAAAAACAATGTTAAATACATAAGGTCATTATTAAATTAGATTTTCACATACACTATTGGGATCGGTCGGATGGTGGAACCTAAGAGTCGAACTATAAAATTTCGACGTTTCACATTTCATTTTGAACATTTTTTAAATTAAGAAGTTTACATTTAACTAAAATACTAATAATATAGTGTCACATCATAATAATAAGGATAACTTTAAAATGCTGAAAGAATTGTTTTGATATTTTTAAATTCAACGGAGATATTCAATTTCTTGTACGTGTGGCCGCAAACGAGACATAGTTATGACGTCACAAGGCACAAGTATGCTGTTTTTTTAGATTTACGAGCAGCTTGAATCTAGTGATCTAGTCAAATAAGATTTTCTGACAATGCGTTCTGCAACCCAGCATATGTGTAGGCAAATAAATTCAAACTTACCTACGTGAGCTCTATTTCTGCGGAAACATTACCCGCTGAGATAAGAAGGATCAGGCTGTGCCTATACAGCCTCTGGCCGTTCAACGTTGTACGAAACAGTTGAGCAGACATGACTCAGAGTGACACTGACACCTGACAGACCACATTTTGATTGTGTGTATCTTGTAAGTTTTACTTAAATAACTAAATATTAACTTATCTAATATTAAGTTATAGTATTTAGAGGACGTTATGATAATTAATACCACTTGTTGTTATGGATATCAGATATCATTTCTTTTCACAACGCCGCTATTGAAAATTCGATTTTCGGTACCTGTTTAGCGGGTTGAAACTATATATGCAATACTCCTATATTGCTAGCGTCCGTAAGTGGAAGTATCAGGCCGCAAGTGAGACAGCAAATGACTGTTTCTATCTTTGTCAAGAAACCCAGCTCGTTGTGCGCAAGCGTTGCTACTCTCGTGGGGGAATTGGCAAGCGTGGTGGGGAAAGCCTGTGGGGATATTAATCACACAATATTTATAATAATAATTATGTTCGAACATATGTTATAAGTGCGCCATTTGTGATGTGTATACTAACCAAACAACAAACTCTGTACATACTTACCTATTTTATTATATAATTACATCCCCACACACACGCATATAGCCATTGCAGCTGAGCGTGTTATTATATAAAAAAAAAAAATAAAAAAAAAAAAAAAAATTATGTTCGTTGTCGGTATTGATATTTATCGAATATTTATTTATTTCCAATTAATTAATTTACAATTTGCTATTTTACTTTTCATTATAATCTTTTTTTTTTACTTGTCAAATTCACTGTTTTTATAATAATTTTTCACTACCCTAGTTACAGCATTATTTTGGATTGTTGATCGCTACAAGCCTCCTCTGCTCGAAGCTTAAAGCCTAGTTATAGTAAACATCTCTTTGTATTCTCGGACATGCGACGTCATTTGAGAGAGACAGACATATTATATATGTCTGCACCGTAGGCTTTTCGCCCGACTCCAAACCCCGGCTAGAAATATAGGAGTATTACATAATATATGGTTGAAACTGTGAGTTTCAACCCTAGCGACAAGGTTATTAGAGTACAGGTTGCCTCATTTCATCTGACCAATCAGCGTAAGCGCGGGAATGACGTCAGCTAGAATTTAGTTTAAATCAAGTACAAAAATTGTTGAAGATTATGCTTATTTATATTAGGTGCTTTGTGCAGATTTTTTCTTAAAATTGGCAGGAGACAATAAATAGAAGAATAGATGTTAAAAAATAGGATAATTTTTATTTTTACTACAAAATTTAGGTTTTAATATCTATAATACAAACAAACAAAAAATTAAATAATGCTCAAGAAATGGCAGATCTTGTTAAATACCTATTTTTTTAAATTTAAGAAACGAATAGAATTAACTAACAAATTGATAAATTAATTATTTTATCTTTTATATTCACAAAATATTAAAAATAACCACAAAACACCATAACACTTAACAGCTATCGCAAAATTGACAACTTATCATATTGTTTTCACTAACAGAAGAATCATGTTTCTATTAGGTATTGAAAAAACATATCACACCACCATGGTTACTGTGATTTTTATTTCCAAAAATTAGCAGCGTCCATCGTCTGATCTTTTCTATTGAAGTGAGCAAGCATGGTATATTCTGAGTGACGTCATCCCCCCACTACTATCTATCGGAATGAGGCAACCTATACTCTACTAGTCCAAGATCCCAGTCACCCCAGACTTACGTGATTTTAGGAAAGATGAAATTTTTAGGATTGCTAGTATAACATAAACTTAGAAAGGAATGGATACTCGCTAAGCTGAAAGCGGGGCCGTTTTACAGGTAGCAGGTATCAAAGGTGGAAAAAAATCATGCCAACTTACGTCATTTTAGGAAGGCTGAATTTTATATATATTATTAAGTATAATATTTAAAAATATTTCCCAATGAGCCAGACAAATCTGACGGGCCAAACATCCCCCCAGACTCGTTAAAAGTTCCACTATGCGAGGAAGCGCGAGAGCATTATTCAAGCGCATAAGTACAACTCGTGGCTGCTCTAAGTTAGTGTGTTGTCATAGTTTTTAGTCTATATCACTGACATACATTTGCCATTTTAATTAAAATACAATAATTTTATATTACTTTAACACTATGAAAAGTTTTAATTATTGTAACACTACTATTTACACTATTATTATAAATATTTTTATTATATGATTATTTTTATATTATATAATTAAATAGTTTTTACGTATTTATTCACTTTTTCATTCACGAATATGAGGTTAGAAATTAACCGAAATATCAGATGTATGTCAGTGATATAGACTAAAAACTATGACAACACACTAACTTAGAGCAGCCACGAGTTGTACTTATGCGCTTGAATAATGCTCTCGCGCTTCCTCGCATAGTGGAACTTTTAACGAGTCTGGGGGGATGTTTGGCCCATCAGATTTGTCTGGCTCATTGGGAAATATTTTTAAATATTATACTTATTAATATATATAAAATTCAGCCTTCCTAAAATGACGTAAGTTGGCATGATTTTTTTCCACCTTTGATACCTGCTACCTGTAAAACGGCCCCGCTTTCAGCTTAGCGAGTATCCATTCCTTTCTAAGTTTATGTTATACTAGCAATCCTAAAAATTTCATCTTTCCTAAAATCACGTAAGTCTGGGGTGACTGGGATCTCACTCTATACTAACCTTGCCCTAGCGATGAAAATTTTCAGTTGTTGTTTTTTTTTTGTTTTTTAACGTTGTTAAGAGGGAGACAGAGCTATTGAGTCGCGTCAACTTCAATCCGCATATACCTAATATTCGAAAACGTCAAAATAACAGACATAACCCCACATATATTTAATTATTTTTGCGGCTTTTTTGCGGGCCCAAATTGCAGGTAGCTCAAATCGAATTGTCAATAGAGTTGTTGTGAAAATAATATGCATTTACTCGGAACGAAACATAGCGTTTGCAATGCTTGTGATTGCTGCCCTCGTACCTCGGGCAGTCAACTTCACAGTTCACACTCGTTGCAAACGCTATGTTTCGACCCTTGTAATGCAATACACTATTTATTTATTAACGTCAATATGATCTGAAAGAAATTTTATCAAATTCGAACCAGCCGTTTTTTTTACAAAAAAAGACAAAAAGTAAATTTTACAGGAGGCTTAAAAAACGTTTCGATGATATAATACCACAAAAACAAATAAATAATTGAATCGTTCTTTGGGTAGTATAATTGTTGTTTTTTAATGTTTACTTTTAATTTTCAATTTTTAATTAAATTAGTAACTGGAAAAATGTTGTTCCTGGGACATTAATGCTGGTTTTTAAATAAAACTTCGAACCGTTAGTTTACTAATTAAATCTTCATTATTAACGTTTACATAATTGTTAATTCACATTTGAATGTGGTCCTCGTTTCCTGTAAATAAGTAGACCTGAAATGTCTTTCCAGTATTTACGAATTATGCACACAAACACGAGTCGTAAGTCGTAAACAGATACTGTAATCATATTATCTAGGCACATCTTCACCCTCAGAGCTCAACCTCTAAACTTTAAAGCGATGCTCTTCAAACGTTCCACATGCCAGATTCTCGAACACATTACGACAGTTATTAGTGCTGGGACAAAATAACTATTATACTCGAGTTTGGTTGCAGAACGCATTGTCAGAAAATCTGATTTGACAGTGATCTTATAGTCCGGGAGTTTGCGTTACAAATGAAAAAGTCAGAGAAAGCCGACTGATTTTGATATCGATAATTGATCTCGTACAACTAATCAGTAAACCGACCGCCAGTTCAAGTAGCGGTGGGTTTGGGTGTGAGAAGCTGCGAAAGTGGTAAAAAAAAATTCGACTGATGACCAGTCCTATACTTCCCACCTAGTAAATATTTGCAAAAAATAAACACTCTTTTTTTTTATTCTTTGACTAGGCCCAAATAACCTTAGCTGTTGGTGGTCTTTAAAACACAATTTAATTTTTATTCTTTGAAAAAAGCATGGCCCTCTTTTTTGTTTGGTGATCTACTGATGGCTAACTTAATATACCTAGCAAAAATCATGGTTACCTTGATTTACGTACAATTTTTATTTTTTTTAGTAAAATATTTTTTTTCTCGAAAACTATACATTTTAGAGAAAAAAATATTTACATTTTTTTCATATTATAACATCTAGAATTCATTTATATTTTTTTTTACCTATGTTAATACGTGACATTGAGGACGTTTTTTTGAATATCTCAGGATCCACTGAACCGATTTGACTCAAAATCTAATCAGATCTAAGTTAAAGGCTGATAAACACAATAGAACAATCGGCATGCCCGTATGTTGTTCCGTTCTTAAGATATCGAAGGCGAAAAATTGACCACATACACACACACACACACATACAGACATCAGTCAGAAAATGATCTTAAACGATTGCTAGGGTCTCAAAACGTGAAAATATGTTAAAATCTCGAAATATTTTTTTCGGACTAAATCCATTACTTCCCTACCATAGTAGAGGTGGGAAGTAAAAATGTTTAAGTATAATAGTACGCCGGCTGAAACTTGTTTTTATAAATAGTTGACATCATTGTGAGTTGAAAAATAATCGTCAGCTGCATCGTGGAAGGGGGATTGTGCGTCAACTGGTCGCATGAACTTGTAAAAAAACACGTAAAATATTGCGCATTTCACTTTTTTTCACTGCCAGCTGCTGAGACAATTTCATTACCTAGGATTATGATAGCGATATAATCATAATCCTAGATAACGAAATTGTCTCAGCTGCTGTCAGTGCAAAAAAGTGAAATGCGCAATATTTTACGTGTTTTTTTACAAGTTTTTTTACCACTTTCGCAGCCTCTCACACCCACACCCACTGCGGGTGCGCCAGCTGACGCTTGGTTTTCTTATTAGTCATACCAGATTTATCGAAAAAGATAACAATCGATCGGCGTAAAAACACTAAGTACCTAAAATGCAACGCAAACTCCCGAACTATTATATTAATGTGACCACATATTAGTTTTGTAACCGTAGAAAGTACTAAGTAGAAATAGTATTTAACGTCATTACAAAACTTTTTGTTATCATTGACAAACCAGATTTTCTGACAATGCGTTCTGCAACCCAGCATCAATCAGATTATAGTTATCGTATGAACAACATCTGCTTTATAACATTCCGGTAATACCATCTGTCGTTTAAAAAAAACCCAAAAGCACTAAAAAAAACAAAAAACCCAAGAACAATCCAAAAAGTTCAAAATGATCCCGGAGAGCCTCAAAATCACCCTAAAACTCCCCAAAGACACCCCAAAAGTTAGTATTTTTTATTTTCGAAAAACTTTAAAAAGTCATAACTTCTAAACTTAACGAGTTACCGACCTACGCGTGTGCTCTCACATTTGAGAGATTTTTATTTAAAAAAATTGATTTTTTTGAACTTATACACAGGTTTTCGCAAAACTTCGACTATTTTTGATAATGAAGTCTCTCCGATACGTTTGATATTAAAGATTTACATGTGAATAATCAGATACCTGCACGCACTTTTATTACTATATCTGTTCGCCACGCCGGACCAATTATTATAGTATGTAATATATTTGCCTGAACCCAGTACATAGGCACAACATACTACTGGCAATGACCGGAATCGGATAGCGCCATACCTAGGGATCAGACTATAAAATGTCGGCGTTTCACAAAATTTTGAACAAATGGGCATCATTTTTAAAAATGTCTATTTATAATAATTTATTGTACCTATGCATACGAAATTTGGTAGGGAGGTACTATGTGTTCGAATCCATCAATACACGAATTTCATTTAAAATTGACTTTATCGAACCATTCTAAGAGATGTAAACAAATTTTGGATCCGAAAACATCAAACAAATTTATAGTTACAAGTATAAGCAATGCTTTTATTTAATAAAAAAAATATATATATTACTTGTACTGATTTGGTTATGCATAAATATTTGAGACTTCTGTTCTAGACTTGAATTCGTACAGTTTATAGTGTACGTACTCAGAATACAATTAAAATTACATTAGCCCAAAGTGTATCAACTGAAATTATAGAGGCGTACGTATCTGAAGGGTGTTCAATGTTCATATATTTAATATGAAGTGATTTTATCTAATAAATGGTAATCTATAAAAAATTATATTATGACCTTTACAGGATAAACGCACCGATTCCGAACCACTTACCTGTGGCCAAACACTTTTATATTTATGGTTGACAGAATATATTATTACACAACATTTATTATATTAGGTATTATGTGTGTTGCGTAATATTTAGAACATAGGGAATTAGCATTTCATATTAAATATTTGCAAATAATGGCTCTTCTGTATATTTTTGAGCTAACCGATAAATAAATAATTTATATATGGAAGAACTTTTAACTTTCATGCATTCCAAATACAAATGGAAGATGGATTAAAGGATATTTGTCTATAAACAAGATATTATGTACTATAATTTTATAAAACCTAAGGACGACATGTTTCGATATTCACAAATGTCATCATCAGGGCAACATAAAATACACCACAAGAAGAATTGATATGCTAAGATGAGTCCAAGAAAGTCAATAAAACACATAACCAAGACAGGCGTTACTATATGGCCTTTTTGCCATACCCACTACAAAATACCTACTTTAGATGCATGTATACCGGGCTATAATGGGTAATTTAACTGGCAGGCGTGCGGAAAGTGTTTTATTTACCGCACTAGTGCGGTAAGTAAACGCTTGCCATAGCAACTTCTGTTTATTTGCTTTATCCGCCTGCGTGCGCCTGCCATGACTTACTGTAAAAGTAAAGTTGGCGACGCAAACTGTCAAATTTTTTTGAAAATAAAGTGAAAAGTAGGTATTTTGTAGTAGGTACGGCAAAAAAATACCATATATATCTCGTGCGTAATGGTATTATGACTCGTGTGACTGTAAAAACTCGCTATCGCTCGTTTTTATATACCACTCGTCGTAATATAGTCCATTACACATCTAGATAATATACAAACTACTATTACTTGACTTTATCTTAGTTTTATAAAATTATATTTCGGTATATGATTTGCTCGTTAAAATAAGCAAGGTGGCAAGGTCAAAGTTTTTTTTATTTACTCACTTTTTTACTTCCCATCTCTACTATGGTAGGGAAGTATTGGATTTAGTCCGAAAAAAATATTTCGAGATTTTAACAGATCTTCACGTTTTGATACCCTAGAAATCGTTTAAGACTGATGTCTGTTTGTGTATGAGGTCAATTTTTCGCCTTCGATATCGTAAAAACAGAACAACATACGGCCATGCCGTTTGTTCTGTTGTATTTATCAGCCTTTAACTTAGATCTGATTAGATTTTGAGCCAAATTGGTTCAGTGGATTCCGAGGTGGATCCTGAGATATTAAAAAAAACGTTCTCAATGTCACGTATTAACATAGATAAAAAAATTCGATTGATGACCAGTCCTATACTTCCCACCTAGTAAATATTTGCAAAAAATAAACACTCTTTTTTTATTCTTTGAAAAAAAGCATGGCCCTCTTTTCTGTTTGGTGATCTACTGATGGCTAGTTTAATATAGCAAAAATCATGGTTACCTTGATTTACGTACAATTTCCTTTTTTTAGTAAAATATTTTTTTTCTCGAAAACTATACCTACATTTTAGAGAAAAAAAATATTTACATTTTTCATATTATAACGTCTAGAATTCATTTATATTTTTTTACCTATGTTAATATGTGACATTGAGAACATTTTTACTTCCCACCTCTGGTAGGGAAGTAATGGATTTAGTCCGAAAAAAATATTTCGAAATTTTAACAGATTTTCACGTTTTGAGACCCTAGCAATCGTTTAAGATCATTTTCTGACTGATGTCTGTATGTATATATGTATATGTGTGTGTGTGTGTGTGTGTGTGTGTGTGTGTGTGTGTGTGTGTGTGTGTGTGTGTGTGTGTGTATGTGTGTGTGTATGTGTGTGTGTGTATGTGTGTGTGTGTATGTGTGTGTGTGGTCAATTTTTCGCCTTCGATATCTTAAGAATGAAACAACATACGGGCATGCCGATTGTTCTATTGTGTTTATCAGCCTTTAACTTAGATCTGATTAGATTTTGAGTCAAATCGGTTTAGTGGATCCTGAGATATTCAAAAAAACGTTCTCAATGTCACGTATTAACATAGGTAAAAAAAAATATAAATGAATTCTAGATGTTATAATATGAAAAAAATGTAAATATTTTTTTTCTCTAAAATGTATAGTTTTCGAGAAAAAAAATATTTTACTAAAAAAAATAAAAATTGTACGTAAATCAAGGTAACCATGATTTTTGCTATATTTAGCTATAGTAGTAAATCACTAAAGCAGTAAATCACTAAACAAAAAAGAGGGCCATGCTTTTTTCAAAGAATAAAAATTAAATTGTGTTTTAAAGACCACCACCAACAGTTAAGGTTATTTGGACCTAGTCAAAGAATAAAAAAAAGAGTGTTTATTTTTTGCAAATATTTACTAGGTGGGAAGTATAGGACTGGTCATCAGTCGAATTTTTTTTAATATCTCAGGATCCACTGAACGGATTTGACTCAAAATCTAATCAGATCTAAGTTAAAGATTGATAAACACAATAGAATAATCGGCATGGCTGTATGTTGTTCCGTTTTTACGATCTCGAAGGCGAAAAATTGACCACACACACACACAGAGACAGATATCAGTCAGAAATTGATCTTAAACGATTGCTAGGGTCTCAAATCGTGAAGATCTGTTAAAATCTCGAAATATTTTTTTCGGACTAAATCCATTACTTCCCTACCATAGTAGAGGTGGGAAGTAAAAATATATGAATTCTAGATGTTATAATATGAAAAAAATCTCAATGTTTTTTTCTCTAAAATGTATAGTTTTCGAGAAAAAAAATATTTTACGATTTAATGTAACTACGTTTACTCCGTAAGTTTTTTTTTCAATTTTTTTTATAAAAAGGTAATAGATTTTTAAAAATTTTGGAGCATACAAGTAATTCAGGAATTACAAGGCGCGATATTCATGTAGGTACTGTGTGTAAACGGTTTTATTGAACATAGGGAAAATAACACTGAGAAGATTTATAATTTTGTAGTAGGCTATGAGCCATAAGACCTAATATAAATACAGTATTGGATTACATAGAAAAAATAGTACAGTGAATTTTTTAAACAATTTTCCATAGCAACGGTTGACTATTAAGCGTTACTCGGAACCGGCTAAATAAAAAAGTCATGATGTGTCGCAAGACACCCGACAGAAGCTATGCTTTTTACGCATTGTATATAAAACCGAATTTATCAAAGATATAAATAATACAATTAAAAAGTTATTATTTGATCGCCATTTTAAAATCTGACGCTATTTTATTTTTTTGTGTCTTATTAAATTCTCAAATATCAATTTTCAAAAGGATCGGATAATTTTTACAAAGAAATATATACCTATGACCGCCATTTTGAAATATGACATCATTTTATTTTTTTGTGTCCTAAAAAAAACTCGCAAATATTAATTTTCAAAAAGATCGGATCATTTTTGCAAAAAAGTACATATGGCCGCCATTTTGAGATCTGACATCATTTTATTTTTTTGTGTTCTATGAAACTCTCAAATATCAATTTTCAAAAGGATCGGATAATTTTTACAAAAAAGTACATACGGCCGCCATTTTTAAATCTGACATCATTTTATTTTTTTGTGTCCTACGAAACTTTCAAATAGCGATTTTCAAAAGAATCGGATAATTTTTACAAAAAAGTATTTATGGCCGCCATTTTGAAATCTGACGTCATTTTATTTTTTTGTGTCCTATGAAACTTTCAAATACCGATTTTCAAAAGGATCGGATAATTTTTACAAAAAAGTATATATGGCCGCCATTTTGAAATCTGACATGATTTTATTTTTTTGTGACCTATGAAACTCTCAAATATCAATTTTCAAAAGGATCGGATAATTTTTACAAAAATGTCCATACGGCCGCCATTTTTAAATCTGACGACATTTTATTTTTTTGTGTCTTATGAAACTCTCAAATATCAATTTTCAAGAGGATCGGATAATTTTTACAAAGGAGTACTACATATTTCCGCCATTTTGAAATATGACGTCATTTTATTTTTTGTGTCCTATAAAACTCGCATATATCCATTTTCAAAGGGATCGGATAATTTTTACAAAAAAGTACATATTATGGCCGCCATTTTGAAATCTGACGTCATTTTATTTTTTTGTGTCCTATGAAACTTTCAAATACCGATTTTCAAAGGGATCGGATAATTTTTACAAAAAAGTACATACGGCCGCCATTTTGAAATCTGACGTCATTTTATTTTTTTGTGTCCTATGAAGCTCTCAAATATCAATTTTCAAAAAGATCGTATAATTTTTAGAAAGGAGTTCTACATATTTCCGCCATTTTGAAATCTGACGTCATTTTATTTTTTTGTGACCTATGAAACTCTCAAATATCAATTTTCAAAATGATCGGATAATTTTTACAAAAAAGTACATACGGCCGCCATTTTGAAATCTGACGTCATTTTATTTTTTTGTGTTCTATGAAACTCTCAAATATCAATTTTCAAAAGGATCTGATGTCTTACAAAAAAGTACATATGGCCGCCATTTTGAAATCTGACACCATTGAATTTTTTTGTGTGCTATAAAACTCTCAAATATTAATTTTCAAAAGAATCGGATAATGTTTACAAAAAAGTACATATGGCCGCCATTTTGAAGTCTGACGCCATTTTATTTTTTTGTGTCCTATAAAACTCTCAAATATTAATTTTCAAAAGGATCTAATAATTTTTAGTGTGCTTTATTTCCTTAGTCTGATTTTATTACATTTATCCGAAACGTTACCGAAGAAAGACCTTTTGCTTGTGAAAATTCAAAAGTACGATTTGCACCCGGACGAAACTCGGGCCGGTCAGCTGGTTACCATAATATTGTATTGTCACCGGAGCTACACATGTGTGCAAAATTTCAACTCAATCGGATCATGGTAAGTGGGTAAAAATTCAAAAGTACGATTTACACCCGGACGAAAGCCGGGCCGGTCAGCTAGTTACCATAATATTGTATTGTCACCGGAGCTACACATGTGTGCAAAATTTCAACTCAATCTGATCATGGTAAGTGGGTAAAAATTCAAAAGTACGATTTACACCCGGACGAAAGCCGGGCCGGTCAGCTAGTTACCATAATATTGTATTGTCACCGGAGCTACACATGTGTGCAAAATTTCAACTCAATCGGATCATAGGAAGTGGGTGAAAATTCAAAAGTACGATTTACACCCGGACGAAAGCCGGGCCGGTCAGCTAGTTACCATAATATTGTATTGTCACCGGAGCTACACATGTGTGCAAAATTTCAACTCAATCTGATCATGGTAAGTGGGTAAAAATTCAAAAGTACGATTTACACCCGGACGAAAGCCGGGCCGGTCAGCTAGTTACCATAATATTGTATTGTCACCGGAGCTACACATGTGTGCAAAATTTCAACTCAATCGGATCATAGGAAGTGGGTGAAAATTCAAAAGTACGATTTACACCCGGACGAAAGCCGGGCCGGTCAGCTAGTTACCATAATATTGTATTGTCACCGGAGCTACACATGTGTGCAAAATTTCAACTCAATCGGATCACGGGAAGTGGGTGAAAATTCAGAAGTACGATTTACACCCGGACGAAGTCGGGCCGGTCAGCTAGTTACCATAATATTGTATTGTCACCGGAGCTACACATGTGTGCAAAATTTCAACTCAATCGATGGCAAGATTTGTAAGAAATATACGGGATCAAGCTAAATAAAACCACCGTTTAAAAAACAAAGCATCTACTACCTACTTATTTTTGCGTGATGCCAGAACATACGTTTTTATTTGAGAATCAGTTCGGTTGCTTTTGCGTGATGCCACAAATATTTTAAAACTCGCAGTCGCATAAGAAGTTATTTACTTGAAAAAAATCATGTAAATCGGATCAGTGGTTCTCGAGTTATAAGCGTACAAAGGGACATAGAGACAGAGAAAGTCAAATTGTTCGGGAAGGTATGATGAACGTCGAGAAATTTTGGTCCGATCCGATCGACGTCAATAATTAGTTACACGTCATTTTAACTCAGTAGGCCAGGGTTTTTAAACTTAAATTCAAACATCAGCAGTCAAAAAATTGAATAACTATATTGAAATAATGCAACATAAGACCAGGGTCGATAATTTTTTAAACCAAAAAAAATTATAGTAGGATGAAACCCATTGGAAAAGGAAGAGAATAGAACAAAAATGAAAGGAAAAATAATTTACGGGCGATCTGAGGCCGGGAAGTGGTAGGGGGTGGGTTTTTAAGGGTAAAAAACGGTTTATCTCGATTTCCGGCAAAACTACAACTCCTATGGAAAAAAGTTTAATCGCAAAGTTGTAGGTAATAAAAAGATCTACAACTTTTGTATCACACTTTTTTCACATAACCTCAAAATTTATGTAAAAATTCAAATAACCAAGTTTTTGGTTTTTTATTTTTATCTTTTACAAAAAACATTTTTTTTTCACGAAATTTGGTGAAAACTTACCTTTTTATGTCTTAAACACACTGTAATTTTTTTGATTTAAAATATTTATTTTTTCACCTTATTTTGACTTAATATCGAAAAAGCACCCTAATTTTCAATCGAAAATTCTCACGTCAAAATATCTGCTTTTTTAAAAAAGTCGGTGAGCTTTTTGTTCGTTGAAATATCTACTTTATGATGGTGTAAAAAAAATATACATTACTACGGTAAATGTTCTCAGAAAATGCAAATAAACGAGTAATTAAAGTGTAAATTTTAATAAATACCTCAAAATTGTACATAATGATTAAAAAAAAAATTTCGGATACGAGTTTTTTTCTCGTTTCTTTGCATTTTCTGAGAACATTTACCGTAGTAATGTATATTTTTTTTACACCATCATAAAGTAGATATTTCAACGAACAAAAAGCCCACCGACTTTTTTAAAAAAGCAGATATTTTGACGTGAGAATTTTCGAGCGAAAATTAGGGTGCTTTTTCGATATTAAGTCAAAATAAGGTGAAAAAATAAATATTTTAAATCAAAAAAATTACAGTGTGTTTAAGACATAAAAAGGTAAGTTTTCACCAAATTTCGTGAAAAAAAAATGTTTTTTGTAAAAGATAAAAATAAAAAACCAAAAACTTGGTTATTTAAATTTTTTACATAAATTTTGAGGTTATGTGAAAAAAGTGTGGTACAAAAGTTGTAGATCTTTTTATTACCTACAACTTTGCGATTAAACTTTTTTCCATAGGAGTTGTAGTTTTGCCGGAAATCGAGATAAACCGTTTTTTACCCTTAAAAACCCACCCCCTACCACTTCCCGGCCTCAGATCGCCCGTAAATTATTTTTCCTTTCATTTTTATTCTATTCTCTTCCTTTTCCAATGGGTTTCATCCTACTATAATTTTTTTTCAATTTTTACCATTTTTAAAGGCTTCAGCTCTAGTCTATAAGACAGGGCATACGCTATCTTCCAATATCCATATCACACTGTGCAACAGACAAGGACAACCGAAACAAGTTCGCGATTTATTAGATAAAGTCGCATTTATTTAGTTTAATAATCATATAAATCTGTATAAAAAAACTGTTTTGACACAATATTATACATGAAATATATCTAAAATTTTATGCTCTTTCGTTTAAGACAGGTTTCGAATCGATCTGACTTAAATTGAGCAAACTATAAGCAAAAAACACCGTTTTTTCTAATTTGCTCCCCTCTGGGGCCAAAATTCAAAAATCGGGCGACGTTAGGATCAAATAGACCCCGAGAGGAATCGAACAAAAAAAAGTTTTTTAAAATTGGTTCATCCGTTTGGGCTGTACGCGTGACACAAAATAGCGTGACAGATTCACAGATTCACAGACGTACAGACAAACCGAGTGTATATAGGCGCTTCTAGCTTCGCTAAGATCGCGCCTAAAAAACGTAAACAGGTAATAAACATTTCTAAAAAGTAATAGTTCTGTTACAATTGTACTGGCAACACTGGCTAAGAATATTATTATTATCGAGACGGCACCCTTGAGAAAATTTTATCTAAGGCCAAGTGTACACTAGACTTTTTTAGTGAGAGCTCGAATAAAATAATATGTAGTTTAAGTTGTTTCAATTTAACTTATCTTTAGACAATATAATAATATTTTAACCTGTTATAGTGACTGACATGTTTTTACATTTCATATATTATTACGTTCGATACATTATCTGAAATAGCTTTTAGCTATTTATAAAAACTGAAAGTACAACATAATATTGCCTATAATTTACATGCAAATATATAGATAGGTACACAGAAATAACTAATTTAGTTTGAAACATCTGCAACCAAATTACACTATTTGAAATATTATCAGTACAATCAGGATCGGCTTTATAATCATTCGCGGGGCCCTAACACATAATTATTATGTATTTTACTATTCCAACTCCGCAAGTGAGGAATGGTACTAATTTAGGTTTAAATTCGCCTTTCACAATTTTACAATATTTTTTCATTTTGCGAGCCCCGGGGTCCAAAAACATATTTTTGGAAAAAGTCTGTTCGTCTCCAAATCTTGATGGTTTTTAGGCTTGTATGTCGTGGTCCGATGGTATTTGTACCTGACGTTTCGTCTACAACTGCGGTAGACGAAACGTCAGGTAGAAATACCATAGGACCACGGCCTACAAGCTCGGAAACCATCAAGATGCTTACACACTACACAGTCTGTTCATCTGTTAGTCTGTGAGCACGATACCAGTCAAACGGCTGAGCGGATCGAATCTATATAATTTTGGTAGGATGTTTGACATGTAAATAGAAAGAGCCCTATTGTTTTTGGGAAAAATCTGCGCTTGCGCAGAAGATATGTGTGCTATAACTTTGTTTTTTAATGACGGTATACTTTTCATGATGATTTGTTATTCTACTGGTTTTGCCTAATTAGCTGACAAGCTTACATATGAAACCATAAATAACCATGGAAACGAAAAGTTAATAATATTGTGTATTATACCGTCCATGCTCATGCAGTGCATTTTCAATAAGCTTCAAAGATGGCGTCCATTTTCCAAAATGGTCACTCGCACTGACCAGCACCAAATTTTTTTTCAATCACTACACAATTTCGAAAAATATCCAAATGGGTGAATCTCTGGTAAATGAATGACATACAGAAGTATTCTCAGCAGATGGACTAAAAATGGTGCGATATTACTTAATTATAATTACTTATTGGCTCTTAAAAAATAAGAAATTTGAATAACTTGTAGATAACAATAAATGATAGTTTATAATAATAAAATATGTTTATAATTCATTTCTACAATACAAATGCACTTTTATTAAGAGTCTCCAGACAACTATATGTTGCCTTTAACATTATAAAGCTACATAAATAATATTATAATTAATAAATTAGAATGGAAATTTCTCTTACTTGCGTTGATTAATATAAAGATATAAAAATGTCAATTTATTCCACACACAAGATTTTTTTTAAAAACAAAGTTTTAATTACAGTACAACATGTTTCGATAACCTATAGTTGTCATCGTCAGGTCAAATTAAAAAGTTAATGATAATACAAAGAATTATAAACAGTTATATGAATAAAATTAGTGTAGGACGTAGGTAGTAGTTGAAATCAGGGCAACATAACTTACTATAATATGAGGTAAATCAGACAGATGAACGCTGGCACAGGAATGGTTCAAAACCCAAAAACAGAAATAATGATTAAGTTAAAGTTTCATTGTCTGTTTTTGGGTTTTGAACCATTCCTGTACCAGCGTTTCATCTGTCTGATTTACTTCATATATACCTGGGTATGCTGCCCAGATTTCAAATAGGTGCTACACTAACTTATTTAACTGTTTGTAATTCTTTGTATTGTCATTATCTTTTATTCTTTTGAATTAGACCTACAGATGACAACTATGGGTTATCGAAACATGTTATAGTGTAATTAAAACTTAGATTTTTTTTAAATCTTGCGTATGGATTAAATTGACATTTTTATATCTTTATATATTTTTATGTATAATACATAGTAAGAAAAAATTTAAACGCCACTAACGGAAATCAATAGTTTCCCGGCCTTAGTAAAATTTTGTTTACTCCTCTATATATTGCAATTTTAATTAAAATTGATCTCCCACTTAGTGGAAAAAACGGTTACAATGAGTAGGAAATGAATGTCTGCTTTAGGGTACTGTGGAGAAGCTGATAGCTCAATGAACGCGAATCTGGGATTTTCGGGTTCGATTCTCGTCAGTGACATTTAAATTTTTTCTATTATAGCCTTGTAACGTTATTGGAAACATAGTTGTCTGAAAACAGTAATTCGCTAATGAAAGTGAATTCGTATTATGGAGAGTATATAGTTTCTTCATTTATCCGAAATATTAATAATCCGAAAGCCGCCCCTGTAAAGCACTCATTTTCTCGCCGCATACTCCTGTGTTTAATAATGGTGAATATGTTGACAGCACCTGTATTTTCACATTATAGCTTCATATTATTCTGGCCATATTACTTCACCGTAAATTACATTTCATGTTGAAGATAGAGCATGTTCGTTGAATCCTTTATTAACAGGTATGTATGGAACAAAACCGCTACACGAGTTGTAATCGCTATTTAGGCCAAACAAAGTTGCCAACAATATCCGAAATATTTGCCCATTCATGGATAATAATGAGACAGTTTCGACTTGAAATTAATTTACTAAACAGTAATTGTCTTGGTGTATAATAAATGGAAGAATCCAGCCAACTGGGCGACGGAGCTATTCCAATTCGAAAAATACTGGCATTTTTGACATAATTATAATCTATGTATTGTTAAAACACAAGCCTCAGAGACGCTCTTTAAAAAGTAATTCGTTTAGCTACATATACGTTAACACTTAATAGTTCTGTAACTATAATATTGTGTACTATGATTTTAAAATTAGGCTACCCCAATAATTTAAATTTTAAATCTTATATTTTTTCAAAGTTAGGTAAAGGTCGTGCGATTTTCATTGTCCATAAAGTAAACATTTTTAATTACATTTTTCCCTCATTTTCTGCTTCGTATCAGCTAAAATTCTTCACACAGTTTTGGAAACACTGATTTAAATGCATAAAGCAAACAATAAAAATTAACGATGTACACAAATATTTTTATCAGACGTTGCATTTGTGTTTTAGATCACGTAAATGAATACAGTGCAACATTTTTAAACTGACATAGGTACTTCAATCTGAATATCCAATAATCCAATTTCTGAATCGCAATGTTACATAATCTCTTTCTCTCTTTCTCTGTCTCTCTGGAGATATAAAACTTTAAAATTAAAAGATAACGTTTTTGTTAAAGCAATATATTTACTTTTGAAATTTATATATTAATACGTGAACACCGAAAGTTCTGGTACACTTTTTTACTATAATTTATTATGATAAGAAGGGGAATGAAACTTATATCATTCGAAAGGTACTGTGCCATAGATCATTAGATGTGCACAAAAAATCGTATGTGTATGTTGCAGGTAAAAAAAACTGTCTTCCCTGCACAGGAGAGTACGACAAAATTGATCGAATTTCGACCATAGGCGGATACTAGTAAATATAAAAACATATCTAATAAACCTATGACATAAACAATTCTTGAATAATTCCGCTATATTGCAATTTTAAAAGCTCTCGCATGTGAAGGAAAAATGTTTAAAAATTAAAATTTTTTTCTTATATACCTACCTACTTAAAGCCATTTTACGTTAATGGCAACAGTTGCTCTAGGTGTTGGTTCCTTTAATCCTTGTTTGTTTAATCCTTATCATTTTGTGTCTGGCACATGGGATTAAATCCTTGAAGCCAAGATGGGGGGGTAATAAAAAAAAACAGTTGTCCAGTAAATTTTAATACGCTAACGAAAGTGAATTCGTATATTGTAGAAAGTGGACATACGAGTAAACTACAGAACAATGGAGTTAACATTTATTATTATAAATTAAAATCTAATAAATGTTTATCCAGTAATCCGAACAATTTGATAATCTGGACAACTCGTTACACATAACTGTTTGGATTAAGGAGGTTACATTGTAATTTAAAATTCCATTAAACTACAGCTCTGAAGTTTTCTTTTATGTGTTTACTTAATAAGATTAAAAATCAGAATCCCTGCCGGTAAACAACTGGCTGTGTTTCAACACTTTATTGTCCTGCAAACTATATTCAACATTATATAAGGGCTATAACAGACGGTGACGCTAATGACCTCAGTTGTCGAGCGTCTATATCAACAATCCGTCTTTCTCTGTCTCTTTATAACAGACGGAACATTTTCTGCCGATTCGGCTGCCGAGACGGTACCAGTATTCTACACTGTGACGGTACATTATTCATAAAGAATAATAACAGCTCTAAGTTACACAAAGGCACGAGCGTAACGAAAAATTGAACTAAGAGGGTGCATTTCTTAAATGTAAACCACAGTTCACAGATTAGATAGCTGAATCACTAGTGTAAAATCTAATTTGCGCATACAATATGCTGCGTAAGCAGCCAACATGTTCTTAGCAGACAAGCTGTCATGTCTAAAGGTACGTGCAGTACGCAGCTGGAATTCTAGATGGTAGCCTGTATGGTAGATGGTGGCTGAAATTATAAGCGCTTATAGGTTTGCACAACGAAGCTTTGATACTAGCATCGATACAAGCTTAAATCGCGTTTGAAATGTCAGATAGCGAAGACGAATATTTGTGTTCTTCTGCTACAAAGTGGTATATTTTAAATACAAATTTGGGTAGGAGCTATCATGTTCACCCTATTAATAGAAAACGATCTAAACATGGCGAATTTCATCATTTATACCAAGAATTAAAATTTTACCCAAACCGGTTTTTTGAATATTTACATATGGAACCTAACACTTTTAAATACGTCTTAGAAAAAACTCAAAACAAATTAAATAAAAACTGACAAAATTTCACTTATTAAACTAGTTACATCCATTGCGAAACTTGTAACGGCCATTTGACAGTGGTCACACGTTGATTGTAGTAGTTAGCGCGCTGAAAGAATGGTGAGATACATTCTTGAATCTACCAGCTCTTGTAACAGCGCTTATACCTGCTATACACTCACTGCTTCGTTGTGTACGCTCGGATATACAGGGTGTATCACAGAAAACCGAACATAGGGAAAACTCCATTGTGCAAATTAGTTAGGATCAACGATTACTTTGGCCACATATGAGAATGGGATACCATGGTAACGCTGACTAACCATTGTTTAATAACAATAATAGCTAATAATGAATAATTAGAAAATTCCTTAAAGTCCTAAATTATATTTAAAAGACCACCAACAGTTAAAATAAATTCTTCAATATTAAATGAATTTATTTTTATTAATGAAACAATTTTTTATTAAGAAAATATTTTTTTAACTAATAATTAAACAAAACAAACAGTTAAAATAAAAAATTAAAGCAAATGTTCAAATAAACCTCCATTTTGAATTAAGCAGTGGCTTAATCGGTTACAAAAACTTTGTCTCACTTTATCTAACATTACAGGAGTCATATTGAAACATACTTCGACGATTTTGTCTTTAAGTTCATCCAGATTTTGTCAAATGAACAGCAATATGCATTTGTTACTGTATACGTACACCATGGTAACCATGGTAACGACCTCTGAATAGAGGGCAAAGCAATCTCTGATCTTAACTAATTTGTACTGTGTACTTTTCCCTATGTTCGGTTTTCTGTGATACACCCTGTATAACAATGCATTAATTTAAGCAAGCCCTGCTATGATCTACGCTACCATCTAGAATCCCAGCTCCATACTGCACGTACCTTTACATAGGCAGCTATAGCGTGTTTTAAGATTTTAGAGAAAATTCACCGACAAATATCAAAATGTTGACAATAGATTGACTATGCTGGTATTTATATGCTGTGCCGAAATCGCTTATCATTTGCCTTTATTGGTTAAAACATTAGATTGGAAGATTACTAATATATTTCCGGGGTGTGCAGTGCCCCGGGCACTCTTGTTGGTTACGTCATATGAGGCAATAAAAATGCTTGCCGCTGTCGACACGACACGACGCGACGCGACGGTACGAAGCTTTCGCTACGATAGATAGATACTACGAAGCGGTCGCTGCGATGATTGAATTTATGTCTTAAAGTAGCCTTTGGAATCTTGCGATCACGACGGAATACAACGACATCTCGTATTGATTTGACAAGGTTGATCATTTCTCTTTAATAGGTGCTTTTAAGACCTGTCACTGTCATCTATTGTTTTCTTCTGTCGCGGTCGCCAATTTCGATTGACTATACAGGGTGAGGCACATAAAGTGTTACAAGTTAATATCTCAGAAAGTGTTGGTTGCAGCAAATAAAGCTTCGCATAAAAACTGTTTGGTATCAAGGGGCACGTATGTTGGTAAAAAAGATTTTCTTCTCGATTGGTATGCTGAGGTTGGGCCAAGGTCACTTCCATTTTTACTTCCCACCTCTACTATGGTAGGGAAGTAATGGATTTAGTCCGAAAAAAATATTTCGAGATTTTAACAGATCTTCACGTTTTGAGACCCTAGCAATCGTTTAAGATCATTTTCTGACTGATGTCTGTATGTGTGTGTGTGTGTGTGTGTATGTGGTCAATTTTTCGTCTTCGATATCGTAATTATTCTATTGTGTTTATCAGCCTTTAACTTAGATCTGATTAGATTTTGAGTCAAATCGGTTCAGTGGATCCTGAGATATTAAGAAAAACGTTCTCAATGTCACGTATTAACATAAGTAAAAAAAAATATAAATGAATTCTAGATGTTATAATATGAAAAAAATGTAAATATTTTTTTCTCTAAAATGTAGGTACAGTTTTCGAGAAAAAAAATATTTTACTAAAAAAATAAAAATTGTAGGTACGTAAATCAAGGTAACCATGATTTTTGCTATATTAAGCTAGCCATCAGTAGATCACTAAACAAAAAAGAGGGCCATGCTTTTTTTCAAAGAATAAAAAAAGAGTGTTTATTTTTTGCAAATATTTACTAGGTGGGAAGTATAGGACTGGTCATCAGTCGAATTTTTTTAAATTAGACTATGTGCATTTTTTCACGGAATCTTGTAGCCGTTATTTAGACGAATTCAACGACCTAAGACATAAGGTTATTCAAGGCCGTAAATAAAGAAGTTGTGTAATTTGAAAATAGAAAATAACTAATTATTAATTAAAATGTTACTATAAAGTAGCTATCAAGTTGTTATAAATGTAAAAATGTCAAATGTAAACAATCGAATCATTTGCGAAACAAGGTTTCTTGATAGTAACGTTTTAATTAATAATTAATTATTTTCATATTACACAACTTCTTTATTTATGACCTAGAATAACCTCATGTCTTATGTCGTTGGATTCGTCTCTATAACGGCTATAAGATTCCGTGAAAAAATCCACATAGTCTAATTTAAAAAAATGGAGCTGACCTTGGCCCAACCTCAGCATACCAATCGAAAAGAAAATCTATTTTAGCAACATACGTGTCCCTTGATACCAAACAGTTTTTATGCGAAACTTTATTTGCTACAACCAACACTTTCTGAGATATTAGCTTGTAACACGTTACCTATGTGCCTCACCTGTATATTTCTAAACAGAAGGGTATCTACGGGAAATAGCTCCTATGGAAAGCACTGAAATTTCGTCTCTGTCCAAACATTTGACATCCATCTTTTAGATAACGATGCATTCGGATAATTTCGTCGCGTACATGCGCAAACGAAAATTCTCGATGTAACTTATATTTTCGGTCATCATATATATACAGTGTACTTTATTGTTTTAAAATAGAAATTGGTCTTAAAATTAGGAAGGATGCTAGGCCGTACCCAATTAATAGAAACTACTCAGTGGCGCCCCTTTCCAAATGCCAAGGGCACGTACCACGCCTTTGATATTTAACATAGGATTACGTGCCGAATCGGCGACCGATTCGACACAAAACGCTTCGTCTGTTGTATTTCTAACCCTATGTAAGCAGCAAATACGTGCAAGCCATGGCGACAGCAGTAGTAAATTACATAATTATCTACGTACGTGACGTGCTATTGTATGCTTTAACATCACATTGTATTTTACGCTGCTGCCAGCTACTAGCTACTGTCTACTTTATGAATGACTACCTTCATTCACTTGTCAGCAAACATTTTTTAAACATAAGCTCATTAAAACTTTAATGGAAATGAGTAGATCTATGAGGACTTTTCAGTGTTAGAGTAGCCTCTAAGCCGTTGCTCGTTAAGTTAGCCCTTCTACCTCCACCCCTCCTGCAGTAAGTGTTACGGTATTTTCTATGTCGTTGCTCGTTAAGATAACCGTTCTAGCCCATTCAGCTTATAGCATGCTGTGTGATGTAAGTACTATACAAGATTGGCAAACGGTGGTGTATTTGTAGAAGATTTGAATACATAACTATCACCAAGTAACCGCCTTGATGATAGATTGTGATTATAGACGCTCAACACCTTAGATCATTTGCGTATATGGTATAACGTTGATATTATTAGATAATATAACAACGTTACATAATAGCCCAAGAGCCCGTGACAGCCAGACCTTCGTCATTTTATAAAAGCTGAATGTTTCTCTGCGCATGTACCCAACACAGGTAAGAACGATCATCGACTTATGAAGTTTGGATGGTGGTTACTTTGGCAGGTAGAGGGTAGCAAAGGTTCATAAAATAGTACCTTAAATTCGTTAAAGTATAAAGCTCACTTTTTTTATATTAATATTAGAAATCACGTCGTCCATTGCCAGACACTTAGTACGGTTTCAACCCCCTGCCAGACACCCCTAAACTTCAATAAATTATGATAGATTGAGATAGATTGTGACAGGATGAAATTTTCAGGGAAGGTAGTATCTAGTATGACAAAGAATAAGCGCTAGGGTTGCCTCGTCAAATCCTGGTGCGACGGCCGGGAGGAGCTCACTTCCGGTGCAAAATACACATATTTCATTAGCTCATAATTATCTTTCCTCATTATATGACAGCATACAATTGACGCCATATTGTAGATCTCGAAGAGCTGTATTGAAATACATAGGGTTGCCTAAGGAAATTTTGGGTAACACATTGAAAACTTATAAATTATATTTGTTTTCTTGACATTTTTAAAGCTGTCAAATAACATTATGTATATATGTATACTTATATATTGTAACCGTTCTGAAATGAGTTATCGGCCTTGTGTTTGGCAAACATTCATACGTATGTCTAGTTATGTATAACTTTATGTTTTCAACGCATTTGGTTTCTAAATCATATCCGTATAATTACGCAGGAATTGCCTGAATCTAATATTGACAATTTTCCTAAGAATTTATATATTTTAGGGTAGCAATTTCTTATTTTTATTAAAAATCAAGAGTTAATTTAGATAATTGTCAATAAACCATACTTCTTTTGGTAATAAAAAAAGTTAATTTGTTTCATGCATTAATTTCACAATTTTAAGCCTAAGAAGCTGAAATAAATTTAATAAACTTAGACTAATATCGAAGCATATTAAATTGTCTTTCAAATAGCATATAGTCCTTTTTGATCTGACAAATAGTTCCTTAAAAAAATATAGTTAAAGTCAAAAGTTAACAGTGGGCCGATTTCTATGCACGCAAGTGTATAATGAAAAAATGGAAAATAATAATAATTTACTATAATAAAAGAAAAAACCGGTTGATTTGTGAGTCAGAATTGTCAATCTTTATTATGGCAACTTTTCAGCAACTATTTTGTTGCCTTCTTCAAGCCTAAAATTACATTATTAGAATTATGTAATTTTAGGCCTGGAGAAGGCAAACATTGCCATAATAATGATTGACAATTCTGATTCGCAAATCAACCGGTTTTTTAATTTTATTATATTACATTACATACATTATTACATTATTACATTACATACATTAAACTATTCAAAAATGTATCCGAACAAAGGCAATAACATTTTATGAATTATTATTAAATTACTTATTCTAAGCATACTTATATTAACGTGCTATTAAAATATTTTTTTTTACAATAATATGTAAACATTTTTAAACAAAACTTAGGTTAAGGTAGTTGCTTTGAAAAAAGTCAAGAAAACCATGAAATAAAAATTATATATATTTTTTTTAATAAAGGTATCTCTTTATGCTAGTTAAATTAGATAATAATTTACATCATTGAATCCGAGATATTTTTTGTTGGAAATTGAATTTTTAACATTTTTAAAATAGGTAAGATGCTAAAAAAATATCACATTAATAATTTTTCAATAAGAAAAAAAACAATCATAATAATCTATCTGTTTTTTTAATAAAAAAAAAAAACGATGCATGACACATTACGCGCTGATAATGTTAGTAAAAAAACTATAATTATTGACCACGTAGTTTCAAAATGCAATAACAAATGACATTTGGCGACGTTCCATTCAAACGACTTTACACCCGTACCTAAAGATGTTTCACATCAAAAATTTAAATTTTTGCATTTACTGATACTACTTTACAAAATGTATAACTTTTCTTTTTCGTGATACAGGATTTAACTATTATATTTTATCTAATTTTGAGCAGTTATTAACAATTTATAATTTTCGAAATGTCATTTTCTTAAAAACTATGGTTACCATGCTGAACTAAGGGCCACTTTGTAATTTTGAGCTGTTTCAATTTATACATATATAAATATACGCATAAAAATTGACATTTTGCACCGGAAGTGGCTTATCCCGGCCGCATATACGTATTCTGCAGACGCACAAGGGATAGCCAAACGATTCGGCTTTTTAAGATTAATCCGACCAATAAAAAGGCTAGTAAAGTGTAGACGTAGTTTATCCTAATACGTCTGCAGTTTACTACGTGTCTAATTGTCGATCAACTAGTACCTGCAGTGCAGACGTAATTTATGGTAGTATATCTGCCATTAATTACTGATTGTAAAATGTAAATAAAACACAATATAAAAATATTTTATATTATTCATGTAATATCACTCAGCCTAGAACACTAAAAACACAAATGTTTTATTCTAATTTTTTGTTTCAATGTCAATATTCGGGTTCTCATCTAATTCCATAGCCTCATTGTTTACGTCATCATAAAGAAACGTTTGCTGATTCCGTTGGCTTTGGGTAGAAGACATGTTCTGATTTGAGTTCGTTGCAATAACTCCAGCAATTTTCAGTGTATCAAAAGTAGATGAATTTGCAATTTTTCCCAATGCGATTTCATAAAGGATATGCTTGGAGGAAAGCGATAAGGTATTGGTTGCTGTAAATATATTATATTTTTTGGCAACAGCTCCTTGATGCTTGCAATGGTGGCCATTATAGCCAATTGGGCATGAACATTTGAAAACAAACATATCTACGTCGTAAAAAGTATCTAGATCTTTCGAGCTGTTAACTCTAAAATCCATGTTTCCAAGACTGATTATATTATAGACATCATTATCTCTTTTATCAGGAAAATACTTTTTTTGCAACAGCTTCAGAAATTCTGTTAAAGATGAGGTCAATAACACGCTGTGTAAAGTAGGACTCAAAACTAGTGCTTATAAAATCTGCATCGTTTTCTGCAGACATTAAAGGTCTTTCTGCATCTTCAGTTTACGCGCAGGCAGCTCTCAAGTCTCAAGCAAAGTTCTAGACCGATCCTAACCGAATATTCACGAATCGTTTGGCTATCCCTTGTGCGTCTGCAGAATACGTATATGCATCCCGGCCGTCGCACCAGGATTTGACTAGGCAACCCTAGCGCTTTTTCTTTGTCATAATAAATACTACCTTCCCTGAAAATTTCATCCTGTCAACAATGAGCTTCATATATTAACGCCCGCCTCTTGGTCTAGTACAGCCGCGGACTTAATAAAGTTTACACTTGAGTTTATCAGTGTAAGTTCACAAAAAGTCAGTAGCTTAGCAACAAATTTAGTTTTTAAAAGGTAAATGTAAATGTCAAAAATTAAAAGAAATAAATTATTGTCCTTTAAATGCTCCAAATTGTTAAAACGATGAACAAAAAAGAAGAATTATTGCAAGATTGGAGGAAGGTATTTGCTAGAATCAAATATTATCAAATCTTTTTATGTTTTAATTGAATAATATTGAGAAATTTGGATTGTATAATAAACAATTGAGGTGCTTTGATAATAATTTTTTATTGAATTTTTTGGATGTAACCTTAGTAATTGCTACTTTACTATCAAAAGCCAAATTACAATATGCAAAAATTAAAAAAACCGGTAACTAGATGATACAGGTGTAAACTTTTTTAAGTCCGCGACTGTACATTATCAGTCATGGCCCATTCTGATCAATTCATATTTTCCCAATGCTAAAAATCTTTGTATACCTAGCCATGAGGCACTGTACAGTGAAATTATTATAATGCAAATTTTTTTAAAACGTTTAACTGCGTGCATAGCTTAGAGCACTAAACTCGCATTCAGAAGGTACCTGGTTCGAATCTCGGAGGAGGCAGATGTGGCAAAGACTTTTTCCTACTGTCTCCCGTCGAGAAACGATAATTCCTGTACCGGTCATCTTGTTGAGGCTTTCCAAGGTTCCTCAATAATTTTAGGTAAATATCGAGATGGTAAGTTGATCCTTATTCAAGTCTCATTACGGCATCCAGTGGTAGGGATTCGAACGGTTGAAAACCATCAAGCGCGGAAGGAGAAAGGATAGAAGCGCTGCCTTAACGAGAGCCATTTTTCTTCTTGTTTCGAATCAAGGATACTTTGAGTGCTTACTTGCCGCAGACTCACACGGCATGCAAAAGTACGTATAAGAGTATAAAAAGCTAGAAGACTGATTTGACAAGCAACTATTTAAGAGAGTTAGGCATGTACGCATGATGTGTTGAGAAACAAAGCCGTCATAAAGTATTCATTAATAAAAAGCGACATGGGATTTGTAAAAAGTTTTAATTTCATTTTTTTAAACGTTGTGTAATAAATTCTACCACCTTGATGTCAGTTAAATTCACCCATTCAGGAATTTTAGTACATGAATATTTTATTTTCTTGGATTAAAATTTTAGCAACGGTGTTTTTACATATGTAAATCACACACGTAAAGGTTTTAGAATCTAGGGAAAGAATATTTAATGTTCATTCCATTGGGAAAAAGAACGCTTTTTATTTTGTTTTTTTAGGACGGTTGTTTTAAGGTATAATTTATTATGTTCACGATGTTTGTTTGGTGACATAAAATTGTGAATGACGAATAATTTGGAAAGGTTTTCGCTTGTATTCGATGAATATTCACAAATAAAGTTACAAAATTTTTTTAGCGAGGACAGCTAGCTGTTACAGTGGTTAGAGTGCTAGGTCACCTTGGATCAGATTATCGCGCGCGCGGTGGCTTGAATATCTCACCTCCACTCATGGTTATTTTGTGTTGTCGTTTTGACCCAGCTGTAATTTGATGATAACTTTAATGCTGATAATTTCAATATGTTCTATATAATACTAGCTGACCGGTCCAGATTCGTCAGCGCGCCAAATCGTTATTTTCGCTCACCGCTCATTCCCCTTTTTATTGTAGCGTAAATATATAAGATGTCTTAGATCGACCACCCACGGACAGTACAGTGAAATAGAGAAAAGTCATTTTTGATCCGATCGAGATATACCGTTAATGCGATTTTGGGAAATTACCTAATAATAATTAGATATTAATTAATTATCACCAAAAATGGGGGAGTAGCGTAGTTTATTAGTGTATTTGCCATATGGCACATACACTATTGGCGTTGGTCGGATGGTGGGACCTACGGGTCGGACCAAAATTTCTCGACGTTTTATACCCTCCTGAACAGTTTGCCACCATTTTTGAAAATGTTTATGTATATATTTATTTATATATATATATATATGTGTACACGATAACTCTCGACAGACTTAATCGATTTAAACGAAATTTGGTACACACATTGGAACCCATTATCGCACGAAGCCTATTTAAAATGGGCCCGATCGGACCATTTTAAGGGTAGTATTTAGGGGTTGAAAAAAGTTTTTGGGCCTAAAAATACCGAAAAAATTCTCAGAATCGTTTCAAAATTGAAATTTAACCCTTTAGTAAAGATTAAAATGTGCTGTTAAAATTTTAATAAAATCGGCCCGACAGGACCGGACTTACAAAAATTTTATGAAAACACTGGTTTGCGGATAGTGATTTACTTACTGAAGGGTGTATTTAATTTGGTACAAAGGTTGCATTGATAATATTATTGAAATTAAGAAAAAAAATATTATTTTAAGGGATGTATTAAGGGGTTAAATTTTTTATTTTGTCCAAAAACAAACTTAAGTTTACATAATAAAGCCACAAGGCCTGCATTAGCAAATACACTATATTGTCGGCTGCAGGGTTTGGCACTGCGACCCGAGTTTTTAATAATCTTATGCATTTCGCTCAATTTTCATTGGTGATAATTATATCTCATTAGCGTTACATCTGATTAAAAAAATGTCAAAGGACTTTTCTGCTCAGAATTGTTTTCTCTTTTTCATTGTATACTCTCCGTGGGCGGTCGATCTGAGACACCCTATATATAGCCTATGTTACTCGTCAAGGAGTAGACTTTTCAATATTAAAAGAATTTTCCAAGCAGATTCAGTAGTTCTTGTGTTTTGAAGTAATGCAGACACAAACTTCTTCTTTTACATATAGATGTGGCCACATACCTACAGTTATTGGAAATAAATTTTTAAATAAAAAAAATAGTTTTTCAGAACTCTTAAAACTAACTCATAACAGTCATAATTTTTTGATATTATTAACCATAGCCATAACCTGCAGTTTTGCTAGAGTTAATGTCAGTTTTTTTGGCTACTGCTCAGCCCCCTTTGACAGATGCGCGATCCTATTCCTTGATTTATAAAACCATTATAGTGAAAATTCGATTATAATCAGTTCAGTAGGTTTTGAGTTAACCCGGAACAAATAAACAAACAGACAAACATTCTATAAATGGTTAATTCAGTCTACTCTACGTTGAAATTTTGTAAAAAGATACAGGGTGTATCACAGAAAACCGAACATAGGGAAAAGTACACAGTACAAATTAGTTAAGATCAGAGATTGCTTTGCCCTCTATTCAGAGGTCGTTACCATGGTTACCATGGTGTACGTATACAGTAACAAATGCATATTGCTGTTCATTTGACAAAATCTGGATGAACTTAAAGACAAAATCGTCGAAGTATGTTTCAATATGACTCCTGTAATGTTAGATAAAGTGAGACAAAGTTTTTGTAACCGATTAAGCCACTGCTTAATTCAAAATGGAGGTTTATTTGAACATTTGCTTTAATTTTTTATTTTAACTGTTTGTTTTGTTTAATTATTAGTTAAAAAAATATTTTCTTAATAAAAAATTGTTTCATTAATAAATATAAATTCATTTAATATTGAAGAATTTATTTTAACTGATTTTTCTAATTATTCATTATTAGCTATTATTGTTATTAAATAATGGTTAGTCAGCGTTACCATGGTACCCATTCTCATATGTGGCCAAAGTAATCGTTGATCCTAACTAATTTGCACAATGGAGTTTTCCCTATGTTCGGTTTTCTGTGATACACCCTGTATAATTACAAAGTTACGATTGCTGCATTTATTTGTGTTGTTTAATACTTATAACGAGCTTTTAACTCAATTCCCTCATTTGGTAAGTTGAATGCAGATATACGACATTTTGTAAAATTCTGATCACAAATATGTATTTTCAATATATAATTGTGTTTTTATTATCTGGAAAATTACTTTACGGATATACGCGGTAAATTATTATTTAAATCTCTAGTTTGCTACATTAAATATAGAAAAAATAAAAACAGAAAACTTGCATAGGTATTAAAATATTTTCTGTTTTATCTTACGATTTATGCAGTGCTTTATATTTATCAAAGTGAATATAATTATAATGGAATCTCATTATAGTATACTCCAGTTAAACAAAGAAAATGTGTAATGAAGCAGATAGATTACCAATTAAGATAAGGACATTTTCAGACAAATTTATATGTATTATAATATATAAATACTTATATACCGTGTGAGTTTTTTCAAAGCGTACATAGACTGTTTCACAATTTAAAATCGTGGTATAGACATTGTTGGTATCTATCTGGTCTGCCTGGAAACTGCACACTAAATAACGCAGAGACTTGCCGACAACTATTTCTCCCAGAATACAAATTGTACATAAGAACATTTTCTTCCACGGTGTACATTTTTTATAGAAAAAATATTAAATAAATCTCTGAACTTATAAAATTTATTATCACAACTCAATAATAATAAATTGTAAATAAAAACATCCGTTTCCATAGTTTCTAACAATATCTATACCACGATTTCAAATTGTGAAACAGCCTATGTACGTTTTGAAAAAACTCGCACGGTATAGTATATACTACTAACTGTATTATAGAAATTGTAGTTAATGCGGGGCGACCCGTCGCGCATTTTTTTACACCATCATCAGAGACCTCATACCCAACCTAGAATATTAATGTAAAAGTTATATGCTTGCCGAAACTTATTTTGTAAAAAAACGTAATTTTGTAATCAATAATCAAAACGCTCTTAAAACGCACATTAAACGTGACGTATTCTGACGAAAAACGAACGCCTAGTTTGCACGTCGTTCATTGGGGTTCATATTTCGTAATACCGCTATTATATTGGCTTGATTGCTCGAATGAGATTATGTTAAAAGTTATTGTTTGAAATAAGCATGTAATTTTTATCTCACATAAAATTGCGATATTCTTCTGCTAAATCTTTGTAAATGTATGTTAAACTGTATCTTAGGCAAGTATCCTGGATTATATCAGGAACGTGAATTTTTAATTGTAGATTATAGACGCTCGACAACAGAGGTCATTAGCGTCAACGTGAATTTTAATTTGATGGGACGGCCCTCATTGGTTATTTATATAACTTGATATTTAAATAAATTTATAATGATTCGCAGCCACTGTTTCATACAGTTTTTTCGCTCTATTGTAAAGTTCACATTATATTTGTTACACCCTTTTGCCTTTCAATCGACGATAGTGATGTATTATGGCAGTTAATATTGTATTTCTAGGCTTTTGTTATTTTTTCTCTTATGGACAGTGTTCGTAGCTAAAATGAATTAGTGCTAGCTTGTTGAACAAAGGAATGATTCTCGTGGGATGCCTGATATCACCTTATCGGAAAACCATTAGTAAAACGCGTTGTTTTAGCTATTCCCAAGTTAATAATATACTTAGCGAAGGATTACTTACCACCCGCTTTCTACACACAAGAGATTTCTGCTTATTCCACAAATGACTGATTTTTCTTTGAATGCTAACAGTGCAGTGTATTGAAAAATATTTTTTACATTCGCAGTTATGATTTGAAATCCCATAGTTATTAGCGAATTCGCCTTTACATAGTATAATAATATAGACAGATTTTTGTATATCTCGACTGGCCAGATATCTATCTATATACACTATTGCAAAGTATTGGCGTAGGTCGGAGTTGGACGCCCTACCTGGGGGTAGGTCCATAAAACAAAATTGATCGTAATATGTCACCGTATATTGAAATTACAAAAGGGAACAAATATTTTTGATTTTATGAGAAAATGTCAAAGGAATACAAATTTTTGCTTGACTTGAAAACTTCTATAAATAAAACTACAAATGTTCCTACAGGTGGTCATATAAAAAATTAAATAAAAACAAAAAAAAGTTTTTATACAACACATGCACGCTTTTAGTGTTTTTTCGTGTCTGTAAGGCAGATCTTAAATGGCCATTTATCGACTGGTCATGACGTCATGATCCATTATGAAGCTCTTTTCGATGCTTTAATGAAAAACTTTTGAAAACATTATGTACCATTATGTACCCCTTTTTGATTCTATAATGAAATATGGTTACTATGGCAACGAAGTAAATAAATATTGTATCTACTATCTATAGGCCAATGTTTTTATTATGAGATATACTGCTGTCAGTGAATCTAAGGTGTTTGACATCAATTCATTTAAAGTCTAAAACCATGCATGTGTTGAATAAAATATAGTGTGCAACACGTGTGCTAAATCTTTATGCGTCAGGCGCGATGTTTTCAGCACTCGTATAAGGCTCGCGATGCAAACTCGTCAAGGATCGTGTGCGCTCGTCTACTACTCGTGCTGAAAACATCGCGCCTGACGGTTAAAAATATATTTAGCACACTAGTTACACAATATACTATTATGCAACACTCGCTTAAAAAGCACACTTTTCGAGCCCTGTGTGATGCCTAATATTCACCTATTACACTATTGAAAAAAGGGGAATTTTTTACAGTTTCAACTTTATTTTTTCACTGTTTAAATTTTATTTAGTTAAAAAAATAAAAGTAGGTAAAGTAAAAAATGTAAACATCAACTTGTGTATATTTATTTCTCTTAAAGTAGGTACCTACTTTTTAATTAAGATTTGCATAAAATAAATTGAAAAAGAAAACTGATTATGATACAAAATATCGTTATCAGTTTTCCTTCTCAATTTTTTGTGAGGTTGCTTGTACCTAAATGCAACTTTTTTTGAAATTAATTTAAATGTTAATTAGTACTAATTACTGAGTAATATCATATATTATACCTATTGTACTCATGTTAAAAATGTACATAATTTCCAATAATGACAGTTTACTGAAAACATTTTAACGGCTATAAATCTCTGATGATAACAGGAACTCTGTCGAAACGTTAGATAAATAGCATATTTCAACATCAGTGTTGCGATTTATTTTGATCCTTACGCTCTTCAACTAACATCCAATTGAATATCATCGATTACAACTTTACACAGAAATTGTAGAAAAACTATTAATTAAAATTATGTTTTTTTCCCTTTATTTACCTACTATTTAAAAAGAATAAATTGAAAAATGTCTATACATATAATATATAGTTATTAATTATTAATTTATTTGTTTAAATTCGCATGGTTTACTTCAACCGTGCGCTTATTTGAGTGAGGCACATAGGTACTTGCCTTTTTTGAGGTTATTACTTAAATGATGTAGTTGTCATCGTATTCGAATCTGAGTACGTTAACAGATCTCTTGAGAGTACCAGGGACTCATTTAATTAATCTTATTTTCCGATGTAATATCTTTTTTACTTCCCACCTCTACTATGGTAGGGAAGTAATGGATTTAGTCCGAAAAAAATATTTCGAGATTTTAACAGATTTTCACGATTTGAGACCCTAGCAATTGTTTAAGATCATTTTCTGACTGATGTCTGTATGTGTGTGTGTGTGTATGTGGTCAATTTTTCGCCTTCGATATCTTAAGAACGGAACAACATACGGGCATGCCGATTGTTCTATTGTGTTTATCAGCCTTTAACTTAGATCTGATTAGATTTTGAGTCAAATCGGTTCAGTGGATCCTGAGATATTAAAAAAAACGTCCTCAATGTCACGTATTAACATAGGTAAAAAAAAATATAAATGAATTCTAGATCTTATAATATGAAAAAAATGTAAATATTTTTTTCTCTAAAATGTATATTTTTCGAGAAAAAAAATATTTTACTAAAAAAAATAAAAATTGTACGTAAATCAAGGTAACCATGATTTTTGCTATATTAAGTTAGCCATCAGTAGATCACCAAACAAAAAAGAGGGCCATGCTTTTTTCAAAGAATAAAAATTAAATTGTGTTTTAAAGACCACCAACAGCTAAGGTTATTTGAGCCTAGTCAAAGAATAAAAAAAAAGTGTTTATTTTTTGCAAATATTTACTAGGTGGGAAGTATAGGACTGGTCATCAGTCGAATTTTTTTCTTAGAGATGGTCGTAGGAAATGTCAATCTATAATTATTAGTTTCTTTACACTGCAGACGGAAAGCTTTAGAGTTTAATATCTATTAGTAGAAAACTTTCTAAGTGCAACCTGGTACATGACTGTAATAATTGTATCGTCTTTTTTTAATGAGAATAAAACCGTTTAAAAGAAAAAAATCAGATCTTTAAAGCTGCCTTTATAAATAAAAATGGCAGCAAAAAATGTCTTGACATAAAAAAACACCGGTCGTTGTACATAACTCTGCCGACAAAATAGTGTATTTTCTAATAAATGCATCGTGGCCTCGATCGGCATTTAAAAATATTAATATCTGGGTGCCGAGCTTTGCTCGGATGAGTTCAATAAAAATAGTACTTGTATGCTGTGAGATATTATTTTCTCAGAATATTATTCCGAAACGAATTTATTTCTGAAACATAATTTAAAATAATTGTTTCTGTTAAATATTTTAAATACCTATGTGTATTTTTTTAAGCGTAAAAACTAAGTATCAACTTGAATCAAGCATTTTTTCCTGTAAATATTACTTAGGTCGCCATTTTCAAATCTACCGCCGTTATTGTTTTGTTGACTGAAGACCTCGCAAAAACCGATATTCATAGATTGAATATCTTGTAAAAATGTTCGAATCAGATGAAATTTTGCTTGCCCGTTGTCGTTTCAATAATCCATTTTTAAACATTGATACCAAATATCAACTTTATCGAAGTACTTTTTCTCTGTGAGGTCATCTTAGCAACTTTTTTTTTGCATAGGAGGTACCTACTGAAAAACTCACAAAAATCGATTTTCGAAGAAATAGAATTCATATTATATCTTTTAATAACAACGTCAGACTATAAACCTGCGCAAAACTTTTTTGCATGCATCTTCACCATAGTTTTTAAAAATCGATGTGTTTTGATATACTGCATGCCTGCGGCGCTAGAAGTGCGGCCCTTCGGGCCACCGTGCAAATTTTTAGGCAAAACTTTTTTGTATGTATCTTAACAATAGTTTTCAAAAATCGATGTGTTTTTACAGACTCGCGGCGCCAGAAGTGCGGCTCTTCGGGCCGCCGGTTTGTCATTATTTACATATTGTGCAAGACACTTCTTATATTAGTGTTCATTTACAGTTTTGTGATATATTATATAAAATCTATGTAGAAATAGGCTTCGAATCGATCTGACAATTGACCGAGTTATAAGCAAAAAACCCCTTTTTTTAATTGCTCCCCTCTGGGACCAAAATTCCTACCTAGATCGATTTCTCGCCCCAAAAAATCCTCATTCTGTAAATTTCATCAAAATCGTTAGTCGTTTTTGAGAAAAAAAAGTCTAGTTAAGATTATACGTCATACTATATTTAACGTACATATACATATTTTATATAGGTAATATAAAAATAACATATTTACCTATGTATTTAAATATTAGTTAAAACTACTTACATAATTATGTTTAGTTTTTATTGTTGTTTTTTTTTACTATACAAATAGTTCACGGATTATTTTAATAAGTTAAAAATTCTGTCCGAGTATTTTGACATATAAATAATGAAAGTAGTTTGTTTTCTCCAAAGCCTACTTACGATATTACAATGTTTTGAAAGGTTAAAAATCCGTTTTTAAAAAAGATAAAATCGATGGGAAAACGAATTTTTCCAGGGATGAGACCTAGCTAAATCGATTTTTTGCCCCCCGAAACCCCTTTTCGGTAAATTTGATCAAAATCGTTAGAGCCGTTTTCGAGAAAATATTTATATAGGTACATAGAAACATATATACAAGATTTACTCGTTTAATAATATAGGGATTACAACTTTTTCAATATTTGTAAAGCATTTTATCAATCTAACAATACCAAATTATATAAAACCTCTAGTAAGTAATTCACTATATCCGCAAACTAGTGTTATCTTAAAGTTTGCCCTTGTCTGGCCGATTTTGTTAAAGTTTTAGGTGCACATTTTATTCTTTACTAAACGGTTAACTTTCGATTTTGAAACAATTCATCTAACTTTTCGGTGTTTTTGTGCCAAAAAATAATATTAAATACGACTCTTAAAATGAACCGAATGCGCTCATTTTAAATAAATTTTGTGAGATGATAGATTCCAATATGTGTACCAAATTTTGTTTAAATCGAATAAATCTTTCAAGAGTTTGAAACGTCGGCATTTTATGGTCCAGCCCCTAGGTCCCGCCATCCGACCAACGCCAATAGTGTATGTGCCATACACTAAAAATTAATATGAATGAAACCACAGTATGAAATATATTTTGTCTTTTTTTCGAAGTAATGATGCATTGTTCTAATAATCATTAAAAATATAAAAAAAATGTAAGCCGATTTAAATATTAAAGCAAGTTTCGTTACAAAAAATGTCTCAGTTTATTTATAAAACAAAAAAGATTATTTTTACTTAAATATTCTCTGTAAATAAAAGTCTGTAAGATGAAATTTCACCGACTAAAATTATTACGAGCTTAAATTTCTGCACGTGATCGCAAAAGTTTAAAAACTTTTCGAATAATTTCTAGACAAGAATTAACGTCGGTTTATTAAAGCGAGTTTATAAACACGAAAATGAAAATTTCTTAACATCTCTTCGACAGACATCTCTGTATTATGGCTGTTTAAAGTTTTAAGAAGGGTTGTACCTATATCAAAATGAAAAGACGTTAAACTGATGAAATTACGGTCACATACCAAAGTTCAGTTATTTTAGTGGGATATAATGGAACTTGCGATTTCTTTTTCCTGGGAAGCATTATCAGCTTTCAATAGTAATATACAGCATGTCCCAGAAATAAATCCCAGGACTTTATTTCGATCCCCATTGAAGGAACTCATTCTTTAGCTTTATTTAAGTTAATTAAAGCTAATGGAAGTAGGATTTTTAGGCTGTCCTTCCACAGTTTGATTACCAATATCATTATCTTCCTTTTAATTGTTATCTGATTCTATTAACAAACGAGAGTATATTTTTCTAATGCCGGCTTATAGACTAGATAGGGCATGAGAACTGATTTGTGAGAAAAAGAGAGATTGAGAAATAGAGAGATAGAGGGAGTTTCACTTCTATCGGGCGACCTTAAGCGTATATAGTACTCTCTTTTTTCTTTGAGAATTTAAATTAAAAATGTTTAGCAGCCCTGATGATGTCTTGAAATACATTTGACTTTGTAATATCGAATAAATGTAAAATAAGTATTTAAAAGAATGTAAAATATAATATAAACGTTAAATTAACTAAAGTACCACATATTGCTAAATTATTCAGTGGTCTCATTATGCCATTCAGATAATATATAGTGCTTTATGACTTCACATTAACTCTTGGAAACAAAGCTGAACTTGTTAATGTGAATTGCGTAAACCAAATATTTGTTTCATTACTAGAATCTATTTGCATTCGAATGTAGAGGAAACTCTGTTAATTTTGTAAATTGAAAAAGTATTTTTAGATTTTTTTATCTAGAGATTTGCCACCCGTCTTCTTTTCCCCAATCACTATTCTCTTTTTTAGTCCGTCCGGGGACATACGGGGAGATTTTTCGAATGTGGCCGGGGTTTAAGGTTATTTCTAAATTCAAATCTATTGTTTTAAAGCAGGTATGGGCAAGCTTTGGAAAGTTGCGGGCTAAACTTTAGGATATTAATTACGTCGCGGGCCATAGATAATAGGTAGTTGTGAAAAAATAATAATGATACGGTTTATTTTATTTTTTTTCTTCGGCAAGGTATTTTCTGTAGAGATCACTTAGCTCTACGTCTTCAAATTTTGGCTTCAAATGTGTCTTCCTGAAGCTCGATCAACTCCATATGCAGGTGTGTCGGAGCCTTCTCTACGTCACTATTCATCGGAGTAGCAAAAAGGTTAAAGCAGCTATACATGCTTTCGAAGTCGGAAAATCTACGTATAAAAAATTGCTCCGACAGTAATTTTAGTTCTTCAGCATATTGACTGTAATCAATATTATCGCGACTTGATAGTGTTGAAAAATGATAACAGCTTCCAGATCGCATTTGTGTTTCTCACAAGCGAATTTTGTTCTGGAACGCTTTCAGATGGCTGTACAATTCGTTTACCAACTAACCTTGTTTTTGAAGCTTCAAATTCAACTCGTTTAAGTGACCCGTGATGTCAACTAGAAATTCTAAATCATGCATAACCATTTCTGATCACTGACTTCAGGCAATGGTTTTTCTTTAATTTCCATAAAATCGGTTATTTCCTGTCTAAGATCGTAAAATCCGCGGGCCGGATCAATATCCGGGGCGGGCCACATCCGGCCCGCGGGTCCGGCGTTGTCCATATATGTTATAAAGAGTGTTTCTCTAGTCTATTCGCGTTTTTGTAGGCGTCTGAGATATAATTACACCGAACAAATGAACATAAGAAAACTATAAAAGTTGACTAAAATCATTTGGTGGTGACATAGTGCGGAGCTGCAAGCGAAATGTCCGGTGCTTTTGATCTTTAAGTTTTAGTTTTATTTTTATGGCAACCCTATCCCATGGACACGTCAAAATTTGTTAATTTTAAACAGTGCACCATGCACATTATTAATTCCGCATTCGTAAACAAACAATGTAAACCAACATCTTCGTTATATCTTCTTTTAATTACAAACAAGTGTAAAAATATGTACATTTTAAACAGCTTAAGACGCCTGTGATAGCGTGGAGAATAATCGTCTCGCTTGCGCATTAAAATTAATACTGTATTGATATTTGCACGTCAAACCTAACCAAGTTGCCAAACACACATTTATATTAACCCAGTTGGTCTGTAAACCGTCGTTTGGCACGCTATGCTCCAAACAGCCCCCGCCCTCTTCAGTGCGCTAGTGCCATAATTATGTACATATTATAAAAACCTGTACTGCTGATAGATCAAAAATCGTGAAGACAACATAGGTGCAGGTATATATTTCTATCTTTTTTATGCGGGCTCAGCTGGCTGGTTCCTGATTGGCTACTGTCATAGATAAAGACATTTTGTCCGAATGAAATAGAGAGATATCTTTAAATTCAACATTTTGCTCAGATGGAACGCCCGTACATCGACCAATGACATCATCGGAGTAAAAGCGGAATTACTTCGTTAAAAGAGACGCAGATATATTTTTGTTCTTTTGTTGGCTTCACTCACCGCACATTGAGTAAATAGACAAAGCTTTGTGTATATATTTTATAAGTATATGGCCATAATGCATTTATTGCAAAAAATGCCGAAATTTACAGGCGGTCGTCATACCAGCGCACGTCTGAACAAAAACGTTTTCACTAAATGAAAAGTCTTACTGTAGTATATGAAACATTGTGTTTTAATTAAATATTTATATAGTTCACTGGTTATGTGTATCTAAGAAACAAGTAGCTACATAAACTTTTTATGTATGTCGGTCACGTAAAATTCTATTCAAAATATTTTTTTTCGCCAAGTTTATATTCGTGTACAACAAAAGAAAAAGACGTCTTTGTTATTCAAATTATCTAATTATCTCATAGAATGAGTGAGAACGGTGGGGGGAACTGCAATAGCACACGTCACACAGTGGTGCAGATTAATTAGCTGGACAAAATTCATTTTTTGCAATATTAAAAGGGCTCCATTTCTACATAAAACAAAAATATAATACTGGCATTCCGACCCTGCTTTGTTCGGGTAGATTTTGGTTTGGAAACCAAATAATGAACAGCAACAAATCTAGGGATTGCAAACCGGCACGATTTTCAATCCGGCTGGACTAACACCAATCCGGCCGGATCCGATACTTATTATACGTCTTTCAAATCGTATCAAAAATAATTTACAATTTCTCAGAATCAGCTGTAGGTATAAACATTTTGGAGCATACAAGTAATTCAAGAATTACAAGGCGCGATATTCATGTAGGTACTGTGTGTAAACGGTTTTATTGAACATAGGGAAAATAACACTGAGAAGATTTATAATTTTGTAGTAGGCTATGAGCCATAAGACCTAATATAAATACAGTATTGGATTACATAGAAAAAATAGTACAGTGAATTTTTTAAACAATTTTCCATAGCAACGGTTGACTATTAAGCGTTACTCGGAACCGGCTAAATAAAAAAGTCTTGATGTGTCGCAAGACACCCGACAGAAGCTATGCTTTTTACGCATTGTATATAAAACCGAATTTATCAAAGATATAAATAATACAATTAAAAAGTTATTATTTGATCGCCATTTTGAAATCTGACGCTATTTTATTTTTTTGTGTCTTAGTAAATTCTCAAATATCAATTTTCAAAAGGATCGGATAATTTTTACAAAGAAATATATACCTATGACCGCCATTTTGAAATATGACATCATTTTATTTTTTTGTGTCCTAAAAAAACTCGCAAATATTAATTTTCAAAAAGATCGGATCATTTTTGCAAAAAAGTACATACGGCCGCCATTTTTAAATCTGACATCATTTTATTTTTTTGTGTCCTACGAAACTTTCAAATAGCGATTTTCAAAAGAATCGGATAATTTTTACAAAAAAGTATTTATGGCCGCCATTTTGAAATCTGTCGTCATTTTATTTTTTTGTGTCCTATGAAACTTTCAAATACCGATTTTCAAAAGGATCGGATAATTTTTACAAAAAAGTATATATGGCCGCCATTTTGAAATCTGTCGTCATTTTATTTTTTTGTGTCCTATGAAACTTTCAAATACCGATTTTCAAAAGGATCGGATAATTTTTACAAAAAAGTATATATGGCCGCCATTTTGAAATCTGACATGATTTTATTTTTTTGTGACCTATGAAACTCTCAAATATCAATTTTCAAAAGGATCGGATAATTTTTACAAAAATGTCCATACGGCCGCCATTTTTAAATCTGACGACATTTTATTTTTTTGTGTCTTATGAAACTCTCAAATATCAATTTTCAAGAGGATCGGATAATTTTTACAAAGGAGTACTACATATTTCCGCCATTTTGAAATATGACGTCATTTTATTTTTTGTGTCCTATAAAACTCGCATATATCCATTTTCAAAGGGATCGGATAATTTTTACAAAAAAGTATTTATGGCCGCCATTTTGAAATCTGACGTCATTTTATTTTTTTGTGTCCTATGAAACTTTCAAATACCGATTTTCAAAAGGATCGGATAATTTTTACAAAAAAGTATATACGGCCGCCATTTCGAAATCTGACGTCATTTTATTTTTTTGTGACCTATGAAACTCTCAAATATCAATTTTCAAAATGATCGGATAATTTTTACAAAAAAGTACATACGGCCGCCATTTTGAAATCTGACACCATTTAATTTTTTTGTGTGCTATAAAACTCTCAAATATTAATTTTCAAAAGAATCGGATAATGTTTACAAAAAAGTACATATGGCCGCCATTTTGAAATCTGACGCCATTTTATTTTTTTGTGTCCTATAAAACTCTCAAATATTAATTTTCAAAAGGATCTAATAATTTTTAGTGTGCTTTATTTCCTTAGTCTGATTTTATTACATTTATCCCAAACGTTACCGAAGAAAGACCTTTTGCTTGTGAAAATTCAAAAGTACGATTTGCACCCGGACGAAACTCGGGCCGGTCAGCTGGTTACCATAATATTGTATTGTCACCGGAGCTACACATGTGTGCAAAATTTCAACTCAATCGGATCATGGTAAGTGGGTAAAAATTCAAAAGTACGATTTACACCCGGACGAAAGCCGGGCCGGTCAGCTAGTTACCATAATATTGTATTGTCACCGGAGCTACACATGTGTGCAAAATTTCAACTCAATCGGATCATAGGAAGTGGGTGAAAATTTAAAAGTACGATTTACACCCGGACGAAAGCCGGGCCGGTCAGCTAGTTACCATAATATTGTATTGTCACCGGAGCTACACATGTGTGCAAAATTTCAACTCAATTGAGAATCAGTTCGGTTGCTTTTGCGTGATGCCACAAATATTTTAAAACTCGCAGTCGCATAAGAAGTTATTTACTTGAAAAAAATCATGTAAATCGGATCAGTGGTTCTCGAGTTATAAGCGTACAAAGGGACATAGAGACAGAGAAAGTCAAATTGTTCGGGAAGGTATGATGAACGTCGAGAAATTTTGGTCCGATCCGATCGACGTCAATAATTAGTTACACGTCATTTTAACTCAGTAGGCCAGGGTTTTTAAACTTAAATTCAAACATCAGCAGTCAAAAAATTGAATAACTATATTGAAATAATGCAACATAAGACAGGGCATACGCTATCTTCCAATATCCATATCACACTGTGCAACAGACAAGGACAACCGAAACAAGTTCGCGATTTATTAGATAAAGTCGCATTTATTTAGTTTAATAATCATATAAATCTGTATAAAAAAAGTGTTTTGACACAATATTATACATGAAATCTATCTAAAATTTTCTGCTCTTTCGTTTAAGACAGGTTTCGAATCGATCTGACTTAAATTGAGCAAACTATAAGCAAAAAACACCGTTTTTTCTAATTTGCTCCCCTCTGGGGCCAAAATTCAAAAATCGGGCGACGTTAGGATCAAATAGACCCCGAGAGGAATCGAACAAAAAAAAGTTTTTTAAAATTGGTTCATCCGTTTGGGCTGTACGCGTGACACAAAATAGCGTGACAGATTCACAGATTCACAGACGTACAGACAAAGCGAGTGTATATAGGCGCTTCTAGCTTCGCTAAGATCGCGCCTAAAAAAGTGGTCAAATCGATGTACTTGAAATTTAATAAAAAAAATGTTTATTTAATGATTAGAAAATCTTGAATTAACTTCATTAATACTTATTTTGAGGTTAGAAAGAAAAAGTGTTTCCCGATCCAAGAATATTTTAATTCAGCCAAAAATAGCTAAACAATTACTTAGTTGACCAACGTTCCGACGTTAATTGAGGTCATTTTCCAGTTTTCACAATAAATAGGGCTCTGTAAAGGTAAATTAGAAATAAGTTTTAAAACGTTGTTCGATTAACAGTTTAGCCGTTTTTTGCTTAATTAAAATATTTTTTAATCGGCAAAGGTTTTTTCTTTCTGGCCCCAAAATAATATAAATTCTTAACAATGAGATTCAGTCAATTATTATTTTCTTACTGTACCAATTCACTATTTTAGTGAAATTAACATAAGAACATCAGACGACTGTAAGTAATTTTTCTCGCAAATAATTGAAAAATATAAATTCTACCGATAGTCTACAAAGTTTCAATATTTATTAATGATTACAGTAATGTTTGGATAATCCGTACAGAAAGTTGTCAGAACCCGTTCGTATTACTAAAACTTTCGGATTATAGAATACATAGTGCATAGTATCTATAATCCGAACATGTTCGGATTATATAAGTAGGTACATATTATGTAAATCTTAATAAAAAATAAAATGATTCCATTACATAGATAAAATTATATGCAATGACTACATATTATATACATATCATGTACTTATAAAAATACATATTTATTAAATAAAAAAAAACATACCTAATATATAATAATATATTATACATAACATAAATTAATAATAATAATGTAGGTATGTACAAAATAAAGAAAGACCTGACAAATAAATGAAATCACAAACAATAGAATAAACGTTGAAGTATTTGTTCAATCAGAAAAAAAGTTTTTCTTCAGTTCACTTGTAGCTACGTCTAAATAGTTTGTTCGAAGAAAATCGTCCTGCAGAGTTCATGCATATTATGCAAAGATAAATAAGTAGTAATTCGGATTACAGAACACATGAGTTTGAATTAAGGACGAAAATTGAAACACGTCCGGCTAGGTGCGCATCAATGATAAATTAATCGGTCGATCGAACAATGGTGTATAAAGATTAAGGAGAGGAATCTCCGTGACCTGCAAAGCAAAGCGTGATGCACAAAAGTCGGTGATTTTCATAGTTTGAAAAAGTGCTAAAAGTTGCGCTGTTCTCAATAGGAATATTTAGTATAAGAACTATAGACCTAGGAGTTTGAAAACTTCAAAATAAGAACTGTACCAAATACGAATTGTTTATTTGTTTATAGTATACACATAAAGTGACTTCGATTATAAAAATTCACCAAGTTTTTTCCAAATATTCGTATCTAAGTATAAGTGAAATTTGCATTTATTTTTTACGTTGACGTTCGATCCCTACGTATCGCAGCGACTCTAGCGGCTAAATCTATAAAAATATTCTCGATTTTTGCCCCGTGTCCAATGTACACAGATTCCTATCCTTAACCTCTATACTCGCTAGATCGAACTATCAAATAATGATGACAACGATGTTACGTGAAAAAGTGCTCATAAACAGACACAGAATCAGTCGATTTCATGCGTATACATAAATAAAAAAAATTTTATAAAAATTTGTTTCGTGCGAATGTATTAACGTTATGTTTTGAGATAGCGTATCTTTGTAATGATGATCTGATAAATATTTTAATTTGCATCTTAATTAATCTGGTTGGTTTGTTGTGATCAAGTTAGGTACGAAGGTCGAAGTATGCGGTATGAACATATTTAATATTTTATATCGTTTGAAAATATAAGACGTTTCATATAAAAAATCCCAAATATAGCAGAGATTTGCCGACTGGACCACTGTGCGTTATTAACACAATAGTGTAATGAAAATGTTTCTGGGGAGAATTCGGAACATCGCAACATAACTGTGTGTGGACTGTGGACATTATGTACGGTACATCACTTAAACAAATGTTTATTTTGGCAACAAACTCAACGCAATGGAGAATGTAAACTGCGAGCTAACATTATTTTGTTAATGGACACTATTCTGTTAACATCAAATAATACTTGCTATAAGATTTGCAAGACGTACATGATGTTGAAAAATTCTGCCGACAAACTTTTATGGGTGAAAAGCACATTAAAACACATACCGGGTGTTCACTTAAAAACATACACTAAGAATATTTCAAAAACTAAACGCCAGATGAGAAAATATTTCAGACAAAGGTTATATAAATTCAAGGTAGGAAATAATACGGAGTCATTAATTTTTTTAATTAGCAGGCGTCTTTAAGGTAATTTTAAGATCAACTTTAATTTTTCAAATAGCAGCTCATATTTTTTAGCAAATTCAGATTCTGTGTAAAAAAAACAAATTTTATACGTAACAAGTTTTTTTGTGATCTGAGGAGAAACGATATGCCTGGTTGTGCAAAGCTGGCACGATTTATTGAATTAATTCAAAGAATTTCATATACTGCTTTTGGCAACTGTCCGTCTATCAAACGCTTTTAGCTCGTAAACGGGATAAGATAGAATGTTAAAATTTTCACAGACTTTGATCAAAAATTGAAAATCTCGTTGAAAATCGTATTTAAAATTTTTATAATTTAATTCGCATGTGGGGTTTAGAGCTCATTAAGTAGAACATGGCTATTTGTTAATTTTCTATTTAAATGAAATATGTACATATAATACGTATAACGATGTAAGAGGTCATCAAGATGTAGATAGATTGATTGTATTACATTAGAGAGGTCTCGTCAAAGTCGCCAATTTTAGATAGTTTTTGTTATGGCTCTATCCCGAAAACGACAATACCTAGGAATACGAAATTCATGTTCAATATAGGACGTGTTCTATATTTAAACAAATACCAAAAATACCAATAGTTTGAAAGTAAAGAGCAAAAGTTTTTTGCGCTCGAATTACCATGGTTTACTACTAAGTTATAATAATATGACGGATACAAAAAACAAAAATTCGCAGTAGAAAAACCAATAACGCGATAAAGTATATTATGTTATACCATCGGGTAAACCCCTATTAAAAAATTCGACTGGATAGCCAGTTCTATACTTCGTACCTAGTAAAAAGTCGCTCGTAACTGAAAATTTTCCCAACAAAACAATAAATTATTATTATTTTTTTATATTCTTTATATATAAAAGCATGGCCATCTCATTTGTTTTTTCATCTCCTAGAAGCCAACAAAAATCATGGACATCTTGATTAGGCAAAAAAAAATTATTTCTGGAAAATTTTTTGTAGAACTTTATATTAGAAATCGTGTCCATCGTGATTATAATAAAATTAAGGAAAATCGCAGGATAGTGGACAAATATTTGATTTATTAATTTAAATGTACGACGTTTCGTTTATATATTTATATATTTATATAAAGTTGAAAATATCTTAAAAGCTAATAATTACCCTGTCAACTTTATACATCAATGCGTTGATAAGTTTATAGAGGACCAAAATCACCTAAATAACACGTTGGATACTGTGGATGAAAGAACTAAGTCTACCAAGTTTTACGTTAGATTTCCATTTGTGAAGAACTTGTCCTATAAGATCAACAGATTATTTTCTAACACAAATATTAAGTTGGTGTTTTATAACTTAAATAAATTGAATAAGTTATTCACAAGACTTAAAGATAAGACGCCTAACTCACATCAATCTAATATTATTTATAAAATACCTTGTGAATGTAATAAGTGTTATGTGGGACAAACCAAACAGTTATTAAAAAATAGAATTTATCAGCACAAAATGGACTGTAGAAACATAAACTTATTAAGTGATAATAAGACGGCGTTGTCATCTCATCATTTCGACACTGGGCATAAATTTCTTTTCATTGAAGTTAAAATATTAGATAAAGAGTCAAATTGGAAGAAACGCAATATCAGTGAAATGTGTTTTATTAGAAAAAACAATTCAATCAATTATAGAACAGACACTCAAAATTTAAGTAGTCAGTACAATTATGTTATGAAATTATACTAAAAATTTGTATTATTATTATTATTGATTGTTAAAAAGTTTTAGTCAACATAATTTGTTACCATGTTACCATGTTTTTGTCTTATGTACCCTATCTTATGTTAATTGCTATGGTTAGTAATTAATATTAATTTTCATAAATATTGTTATTTTTGTGTACTTGAAAAAGTTTAAATATATAAACGAAACGTCGTACATTTAAATTAATAAATCAAATATTTGTCCACTATCCTGCGATTTTCCTTAATTTTATTTTTGTAGAACATTTTTTTCTCTAAATCTGTACATTTTTGAAAAAAAACTTCTAGAATGCATTTATATTTTTTTAACCTATATGCTAATACGTGATACTGAGAACATTTTTTTAATATCTCAGAAACCACTGAGCCGATTTGGCTCAAAATCTAATCATATTTAAGTTAAGTACTGACAAATACAACAAAACAAATACCAAACAAACCGCATAACCCTATGTCGTTGCGTTTTTGAGATATCGAAGGAGAAAAAATTTCTCCTCACACACACTGCACAGATAGATACATCAGTCAGAAAATTGTTTCAAATGATTCCTAGGGTGTCAAAACGTGCTGAATCCAATACTTCCTACCAGGTGCAGGGAAGTGAAAATGTACTGCACAGTGCATACCTACACATAATATAAGCAATTATTGTCTGTTTGATTATTTCATCAAATTGAAAAAACAGCATTAAATGGCGCTTAGATCTTAATCTCGGAAAAAAAATGTATTGTGTTTTTTTTCATTAGGTTTGACGTATTATACATTAACATATTATATCAATCCATTAAAATGGCGTGCGAGTAGTGTTTTGGGTCTGCTTAAACCGATATTTTCATAACGTATTCATGAAGCTGAATGCTATTAACGGGCTATTTGTATTTTACATTAAAGGCTTTTCTCAATGCGTGCCTTGTTTACTTATTACGTTTTAAACCACACGATATAATACCTGCAGTGTGTGTGTATGCGTGTGCGTGTGTGCGTATGCGTGTGAGGATTCGTATGAATATGCGTATAGGGTAACAGCATCGGTTTCCGACCACTCGCCTGCGGTCAACCACTTTTTAGGGTTTCGTACATCCGATGAAAAAACGAAACCCTTATAGGGGATCACTGTCGTGTCTGTCTGTTTGTCTGTCTGTCACAGCTTATTTTCTCCGAATCTACTGGACGAACAAAGTTGAAAATTGGTACATATTGTAACAAAACTCGTTGGTAACTTTGGTAAATATTTTATTTATCTATTCTTTAACAACAGTGACAACCGTTTACATGCTTTGGACAATTATTGTTCCTCACTTTATTCACTGTTCGCTCTTCGTCTATTTTCCGTTGGTCAGTTTTTGTTGACCAACACTTCGTCACTACTTGACCACTGCTTGACCACTATGTGTCCACCATATGTCTGTGGTACGTATATTGTTCACTGGGTCCACTATATGTCTATGGTGGTGGTATTTATTTGCCACCAGCAGATATCTTCCACACTGTCTGTCACTTTGCACCAGAAGATTATCTGCACTTAATCACTCGAAGATCTCGTCTGTCACTCGCAAATATCTTCCACACTGTTTGTCACTTGGTACTGGAAGATTATTTGCACTAGGTCACTCGAAGAACTTTTAACTCGCTGGTGGTATATTTATTTCTTGTTGCACTTTTCACGTCTGCTCTCGTTGAGAATGTATACGTGACTCTCTCGTGTTTCATTCTTGCTCTTGCTTATATAAACTTTCCTGATCATTTTACATCCATGGTGGCGGTTTTTCTATTGTCGCCACCGAGAATATTTCTTCGCGCTCAAGGCTGCGTGATCCATTTTAAGCCAACGAATCAAGGCTGCAGCCAGCCTGCCTAGATTCGTTACAATATATAGAGTTAGGTGACCCAATCACGGACGTATAGCGTAAATAAACGAATTTTGATTTTGAGGGGCAAATTAGAAAATTAAAAAAAAGTGTTTTTCAAGTGACGTATCAAATAAAAGGGCTCGTTATGAACAATACAAATATATTTTTTTTATAATTTTAAAATGCGTAGTTTAAAGATATTAAGGAAAATATATGAAAATCGAGGTTTCATCCCCTTATCTCCGAACTACTGAGCCTAAAATGTTGAAAAAAAATAGGTAATATAGGGTCTCACTCATAGTTCACAGGAAAACCTAAACGAAAATCCTAAGTCTTTAAATTCCCACGGGAAACGAAATAGTACCGAACCCTCTCCACGCGAGTCCGACTCGCACTTGACCGGTTTTTTTTATTCATAACTAGGCTGATGAACCGGTGGATTCGCTCGCGTTATAAAGGCTGGGCCATCTGTTGACTTCTTTTTGAAATTTCCATAGTAATTTATGTTTATTCGCCCTGATCCTCTGGCTATTATTTATAATACTGTGCGTGTGACAGCTACTCTCGGCCTATTATAGAAGCGAAGTTTGCGACACAATCGAACTGTCAAACAATTTTGAAAATACTGAAAATGAAGTGAAAAGCAGCTACTTTATAGTGGGTATGGCAAAAAATACCTTATACCTATATCTCGTGCGTACCTAATGATATTCTCATTGACTATTAAAACTAGCTATCGCCCGTTTTAATATAATGTCACTTACTTGTCAGTAATATTCGTCATTACGAAACTAGATGATATACAAACTACTATTGTTGCTTTATTAAAAAGAGTATAACTTCCGATTATACGTATTGTAAATGTTTATTTCTAGTTTAATTTTCAAGAAATTTTATGTTTACTTCTAAAATAACATTATAGCGAATTTACATTTCGATGTGAACTTGTCTTATATTCCCACTCGAAAAGAAAGTCGATTTTCTCAGAAGTTAAGATTAGATTTCTTTTTTATATAACAACTCGACCCATATCTGTCCTTCATGAAAGGATTAAATCGTTTATCCCATTTCTGCACATTTATTTTCAATATATAATCGAATAGAAGAGGATTTAAGTTCTGATATATACCTACTATAGTATAATTTAAAACCCTACATTTTGTGTGAATTGAAGGATCAAGAAACTATTCTAGCTGCACGTATTTAAAACTAGCATTCATTCACGGTTTCTACTGTCGGTTTTTTAGCTCACTTCAGCCCCTTTAGTAGAGACGCCATGATATAATATTATGTAATATAGCCTATCCCATCTTCTGAAGTATAAGAGGCAAAAATCGGTAGCGTTTAAGTTAATCTGGAACAAACAAACTGACAAGCAAACAGACAGAAAAATTCTGTGCAAATGATGTCTATGAACGCATACGATCGCGGCTTGCAGTATACCATGTGACGTCATCCGCAAAGCGAAAGCAATAGATTAGGAAAGGAAGGCGTGGCGGAGTCGCAACTGTCTCCTTCTAACTAGAATCTGCGTTAAACGTAAGTTCACCCATTGACACGACACAACTGTCAAATTTTATTCATTCTACTGACATAACCTCGTTTTTTTAAACACGTCGTTGTTAATAATTAAAACAATTTGTTATGGGATGGTGTCTTGTACTTGACTGTAGTTATAATGAAAATTATGACTGCAAAAAGTTTAAATTTTCGACTGAGGAAAAAGCTAAAATAATACCTAGATATCCAATACCTAATTTTTTTATCCTTTTAGCTTGCCCTCCCTTGATCTAGCGTAGCTTAGACGACTTCAGTACACTTTTTCAACTCCAAACGGAAAGAACAAACTCAATTTCTAATTATAATTGCTTAAATTATACCTCGACAAACGTCAACGAGGTAAGTTAGGTTAGAATAAACGTCACAGGCTGAATCAAGTTAAGACATTCATTTTTCATACATTTTTAATTTCAAATAAAAAATTATTTCACGCGAAATAATAAAGTTTTGTAGCCAATAATGACGGGATTTATTAATTATTTTTATGAAACAGCCATTGTTTTGGTAAGAAATGTGTTTTAAGAGAATAGTAATGAATATTCCGTTAAACCCCATATATTTTTGAGTGCCAATCGACTCCATTTTAAATTTGGCACTCAAATTAGGACCGCCTACTTCTGTAGTCTATTCTCTAACTTTTAAGTGGCATAATTCTGTTGTTTAAAGATATTTCAAAAATTTTTTCCCCGTTCATTTATATGTATATATTTGCATCTTCCACTGATATTATTTTATTGTAATCTTTAGTTTTTTAATAACTATTGTAATATTCCAAAATTTTAAGATAAATTAATAAGATTTAGATAGCTGAATTGCAATTGAAAATTTTCCGTTGGAAAGCAGCCAATTATATAATTGATTCGAAACATATCGGAAAAAATCATTTTACCAGCCATAGTCACAGTCAGGATTCTAACCTGAACCTTTCCACTTTCGCGGCGGAATGAGCTTACAGTACTCAACTCTTTTCCAAAATTTTAGTTTTTACTAGTGTTATAATAATTACCTATATGAAACTTGTTTTCCCAAATATTTTTTTGAAACTACGTAGTCACTGCAAAGACTAATGTTTTTCTTTTTTCTTTCAAACGAGTTTTTCAAAAAATTATATTTTTCAGTAGATATACAGGGTGAGTTCGACCACCCGTATCAGTCGTTTTTTTCGAAAACGGTTAGTCGTAGAGAGTTGTGTCAAAAATTTGTATTATAAAAGCCCTATTAAAGAATCGAATGGTGATAATTTTTTTTTTCGGGAAGGTCGGCTTCCCTATTAGTTTGCTCCAGAATGTCCAGAACTCCGGAATTATAAATGTAACGATAGGTCGAAAGTGGTATTGTTGAAAAGATCTTTAAAAAATAAGCAAGTTTTGTAGGAAAATTTTTTTTATTACTGCCACTCCTGTTAAGTAATATTTGTTTGAAATTACTAAATTAAAATGTCATAAATCATAATAACGAATTTTTTAAAAGTCCGCATTCAAAATCTAGTTACCTATCTATCGATCATTAAATACTGAAGAAGTACACTCACAGCATAACCAGAAGAGCTCAGTAGTATGTATTAAAGAGTAAATGGAAGACAGTTTGAACACTTGTGACAATGTCTAAGGTTGCTAGATTTTTAATGCCGACTTCGATCGTTATTATGAAAATTTGATTTAATAATTTCAAACGATTGTTACTTTACAGGGGTGGCAGTAATTAAATAATTTTTCCTACAAAACTTGCCTATTTTTTAAAGAGCTTTTCAACAGCACCACTTTCAACCTATCGTGCTTTCTAAAATTCCGGAGTTTTGAACATATAATAATTTATATTTATACTTATAGAAATTTACAGGGGTGGCAGTAATAAAAAAAATTTTCCTACAAAACTTGCTTATTTTTTAAAGATCTTTTCAACAATACCACTTTCGACCTATCGTTACATTTATAATTCCGGAGTTCTGAACATTCTGGAGCAAACTAATAGGGAAGCCGACTTTCCCGGAAAAAAAAATTATCACCATTCGATTCTTTAATAGGGCTTTTATAATACAAATTTTTGACACAACTCTCTACGACTAACCGTTTTCGAAAACAACGACTGATACGGGTGGTCGAACTCACCCTGTATATTTTACAACCAAAATTTATTCAGTAAATATTTTTATATACGTATTTTATTTTTTTATTGTTGCAGGTAAATTGTCTAAACTGCACTATTAACCAGCTGTTTATGAATATTATTGTGAAGAATGTCACTCATCAAAAATAAATATTGCGACGCTTAACAGGTAAATATTAATTTAAGAGTAGGTATATGATAACATAAGTTACCCCCTGTACTCTTCACCTCAAATTCTTTCCCCTCGCCTATAAAACGGTTCCCGCTCTTCCGACGCTATTTTTAAAGTTAAAGGGATCGGGTAAACGCCAAATGAAGTATCGAAAATCACACTACAGATCCTACAGGCGAATTTTTTGAAAAAAGATTTTGGATACGTGTGAAAGATAACGCAATTTTTTAAAAAGTTTTTTCAGGATTTTTTTTCAATTTTTCGCCTGTAGTATCTATAGTGTGATTCTTGGTCCTTCGTTTGGCGTTTACCCGAATCCTTTAGCTTTAAAAATAGGGTCGGGAGAGCGGGAACCGTTTTATAGGCGAGGGGAAAGTATTTGAGGTGAAGTCTGCAGGAGGTAAATTCCGCTATTATATACTCTTAATTAAGGTGTAAAGGCCAAAAAAAACTTATAATAAAAAAAAGCTTAATTAATTAATGTGCAAGGTAAAATTTTGTATAAATGTGAGATTTTGAATCGTTCACAAAATCTTGAAGAAACGTAGTACCTACACCTTGTCTGATAAGGTAAGATTGAAAAGAACTCTGTTGCAGTGCCAAACCTTGCCGCTCGAAAGGAAAAATAGAGGTGTGATCTATTTATACCAACTTCAAAAATTTATTGTGAAACCGTTTTAAGTGCTAGAAAAAAATGCAACGACATTATTTAAATTAGACGGAGCTCATTTAAATAATTTGATTTAAAAAAAGTTGTTTATACTTTATTTAGGCTCATTCTGATGACTCACTTCTAATTTAAAATTTTAGGGACACTTTAATTTTACCTAAATGATTAAATTTTGAATGTGACAAAATTCTGATAAAACATTTATTTTATTTGTTTGTTCTGAACTTCTGTTTTAATCTCGATTTCCCATTTCCCATTATTTTGATTACGTAACAACTTTAATAACGACTACCGAGATGCTGCCAAGGAAGTGCGGACTTTCAGAGTAGGAATATCCGAGACCGATGTAATCCCTTTATACGAAGATGCTGTACAAGTGGTAAATATGAGATTAATTAAAGCGGGAACGGGGTGTTTGTTGCTGCAGTATCAGATGACAAAGTATTTCCGTGTCCTTACACCTGTCATCCTACATCCCATACTACAAATTTGTTTTGCGCCTTTCAAGGCCGTTCCACTTTAAGTGCTTATAAAATCCTATTACCGTGTGCAAATTACACGAGCTTTATCCATCACATTACCTATGAATATTATATAAAATAAAAGTAAAAAAACTAAAATCCGACTACGTAAAAAGAAGAAAACAAGCAAATAAAAACGTAAGACAGTATTTTTTTGTTATTAATAGCCGGGGACCTGTTCGGGAGTTGGAAAAAAAATTCTGTATTCGAGTCCCCGACTATGGATAACAAGAAAATACTGTCTTACGTTTTGATTATGCTTGTTTTCTTCTTTTTACGTAGTCGGGTTTTAGTTTTTTTTACTTTTATTTTATTTACTTTATTTTTTTTAAATATTTTTCGGATTTCTCTAATTTATTTTGAAACCGTATCGTAATAATAATAATTTGATACCAAACTCGATACATTTGTAAATATTTTTCTTTTTTTGCGTTCGGTTTTTTTTTCTTAGCCGCCATATTAGATTTAACGTGACGCAATATAGCCTATGTTATGCGGAGCAATCATACAAATCCAACGACACCTCATTTGTCTAAATCTGATTAGTAGTTTAGGAGCTACGAAGGAACAGATGAACAATGTACATCCATACACACATACATACAAACTCATAACCCTCCTTATGTGCCATAGTGGGGTAAAAATATAACACACTGTTTTCCATGTGTTTTGAGCACTGCTGCCTGCTACATGCTATTACCAGGGTACCTATTGTGTATCTCGTTTCTAGTGATATCACTGATGTGAATTTGCTCACGCGATTGTGTATTTTCCTCACTAGTGAAATATGAACAATTTCACGTGACATTATTCGCCATCGAATTTGTTAGTGAAACGTGAAATGAGAGTGAGACAGAGAGTGAATTGAAAAAGGACACACGACAACTTTGTTCTTATAATAGATAATGAAAGAAATGCAATAAACGATAATACACAAAATTGAAATATCTTAATTTTTTAAACATAATTATAGGCAAAGACACATTATGAACATATATGTTTATTTATAATACATAAATTTGAAAATAAATTTCTCTTTAATTTTTTAAACATAATTATAGGCAAAAACACGTTATGAATATATAATATAAGATCAATAAATTAAATTATAAAGTTCACTTTATTTATATACTTTATCACTTTTTGATTCTCCTTACGTTCATTGTTATTTATCTGTCAAATATCGCATAATATAACCTCATATCCGCATTATTTTGTGTTTTTAAAGTGAAAATATCCAACAAAAAATAAAATCCCTACTTTGTGGCCTAGTGATTTCAACGAGTGAATCCATAAGTTACACAATCCAGTGAGATCATACGCGTGACATGAAAATGAGTAAATTCACGAAAGTTACACAATAGCTTCCCTGCTTGTTGAAAAGTCACGCTCAAATGCGAATTTCAAAATTATTTTTGGCACACATATTTAATATCATTTTTTAAAAGTTTCGATTTACATTTTTCTTAAGTTAGACAGTGTCCACTAACAAGCCAATAAAAAATTCAAAGCTGTCACTTTATTTAAGTACAGTTTACTAACTTCTTTTTTTAATTAGCTAAAATCATCTAATTATTTTCCTTTTTATTTCAGCTTTTTTCATTTCGTACCTTTAAAAAAATAAAACTTGACAAAAGCTATAAAAAAATTCCATTAAAAGTGTGTCAAAAATAGTTTTTAAATTTTCAGTAGAAAAACACAAGATAAAGTTTATACCGTGTAAATTCCTATGGTCAATGCCAGATTTGTAGCACTGTATAATTTCTGTCTCATTTTACCTTATGTAATATCGAATTTCTTAGAAAGTGACAAAAATTTAACAGCACTTTAATTTCTAACATTGACTCGATAGAATAGGGCCATAAAGTATAAACTATCTATTAGTGAAAGCGTATAGGGAAGATAGTAGAAAGGATAATATTAGAAGAAGACGACGAAGACAAAAGCGAATTTTAGTTTTTAACAAAGTTTTTTGAAATTTTAAAAATCAAATAATAAGTACCTAGGTACCTTATAGTATTTCGAAGACAAAATAATTTTCGGTTCGAAATTTCACAGGGAATATGCCATCACAATCCTCGGCATTACTTTTGGGACACCTTTTTATTGTCACGTGAGCTGCCTTTCAGCTAGATATAATATAATATTATATAGGTACCTTTTCCACGTCTTCGTTTCTTTGATTACATTTTTATGTTATAAGCCATAAGGAAATGTATACAAAGAGTAACTAGCATATTTTTTAAATGTTTTTCTTTAAAAGGCAGTAGGTTTGCTTTTTAAAGAAAAACATTTAAAAAATATGCTAGTTATACTCTTTGTACACATTTTCGAGAATTAAAAAATATGATTATAATTCATACGATTCTGAAGAAAATGAAAATCACAGCTTAACGGAGTACAGCTAACATATTTTCCATTTTCCTTTCATAAAATTATTGCGTCTTGAATACAGAGTGTTTGTAAAAAACGACTGACAACGTTTTACAGTAGACTCGTTGATATACAAAGTACATCCTTATAGAGCCCTTTAAAGTTAAAGTTTTTAAATTTATTTTTTACCATACCCCCTACAAAATAGCTACTTCCGATGCATGTATAGCGGCCTTTAATGAGATGTGGGTAAAGTGTTTTACTTACCACACTAGGGCGGTAAGTAAACGGTTGCCATAGCAACTTCTGTTTATTCGCTCTATACGCCTGCGTGCGCCTGCCATTACTTACTCACGACCTTCATGGCATACTGTAGAAGGAAAGATGGCGACGAAAATAAACTGTCAAAATTTTTTGAAAATGAAGTGAAAAATACCTAGGTATTTTGTAGTGGGTATGACAAAAAATACCATATTATATAATATTATCTCGTGCGTGATGATATTATGACTCGTCTGACTGTAAAAACTCGCTATCGCTCGTTTTTACATACTGTCATTACTCGTCGTAATATAGTCCATTACAAATCAAGATATATAATCTATTATTGTTTTATATTGGCGGAGCTGTCTGTAGGAAATTTAAATTCAATTAATAATAATCAGTATGAGAAAAAAATGGACTGCCTATAACTTCTCAATGTTTAAAGAATATTTCGATATGGGACAAAAAGGAAAATTTAGGGCGTTCTTTTCTTTATGAACATATGCATTTTCAATTTAAAATTCAATAAACAACATAACGAACAAAGTAGATGGAAAGTACATTACGTATTAGCCATTGGTTTCTAAGGCGATAAAAGTATGCGATTTTCGGGTCCTTTTTCTGGCCATATCTGTCCACCTACACGGAAATGTGTAAGATTTAAATTTTTATAGATCTAACTATGGAACAATTTTTGTTTGAATTTTTTTTTTAACTTCCCATTGGAAGTTATTGTAATGGGTCCGAAAATCGAAATCAAAATGTATAACAAATTTTTATGTTTCAAGGTCACTACACTATTTTTACACTATTTTTAGAAAGATGTTTGTGTGTGTGTATGTGTGTGTGTATGTACGTATGTACGTACGTACGTACCTATGTGTCCATTTCTTTCTAAGACGAAATCTCGAGAATGAAAAATGATATCGACTACGTTAGGGTGCCAATCGACGCGTATTAATGTAAATATGATCTGAATGAAATTTTTTCAAAATCGGTTCAGCCGTTCTTTTTTCTTAACCAAATAGACTCCAAAAAAGTAGATTTTACACAATATCTCGCGAATAAAAAATTATATCGACTTCGTAAGGGTGTCAATCGAGGCGTGTTAACGTCATTTTGATCCGACATAAATTTTATAAAAATCGGTTCAGCCGTTTTTTTTTTAATTATTGTTAAAAATAAATAATAATTATGTTTTAATGATTAAAATGATTACTTTTCTGTGTAATATCTAATTTAATTATTATTATTAAATATTTATCAAACTGGCAAGTTCATCGTGTGGATCACAAGGGTCGCACTTTAGTCCTAATAAATGACCCACCTCACGGCTTGTTGTATATCTAATAGTTTTTGAAATTTTTGCAGAAACATCTATGGGGGATCTTTTACCCTCCGCCATTACTGTAATAGGGAAAATCTGAGATGGCCTCATAGCCAAAATTAAATCTTCATATGTGTAGTATATGTGCCCCAAGTTGAATGCTTCTATCATTAATCACGCAATTCTTACAATTTTCTTCACCTAGCTGCAATACTATTTTAGATATAATATTAAGAAGTAAGTTTAGAAAATTTATTCATATCTCGATGATTTCAGATGGGTGCCACATTCTTAATAGTCAAACAATGATAGTTTTTGTCAACTTATGTCTGTTGCCTAAAAACACAATAATTTACGTTCCAATGCCTACGTGAAAATAGATATCTCCTATATGTTCGATTTCTAATTATTATTCACCCTGTAGATTAATTATAGGCTTCTATTAATATAAAATATTGTCTCATGAGATTAACGTAAAACATTGTCGGTTGTTTTTACAAACACTCTTTTATTTGTTCTTTTATAATAAATGTTAAATGTAAGGAAAAACAGAAAATTCTATTTTGTTAATATTACATTTTTGTTAACTTATAAGAAGAAAATGAGAAAACAGAGACCTGTGTGATAAAAACCAAGGCAAACACGTAAAATTGCAAAACGGTAAAATTTACTTATTACGTTACGCTTGGCGCACTCATATAGCCGATCATTTTACACATGTAGGTTTCTCGTTTTACAAAAAAAATTCTTTTTTGTTTTTGTTAGGTTGTCAGTTCTTTACCAAGAAAAGTATTATTAATAAAAAGTGTATATTATGTAAATAAGTATAATGCCCGCTAGTGTATTTTTTGATTTTTTGTTTACAAACAAAATAAATACTTCGTAGTATACGCTTATATTTAACTATAACTGTTCTACCCGGCCTCACCCGGGTTGAGTTGGAAAGCCAACGTTTCACTCAGTGGCGGACTAAGTGGGGGGCGGAGGGGGGGGGGGCTCGCCCTAGGCCTCTGATTCTGGGGGGCCTTCAAATCTCGAGAAGTCCTTCTTAATCAAATCCCAAACAAGGCCAAAATATGTTTAGTAAGTAAAGGCAGTTTGGAATTGGAGGCCCCGTACGTATACAAAATATAAACGTAGGTAGGTCATTTATTATAAATATTTGATTTTTTTTGTCAGCCATTACATCAATATTATTCATTGTCTACGGCAAATTTACACTATAAATACATCAATTTCTAAGCAGACCGGGGGCCTCATTTAGTTCTGCCGCCCCGGACCTCCGATGGGTTTAGTCCGCCACTGGTTTCACTTCTTCTAAATAGTGATAGTAAAAAATAAAAACTATCGAACATGTACTTCTTTATTTCTAACCTTCGATCCAAAAAGAGGGGTGTTGTGTGTTTGGGACATTGTCTTTCTGTGGAATCATAACTCTTCAGTGAACGGATCGGTTTTGATGTGGTACAAGTACACCCTTTCCTAAGACGTGACAAGTATCCACAAATTTCAAATATTTGCAAAATACACTGATTGTGGGATTCCGGCTTAAGTGCATGGTCCTGTATAGATACTAAAATGAAGAATTTTAGAAGGTACAGCTCATAACCGTGGAGAACCGGGCTCGGGGGGATTTTTTCAATCGAGTTGAATTAAGTAATATAGAAATAAAGAAAAAACTAAATGGCAAGAGAACTCGACATTCGGAAAATCCGGGCCCTCAAAAAAAGTACGGACCCGGCAAAAATCGCCCCCGTACACCCCGCCCACACTGGTCGGGCTCAGTGTTGCCAGCGATCAAAACGTGACTCCCACCAGATGGCAGATTGTAAACCACCAGAAATCCACTAAAATTTAAAATGCGAATGTAGCCAGCAAAAATGTCATTGAAAATAAGCCATCTGAAAAAAAAATTGCGAAAACAACCACATTATTCCATGATTGAGAATGGTTTTATTATAAAAAAAATAAACATTTTTTTAAAATTTTACAAACTTTATAATTAAAAAAAACTCGGGTCGCAGTGCCAAACCCTGCCGACAATATAGTGTATTTGCTAATGCAGGCCTTGTGGCTTTAATACGTGAACTTAGGTTTGTTTTTGGACAAAATAAAAAATTTAACCCCTTAATACGTCCCTTGAAATAATATTATTTTTCTTAATTTCAATATTATTATCAATGCAACCTCTGTACGAAATTAAATACACCCTTCAGTAAGTAAATCACTATCCGAAAACTAGTGTTTTCGTAAAATTTATAAGTCCGGTTCTGTCGGGCCGATTTTATTAAAATTTTAACAGCACATTTTAATCTCTACTAAAGAATTAAAATTCAATTTTGAAACGATTCTGACAATTTTTTCGGTATTTTTGGGCCCAAAAACTTTTTGGAACCCTTAAATACAACCCTGAAAATGGTCCGATCGGGCCCATTTTCAATAGGCTTCGTGCGGTGATGGGTTCCAATGTGTGTACCAAATTTCGTTTAAATCGATTAAGTCTGTCGAGAGTTATCGTGTACACACACAAACATATATATATATATATATATATATATATATATATATACATAAACATTTTCAAAAATGGTGCCAAAGTGTTCAGGAGGCTATGAAACGTCGAGAAATTTTGGTCCGACCCCTAGGTCCCGCCATCCGACCGACGCCAATAGTGTATGTGCCATATTATGGCAAATACACTAAAAAGTTATCAATAATAAACAAATTCTTAGTATAATTTTGTTTACACTATAGGTACGAACCTATGAAAAAAGCGTACGATTTACGAATATTTGAATTATCACATTTTTGATCACAATTGATTTTTAGGTATCACAGAAAATTGTTATGTGCGGTTTATTATTATTTTGTTTGTATCTACTCATTATTTTATAAATGGTTAACAAAAAAATAAAAACTGAATATTCAAAATTTTAGCTCCTTAAAAGCTCCTAAAAATTCGAAAAAAATAAACTCATGTGTACCTACGGTGTAGTTTCCAAATAACATTCATAATTAAATTCAAACTTGTCAGTCTGGACTTTTGAATTCAAATCGATCTGAGCGAATGATATTAACATATACTTATATATTAAAAAAAAATTGTTATAAAGTTATAATAAATTTATTATTACTATTGAATTTGAATACCAATACTTAGAAATTACATATTTTATTCTTTTATCTTCTTCTGCTCAATGAAGCACTGCATGCAGGTGACTCTCTCAGTCAGAAGTATCACTTTCTACAAAAGTTGAATATTTCAATGTGATTGTGATTGAGTGTGCTGTGTGATTAATAAATTACACCTCCTTGGTAAATTCAGGTTGTCAGTAAATCTCTATGGTCAGTAACCTAGTACTCACTTCATTGTCATTAGTGTCAAATTACAGCGTTACCAAACTAACATAAAAAATTCAAATATTTCTAAAATCAATTTAAATTATGAATAATTGAAAATACTTAAATCCCACTAGATCCCACCAGAAAATTTCACAATACCACCAGAAATCCCACTGCCACTAGATGACAAATTTTTGCCACTAAGTAGGTAGCTGATTCCACCAGATCTAGTGGGAATCCCACCAAGTTGGCAACGCTGGACTCGGGCTTGGTACTGCTGCAACCCCATCGTTTCGCCACTAATAACATAACTGGAATATGTATCCTACTCGAAGATTTATTACACATAAGCAAAACACATTTTGTGGCTAAAGGAGATCTGAAATTGAACAAAGCTTCTATTATCCCCCTATTATATTAAACGAGTAAATCTTGTATATATGTTTCTATGTATCTATATAAATATTTTCTCGAAAACGGCTCTAACGATTTTGATCAAATTTACCGAAAAGGGGTTTCGGGGGGCAAAAAATCGATTTAGCTAGGTCTCATCCCTGGAAAAATTCGTTTTCCTATCGATTTTATCATTTTAAAAAACAGTTTTTTTAACGTCATAAAACAGTGTCGTATTGTGAGTAGGCTTTGGAAAAAACAAACTATTTTCATTATTTATGTCAAATTTATCTGACAGTCAATCTTTAACTTATTAAAATAATCATTAATTATTTGAAAAGGAAAAAAATAACAACAATAAAATCTAAACATAATTATGTAAGTAGTTTTAGCTAATATTTAAATAAATAGGATGTTATTTTTATATTACCCATATAAAATATGTATAGGTAAGTACGTTAAATGTAGTATGACGTATAATCTTACCTAGACCTTTTTTTCTCAAAAACGATTACGATTTTGATGAAATTTACAGAATGGGGATTTTTTGGGGCGAGAAATCGATCTAGGTAGGAATTTTTGTTCCAGAATGGAGCGATTAAAAAAAAGGTGTTTTTTATTTATTATAACTCGCTCAATTAAAGTCAGATTGATTCGAAGTCTATTTCTACATAGATTTTATATAATATATCACAAGTGTTAAAATTGTAAATGAACACTAATATAAGAAGTGCCTTGCACAATATGTAAATAATGATAAAACGGCGGCCCGAAGGGCCGCACTTCTGGCGCCGCGGGTCTGTGTAAAAACACATCGATTTTTAAAAACTATTGTTAAGATACATACAAAAAAGTTTTGCGTATCTAAAAATTGGCACGGCGGCCCAAAGGGCCGCACTTCTAGCACCGCAGGCATGTATATCAAAACACATCGATTTTTAAAAACTATGGTAAAGATACATGCAAAAAAAGTTTTGCGGCGCAGGTTATAGTCTGACGTTTGTTATTAAAAGAATCGATTTTTGTGAGTTTTTCAGTAGGTACCTATACAAAAAAAAAATATTTGAAATTTACTGGATGTTGTTAAGATGACATCACAGAGAAAAATTACTTCGATAAAGTTGATATTTAGTATCAATGCTTAAAATTGGATTGTTAAAATGGCAACGGGCGAGCAAAATTTCATCTAATTCGAACATTTCTACAAAGTATTCGATCTATGAAAATCGGTTTTTGCGAGTTCTTCAGTCAACAAAACAATAACGGCGGTAGATTTGAAAATGGCGACCTAAATAATATTTACAGGAAAAAATGCTTGATTCAAGTTGATACTTAGTTTTTACGCTTAAAAATACACATAGGTAGTTAAAATATCAGAAACAATTATTTTAAATTATGTTACAGAAATAAATTCGTTTCGGAATAATATTCTGAGAAAATAATATCTCACAGCATATTAAGTACTGTTTTTATTGAACTCATCCGAGCAAAGCTCGGCCCCCAGATATTGTAACCTATAAATTATGTACACCACAAAATAACATGTTCAGGCTGTTGTCTTATGAAGTATTCAGCGGCTATTGTATTTATTATTGTTGTAGAAAACAAAAGTATGTTTACCTAGAGTTGACTGTGTAACAATAATATTGTTTTTTAACAAAGTGTGTGCTTCTGAAAAATGCAACAGTTGGTCAACATTACATTTTTTTTACTTTATTTCACGTTTGTAAGGAAATTATAAAGTAGGTACATACTTTGAGTGTATTTGCCAATATCATAATATTATAGTACTTATAATATAAGCACATACACTATTATAATATTAGCGTTGGTCGGATGGCAGGACCATAAAATCTCGATGTTTCACATAATTATTACAGTTTGGAACTATTTTTTGAAAATTTGCTCTACGCACTGGAATCTATCACCACACGAACTCTATTTAAATTGGGCGTTATCGGACTATTTTAGGGATGTATTTAATGGTTGAAAAAAAAATGTTTATATAACACAATATGCACGCTTTTAGTGTTTTTTCGTATCAGTTTTGCGGACCTTAAATGACCGTTTATTGACAAGTGACGTCATGATTCATTATGAAACGCTTTTCGATGAATAATGGAAAAACATTTGAAAAATCCGTTATCTAATGAACATTATGTTCCTCTTTTCGGTGTTATAAATGAAATATGGTTACTATGGTAACAAAGTGAATAAATATTGTATCGAGCCCAATGTTTTTATTATGATATGTACTTCTGTCAGTGACATTAAATTATTCAATTAAAGTCTAAAACCATGCATGTGTTATATAAAGTATTGTGTGCAACACGTGTGCTAAATATTTATGCGTCAGGCGCGATGTTTTCAGCACTCGTATTTGGCTCGCGATGCTCACTCGCCAAGGCTCGTGAGCGCTCTCCTACTACTCGTGCTGAAAACATCGCGCCTGACGCATAAAGATGTATTTAGCACACTAGTCACACAATATACTATTAAGCTAGAAATCACCAAAAATATTACTATAATTATTTCGAAATAAACATTTTATATATATTTCAGCATTATTTGAATTCTATTGTTTGACTGAAATGTTTTATAGTTTTGTAGTTCCCTTTCTTATTTAAAATGATCTATTAAAACATAAAACAAGTTTGTCTTTATATAGGTCACTTTGTTTCAATAATAGTTGTTTGTGAAATGTGAACCGTTTTTGCCCACATCTGACATCAATACATCAAAGTGAAACAAAATTCATTAAAAACTTTTGCAATATTGTGACTAGACTTTTAGTTCCGAGACAATGTAATTTTGAATGCATATAGTTTTGCATCCGTATTTTTATTTAAGAATAAAAATGTGCGGTTAACTATGCTTTATATATAAGTTTTTATTTTATTTATACAACTAAACGAGAAATTTAATTAAACAATCAAACAATGATTGAAAATTATAGACGCTCTACAACCGATTTAATTAAATAATTGTTAGGAATGGTCACTTTCAAACAGCGTCTAATCCTTCTATGCATTTTTCAAATTTTTAATTTAAACTTTATAGGTGCAAATCTCTACATAGGAAATTAATATTCATTAAACACCATACTTACTAGAGCACTCCGCGTCAAGGGTTTCCATTTTTAGTCGAAAAGTACTATCTTGAAAAAATTACATCCTTAGGGTGGCTACGAATAAATTTACCAAATTTTTTCGACACAGTTAGATAGGCCATGGATGGGTCTATCATCCCTAGGCAGGAAATTAATATTTATTAAACACCCTACTTACTAGAGAACTTCGCGTCAAGTGTTTCATTTTTTAGTCAAAACGTTTACTTTGATAAAATTGCTTCTGTAGGGTGGCCTCTTTGGATTTTTCTAATTTTTTTTAACGCATTTATATAGCCCATCAATAGGTCTATAACCTTAATGTGGGAACTTAATATTTTTTGAATACTCTTCATACTAGAGCATTTCACGTTAAGGGTTTTTATGCAAACTTTCAAAAAGTGTTAAGTGATTTTAACAGTTTAACAGAATACTCTTCAATTATTTTGACCGAATTTTGATTTTTTGACCACAAATTAATAATCAGCGACCTTAAAATTCCTAAAGCACTCGAATAGAAGTTGTTACATTTCAACATGTATTTTTTAAATATTTTATCTATAGGTATTAAAAATAAATCATTGTTGAAAAGCACCAATTTTTAAAGGGTATAAACTTTTTTATTCTCACTATTAGAAACCCAGTGCAAAAAAAATCATGAAAATCCATCCACTGTAACTGTGTTCCGAGGTAAAAAAAGACAGTCACTCCACTATACAGTGTGTCCACAGACTCATCCTCAACATGGGGATCTCCGTTGTTATGGGAGATAGAGATTTGGTTAAATGAGACAAAATGTGCAGAATCTCCAGTACTTCTACCCTGCGTAGTCAAACTTTCCATATTTTGCTTGGTTCGCGACCGACAGTTGAAAAACGAGATTTACCCAATTTCGTTTTTTGTTTATAACTCGCTTATTAAGTAAGTTAGAAAAAAAATATTTTCACTTCCTTAAGGCCCTTTTTTATGAAGATTTCAAATCTCTTTTCATATTTTTATTTACTTTTATAGTTTTAGAGATACTTGTATGAACTTTGTTTTTTTAAATACACGTCAAAGATGGCCATGACACCATTCGAAAGAGATTTTTTTTCTCTTTAATTTGATATGAGGGTTGATGGATTTATTTTCAAAAATAACAGAGTTATACGTAAAACACTGATTTTTAATAAGTAGGCTATGCAAAATTAATTGATAAAACAACAGAAGGCTTAGCAAACAGTTGAAATTCGCGTTGGCTTAGTAAACGGTTGTTTTGTTTTAGCTGTCAAAGTGTAGTTTATTGCTAATTTGTCAGTTTAAGTGATTTATTAAATTTACTTTTGTTATCATGGAACCACTTTGTAACAAAGAAAAATAAACGATTTTCAACAATTGATCGTAAAACAGTAGTTTTGTCTTCTTCACTTATTCGCGTTGACTTAGTAAACGGCTTTTTAAATGATCCATAGTTTATAAAATTTACTCGTAAGTTTCTGTAAATAGAGTAATAGACGAATGAGGTTGTCTTCGTTCTGGATACTGATCGAAGTACATTTCTGCAGCTCTGGTCGAATTTTTGTGACATAGAATGTAACAAGACAACATATCAAATGTTTCATTGTTACAAAATGGTTCCATGATAACAAAAACAAATTTAATAAATCACTTAGTAAACTGACAAATTAGCAACAAACTACACTTTGACAGCTAAAACAAAACAGCCGTTTACTAAGCCAACGCGAATCTCAACTGTTTGCAAAGCCTTCTTTTGTTTTATCAAATAATTTAGCATAGCCTACTATTAAAAATCAGTGTTTTACTTATAACTCTGTTATTTTTGAAAATAAATCCATCAACCCTCATATCAAATTAAAGAGAAAAAAAATCTCTTTCGAATGGTGTCATGGCCATCTTTGACGTGTATTTAAAAAAACAAAGTTTATACAAGTATCTCTAAAACTATAAAAGTAAATAAAAATATGAAAAGAGATTTGAAATCTTCATAAAAAAGGGCCTTAAGGAAGTGAAAATATTTTTTTTCTAACTTACTTAATAAGCGAGTTATAAACAAAAAACAAAATTGGGTAAATCTCGTTTTTCAACTGTCGGTCGCGAACCAAGCAAAATATGGAAAGTTTGACTACGCAGGGTAGAAGTACTGGAGATTCTGCACATTTTGTCTCATTTAACCAAATCTCTATCTCCCATAACAACGGAGATCCCCATGTTGAGGATGAGTTTGTGGACACACTGTATAGTTTATAAAGAAAAAGACATGAAGACGGTATACCACTTTTAGTACGTGTTGTTCCCGACACTGCATGCAACATAATTTGAACTAGTTTAGGTAGAAATTATTTTTTATTTCTGGTTTTTGGTAAAATTTCGTAATAAACATAGTAATATGTCAAGGTTAGTAGAGTATAGGTTGCCTCATTCCGATAGATAGTAGTGGGGGGATGACGTCACTCAGAATATACCATGCTTGCTCACTTCAATAGAAAAGATCAGACCATGGACGCTGCTAATTTTTGGAAATAAAAATCACAGTAACCATGGTAGTGTGATATGTTTTTCAATATCTAATAGAAACATGATTCTTCTGTTAGTGAAAAAAATATGATAAGTTGTCAATTTTGCGATAGCTGTTAAGTGTTATGGTGTTTTGTGGTTATTTTTAATATTTTGTGAATATAAAAGATAAAATAATTAATTTATCAATTTGTTAGTTAATTCTATTCGTTTCTTAAATTTAAAAAAATAGGTAATTAACAAGATCTGCCATTTCTTGAGCATTATTTAATTTTTTGTTTGTTTATATTATAGATATTAAAACCTAAATTTTGTAATAAAAATAAAAATTATCCTATTTTTTAACATCTATTCTTCTATTTATTGTCTCCTGCCAATTTTAAGAAAAAATCTGCACAAAGCACCTAATATAAATAAGCATAATCTTCAACAATTTTTGTACTTGATTTAAACTAAATTCTAGCTGACGTCATTCCCGCGCTTACGCTGATTGGTCAGATGAAACGAGGCAACCTGTACTATAATAACCTTGGTAATATGTATTGTTGTTAGAAATAAAATTAAGGAAAATCGCAGGATAGTGGACAAATATTTGATTTATTAAATTAAATGTACGACGTTTCGTTTATATATTTAAACTTTTTCAAGTACACAAAAATAACAATATTTATGAAAATTAATATTAATTACTAACCATAGCAATTAACATAAGATAGGGTACATAAGACAAAAACATGGTAACATGGTAACAAATTATGTTGACTAAAACTTTTTAACAATCAATAATAATAATAATACAAATTTTAGTATAATTTCATAACATAATTGTACTGACTACTTAAATTTTGAGTGTCTGTTCTATAATTGATTGAATTGTTTTTTCTAATAAAACACATTTCACTGATATTGCGTTTCTTCCAATTTGACTCTTTATCTAATATTTTAACTTCATTGAGCGAGTGAGTAATATATTAATAATATTCAAGCGAACGAGCGAAGCGAGTGAGTAATGTATTATTAATATTCGAGCGAACGAGCGAAGTGAGTGAGTAATGTATTTATAAAATTCGAGCGTACGAGCAAAGGATAACAAATTAGGGGGGAAGATTCTCGCGGGGGGATAAAAAATTAGGCGGGAAGATTCTCGCGGGAGGATAACAAATTAGGGGGGTGATTCTCGCGGGGGGATAACAAATTAGGTGGGGACATTCTCGCGGGGGGATAACAAATTAGGGGGGGGGAGATTCTCGCGGGGGATAACAAATGTAATGTATTATTAATATTCGAGCGAAGCGAGTGAGTAATGTATTAATAAAATTCGAGCGAATGAGCGAAGAAGGAATTAATAATATTCAAACGAACGAGCGAAGCGAGTGAGTAATGTAGGTATTAATAAAATTTTAAAAAACAGTTTTTTGACGTTATAAAACAGTGTCGTATGGTGAGTAGGCTTTGGAAAAAACAAACTACTTTGTGTCAAAATATTCTGACAGTTAATCGTTTCGGAATAATATTCTGAGAAAATAATACAAAATCAATATCTCACAGTAAGTACTATTTTTATTGATCTCATCCGAGCAAAGCTCGGTCACCCAGATATTTGTAGTTAAGTTAGTTATATTTTTTGTTTTCTTATAGGTTGAAGTAGGTACATTGTATTGTATAATAAATTTTTTTTAAAAACCCTCGATTCCAAGCAATCTCAATCTCGATCGATAAATAAAATTATAAATCGTAAAATACGTGGGCGAAGCCACGGGTAACGGCTATTTTTCATACAGGAAGGAATGATTTACTGTATTGAATGCGGACTTTAAATCAAACATCAATACGGCGACATATTTATAATTATGGTCTCATTGTTGCAAGATATCCTGAATGAAAACATGCCGTACAAGTTGAGTGATTTAGTCTAAATCCATGGCACTCAGTTAGTATATTATTGACCTTGACGAAATTCATTAATCTATTGTAAGTTGCACTTTCAAATATTTTAGCAAAAATCCTTATTAGAGCAATTGGTATGTAGTTTGTAACATTATGACGATCGTTTTTCTTAATTAATATTGGTTTGAGCACGGAAGTTTTTAAGTTTGAAGGATAACAATTCGCATAGACGCAATTTTTGTTATTTGCCGCAGCGCTGCTGCCATTAGTATGTTTATAAACTGTGTAACAGATAATACAAATTAGGTACTATATACTCGTATATCACATTTTAGCGCGCTTTTTGTGATAGTGTTGCTGAATCCCAATAACTTAAAATTATTTTGATTTTATTAGTATACAAAAATAGTAGCAATCTCATGGCAGTCGGGTTTTTTTTTTAAATTCCTACTTTATCAGCAGTTCGAATTTTACGTATATTAAGAATTCTATTCTCAAAATTGCCAAGCATCTATAATCCACAATATTTATCTATCTATTCTGGAAATTGTAAAGTATTGCGATAATGCAATAACAGATTATTCAAAACACTGTTTTTTTCTTTTTTTCACCAACAGCTAAGGTTATTTGGTACTAATACCAAGTCATATTTTCAATTTATTATTTCAAAACGCTGTTTATAATATTTTTGTTAAAGAAGCATCGTATATTATGACAATTCTGCCGTCTTAAGTGCTTGATATTAACATAAAAGTCTTCAATATTTCGTTTTTGTTTTTAATAATATGATATTAAAAGACCAGATACAAAAACATTCAGCTCCACGAACATTGTAATAAAACTTTCATTGCATTCAAGATAAAACATTTATATGGCATCTGAATTTTAAATTGTAGACGTAATTTTAATTTCTTCAAGAGCCGACCTAATATCAAAACTTTTTAACAAGCTTTACAAACATACCGACTGTATATATTTTCTCAAAACTTTTTCAAGAAATTAAAAAATGGATTAATTAAGAACAGTTTTTAAAATGAAACAAAAACAAATAAATATTTAATAATAAGTATCTAAAACTTATACAAAAAACAAACTTTTCCTCTTTTTACATGTAGGTAAGTGGCGTAAAAGTAAAGTGGTACACCCTGGAAATGTTTGTAGTGGCCTCTTGAAGCTAATGACCTTTTGATCTTAGCTCCGCTAATGTTAAAGTTCTTTGTGACGTGGAGATTCCTCGTCCAATAATTATATCAACAAAGTACTTTAGAGTTCAGCGGATCTGTGTGACGTCACAAGCCATTTAAACAGAAAATTATTGGGCTTCAACTAAACGTCCAATGCTTCTCAGATTTTAAAGTTTTGTTCAAATGGAGTCGTTCTCTTCAAGAGAAATAAAAAGAATTTGGTATTAAATGATGTCTTATGTCAATATATTAAAGTCAGAAAGAACATACTGTCCCAAGTTAAGCAAAATCGCAGGATAGTGGACAATATAATTTGATTTATTAAATTAAATGTACGACGTTTCGTCTATAGATTTAGACTTTTTCAAGTACATACATAAAAATAACAATATTTATGAAAATTAATATTAATTACTAACCATAGCAATTAACATAAGATAGGGTACATAAGACAAAAACATGGTAACAAATTATGTTGACTATAAATTTTAACAATCAGTAATAATAATAATAATAATAATAATAATAATACAAAAGTTAGCATAATTTCATAATATAATTGTACTGACTACTTAAATTTTGAGTGTCTGTTCTATAATTGATTGAATTGTTTTTTCTAATAAAACACATTTCACTGATATTGCGTTTCTTCCAATTTGACTCTTTATCTAATATTTGAACTTCATTGAAAAGAAATTTATGCCCAGTGTCGAAATGATGAGATGACAACGTCGTCTTATTATCACTGTCTTATTATACTGTCCCAAGTTTTACTGTATGTAGATATCTATTAATGAATGTCAAACATCATGATTGCCGGAGAATACAAATCCTTGTGACGTTATCGAGCGTAAATCTGGAATACCACTCTGCATAATATATATCCATGGTAATAGATAACATAAAAACCAGCGCATCATTTGATGACGTTCTTTGATTTAGTGAGGTTTTAAATTTTAATGAACCTATTTTCCTAATATTCAATAATAAATTAAGCACTTATGGCCAGTTTATTATACATTTTAATCACGATGTTATTTTTATCACACGATTAAGTGACGGGTTGCTATGATAACGAAACGCAGCAACCAATGAATACGTAGCTGTCAAAATTTAAAAGCGTGATCAAAATAACAACGCGATTAAAATGTGCGATAAACCGGTCATTAGTGTTATTTATTTCGACAAAACAAAAAAACACGTTACGAGGTATACATAGGGAATTTAACATTGGGACAAAATGAATGGATCAGAATAAGTCATGACATATACAATAATTATTGGTTTATTTAATGTTGTTATGGTAATTTTTAATAACTTGAAGTTTTTGTTATTCATTTCTCACTCACTCATTAGAATATGATACATACAATTTCCTATTTTCATGGTTACACCGCGTAATAACATTTCTAACAACTTTTTTTATATTAGAAATCGTGTCCATCGTGATTATAATAAAATTAAGGAAAATCGCAGGATAGTGGACAAATATTTGATTTATTAAATTAAATGTACGACGTTTCGTTTATATATTTAAACTTTTTCAAGTACACAAAAATAACAATATTTATGAAAATTAATATTAATTACTAACCATAGCAATTAACATAAGATAGGGTACATAAGACAAAAACATGGTAACATGGTAACAAATTATGTTGACTAAAACTTTTTAACAATCAATAATAATAATAATACAAATTTTAGTATAATTTCATAACATAATTGTACTGACTACTTAAATTTTGAGTGTCTGTTCTATAATTGATTGAATTGTTTTTTCTAATAAAACACATTTCACTGATATTGCGTTTCTTCCAATTTGACTCTTTATCTAATATTTTAACTTCATTGAAAAGAAATTTATGCCCAGTGTCGAAATGATGAGATGACAACGCCGTCTTATTATCACTTAATAAGTTTATGTTTCTACAGTCCATTTTGTGCTGATAAATTCTATTTTTTAATAACTGTTTGGTTTGTCCCACATAACACTTATTACATTCACAAGGTATTTTATAAATAATATTAGATTGATGTGAGTTAGGCGTCTTATCTTTAAGTCTTGTGAATAACTTATTCAATATAATTAAGTTATAAAACACCAACTTAATATTTGTGTTAGAAAATAATCTACAATAAAAAATGGTGGAACCTTTGGTGTAAAGATACGAAATGTTACAATTACCACAAAACACCAAACCATAACAAACACTCTCGACGTACGTTTCGCCAACCAAGTTGGCATCATCAGGAGATGATTAAAACTAAAGACTAAACAAAAATTACTGCCTATTTATAGGCTACCTAATTTTAATTACCTGAAAACTAAACTAATTTACTAAATCAAAAAGCAGGCTACCTGGAATTGGGCCTTTGTCACTGTTCATAATATTATGTTTACACTTATGAATCTCTAGACTCTCTACGGCGTCTAGTTGTCTAATATTAATGACGTTTCTAATTAATTTTAAATTACTATTGTCTATTTTATGGTCATTTTCAAATGCATGTTGGGCAACACTAGATTTATCAAACCTGCCATATTTTAGATGAGCCATATGCTCTTTAAATCTTACTGAAATAGATCTTCTCGTTTGGCCAACATACTTTTTATTACAATTTTGACAACTAATTTCATAAATCCCGGACTTTTCTTTTTCTTCTACTTTTTCTTTAGGGTTCCCTAATTTTTCTTTCAAACTATTACTTGAAGAGTATACAATATTTAATCCTACTTCTTTAAAAATCTTTTTTAACCCTCTGGAGAAGCGCGATTCAAATGGAATCGATACATATCTAGAAATTTCTGTTTCATTACGAAAAGTCGAAGAATTTTCCAAAGCATTCTTAAAACTACGTTTTCTAATCATTTTATCTATTAAATCTACATTATAACCATTACACAAAGCTATGTCCTTAATTGAAGTTTTTTCTTTCTCAAACCTTTCCTTGTTGAGAGGGAAGCTGAGTAACCGGTGTATTAAAAAGTTGAAACTTGCCATTTTATGTTGAGGGCAATGATGTGAGTCTTTAGGGATATATCTTAGTGTATTGGTGTCCTTTCTGTATATATCAAATTCTAAATTATTTGTCTCATTCTTTATGACTAATACATCTAAAAATGGCAGTCTTCCGTTGTTTTCAATTTCATAAGTGAGTTTTATTGAAGGGAAACAATTATTTAATTTGGAAACAAAATTGTCTACATTCTCACTTTTAGTGTCAAATACTGCGAAAATATCATCCACATACCTAAGCCATACTCTAGGGAAGTAATCAAAAGTTTCTTTTGCATCTGTTTCAAACTTATTCATGAAAAGACTGGCAATAAAAGGAGATAGAGGGTTCCCCATTGCTGTCCCTTCATGCTGTTCATAAATATTACTATTATGCAAAAAACAATTTTGTTTCATACAAATCTGAGTGAGTTTTATGTAGTCATTTACCATCTCACTACTAAATTTATTCCTATATAATAGGTCTTTTAAAATATCTAAAGTTTCTGGAATAGGGACGCTTGGAAACAACGAGCATACGTCAAAAGAAATCAAAATTTCCCCTTCCTCCAACTGAGAATCCTGGGTTTTATTAATAAACTCATTCGAATTAACTACCGCAAAACCAGTTTGAGTAACAGGTAACTTTTCAAATTCTTTTGACAACCATTTTGATAAAAAGTAAGTTGGTGCTCCGATTGCCGAAACAATAGGACGCATGGACTTACCTGGTTTATGTACTTTAGGTAAACAATACAGTCGTGGTATAATTGGGTTGGATACATGTAGTTTTCGTTTCAAAGCCGGGGTGACAATTTTCTTACAGCTCTTAATCGCATCTTTGACTTCATTAATCATTTTTGTTAAAGGATTTTTCTTCAGTTTTGTATAAGGACCATTACTAATTAAGGTGTCAACTCTTTCATAATAATCTATTTTGTCTAAAATAACAACTTTGTTTCCCTTATCAGCTTTCAAATAAAAACACTCTTTCTCACGTAATCGTTTGATAACTTCCTTGTTTTTGACAACTTTTGGCTTTGTTTTCTGACTTTTTTCAATATTTACAGACAACTGGGTCTTACATGCTTTTCTGACGAAACCTTTGGAAGGCTCAGGTAAATATTGAATAGCACTCTCGATTCCTGCGACAACGTCTTCTAGAACATTGTCGGGACCTGGTAGGCTATATTTCAAACCTTTGTTTAGTAATTCAATTTCTTTTTTATCAAACGATTTCGATGATTGGTTATCAACAATGTTGATGTATTTTTGAGGAAAATTTTCTTTGGGCTTATTTGGAATTAATTTTTTGAACTTTTTGTTTAAAGATGCCATCTTTTTTATAAATTTTGCATCAACTGCAACAAACATTTTCCTCTGAAATACACTCCATTGTTCGTATTCTAAATTACTTAGTCTAAATGTTAGTTTTTTAAAAAGTTCGTATGCTTGCAATTCAACATAATATTATGAACAGTGACAAAGGCCCAATTCCAGGTAGCCTGCTTTTTGATTTAGTAAATTAGTTTAGTTTTCAGGTAATTAAAATTAGGTAGCCTATAAATAGGCAGTAATTTTTGTTTAGTCTTTAGTTTTAATCATCTCCTGATGATGCCAACTTGGTTGGCGAAACGTACGTCGAGAGTGTTTGTTATGGTTTGGTGTTTTGTGGTAATTGTAACATTTCAGAAAATAATCTGTTGATCTTATAGGACAAGTTCTTCACAAATGGAAATCTAACGTAAAACTTGGTAGACTTAGTTCTTTCATCCACAGTATCCAACGTGTTATTTAGGTGATTTTGGTCCTCTATAAACTTATCAACGCATTGATGTATAAAGTTGACAGGGTAATTATTAGCTTTTAAGATATTTTCAACTTTCTTAAAATTGTCCTTATGGTAGTCTTGGTGACTTAATTTTGTTACCCTGTGTAATAAGCTTTTTATAACACTAATTTTCTGCTGTACTGGATGGTTTGATCGAAAATTCAGAAGCCTGCCTGAATGGGAAGGTTTCATATACCAATTCGTATTTAATTCTCCCGAAGCTGAGCGTGTTACTAAGGTGTCCAAAAATGGAATTGATTTATCAACTTCTTTCTCCATAGTGAATTGAATCTTTTCATTAAACTGATTGAACCTTTGTAATAAATCATCAATTTTATTTTCGGGAACTGCAATGAAAGTATCATCCACGTAAACTTTTAGTATCGGAATTTTATATGGTAAAGTTTCCAGTACTTTGGAAACAACGTAATCCATCACGATGTTAGCTAAAACTGGACTTGCTGGGTTTCCCATTGCGCTGCCGTCAAGTTGAAGGTAGAAATTATTATTGTAGCTAAAATAACTTGTGTCAAAACAAAAACAAATAAGTTCAACGAGCAAATCAAAAGTTATGTTGACTTTCTTTGACCACGTGAGCCAATTTTCTTTAACAATTTTTAAGACCAATTCTTTAGGTATATTAGTGAAAAGGGAGGTTACATCTAATGACACCAGATTGTAATTGGTCTTAAAAATTGTTAAAGAAAATTGGCTCACGTGGTCAAAGAAAGTCAACATAACTTTTGATTTGCTCGTTGAACTTATTTGTTTTTGTTTTGACACAAGTTATTTTAGCTACAATAATAATTTCTACCTTCAACTTGACGGCAGCGCAATGGGAAACCCAGCAAGTCCAGTTTTAGCTAACATCGTGATGGATTACGTTGTTTCCAAAGTACTGGAAACTTTACCATATAAAATTCCGATACTAAAAGTTTACGTGGATGATACTTTTATTGCAGTTCCCGAAAATAAAATTGATGATTTATTACAAAGGTTCAATCAGTTTAATGAAAAGATTCAATTCACTATGGAGAAAGAAGTTGATAAATCAATTCCATTTTTGGACACCTTAGTAACACGCTCAGCTTCGGGAGAATTAAAAACGAATTAGTATATGAAACCTTCCCATTCAGGCAGGCTTCTGAATTTTCGATCAAACCATCCAGTACATTTCGTATCTTTACACCAAAGGTTCCACCATTTTTTATTGTAGATTATTTTCTAACACAAATAATAAGTTGGTGTTTTATAACTTAAATAAATTGAATAAGTTATTCACAAGACTTAAAGATAAGACGCCTAACTCACATCAATCTAATATTATTTTTAAAATACCTTGTGAATGTAATAAGTGTTATGTGGGACAAACCAAACAGTTATTAAAAAATAGAATTTATCAGCACAAAATGGACTGTAGAAACATAAACTTATTAAGTGATAATAAGACGGCGTTGTCATCTCATCATTTCGACACTGGGCATAAATTTCTTTTCAATGAAGTTAAAATATTAGATAAAGAGTCAAATTGGAAGAAACGCAATATCAGTGAAATGTGTTTTATTAGAAAAAACAATTCAATCAATTATAGAACAGACACTCAAAATTTAAGTAGTCAGTACAATTATGTTATGAAATTATACTAAAATTTGTATTATTATTATTATTGATTGTTAAAAAGTTTTAGTCAACATAATTTGTTACCATGTTACCATGTTTTTGTCTTATGTACCCTATCTTATGTTAATTGCTATGGTTAGTAATTAATATTAATTTTCATAAATATTGTTATTTTTGTGTACTTGAAAAAGTTTAAATATATAAACGAAACGTCGTACATTTAATTTAATAAATCAAATATTTGTCCACTATCCTGCGATTTTCCTTAATTTTATTATAATCACGATGGACACGATTTCTAATATAAAAAAAGTTGTTAGAAATGTTATTACGCGGTGTAACCATGAAAATAGGAAATTGTATGTATCATATTCTAATGAGTGAGTGAGAAATGAATAACAAAAACTTCAAGTTATTAAAAATTACCATAACAACATTAAATAAACCAATAATTATTGTATATGTCATGACTTATTCTGATCCATTCATTTTGTCCCAATGTTAAATTCCCTATGTATACCTCGTAACGTGTTTTTTTGTTTTGTCGAAATAAATAACACTTATGACCGGTTTATCGCACATTTTAATCGCGTTGTTATTTTGATCACGCTTTTAAATTTTGACAGCTACGTATTCATTGGTTGCTGCGTTTCGTTATCATAGCAACCCGTCACTTAATCGTGTGATAAAAATAACATCGTGATTAAAATGTATAATAAACTGGCCATAAGTGCTTAATTTATTATTGAATATTAGGAAAATAGGTTCATTAAAATTTAAAACCTCACTAAATCAAAGAACGTCATCAAATGATGCGCTGGTTTTTATGTTATCTATTACCATGGATATATATTATGCAGAGTGGTATTCCAGATTTACGCTCGATAACGTCACAAGGATTTGTATTCTCCGGCAATCATGATGTTTGACATTCATTAATAGATATCTACATACAGTAAAACTTGGGACAGTATAATAAGACAGTGATAATAAGACGACGTTGTCATCTCATCATTTCGACACTGGGCATAAATTTCTTTTCAATGAAGTTCAAATATTAGATAAAGAGTCAAATTGGAAGAAACGCAATATCAGTGAAATGTGTTTTATTAGAAAAAACAATTCAATCAATTATAGAACAGACACTCAAAATTTAAGTAGTCAGTACAATTATATTATGAAATTATGCTAACTTTTGTATTATTATTATTATTATTATTATTATTATTACTGATTGTTAAAATTTATAGTCAACATAATTTGTTACCATGTTTTTGTCTTATGTACCCTATCTTATGTTAATTGCTATGGTTAGTAATTAATATTAATTTTCATAAATATTGTTATTTTTATGTATGTACTTGAAAAAGTCTAAATCTATAGACGAAACGTCGTACATTTAATTTAATAAATCAAATTATATTGTCCACTATCCTGCGATTTTGCTTAACTTGGGACAGTATGTTCTTTCTGACTTTAATATATTGACATAAGACATCATTTAATACCAAATTCTTTTTATTTCTCTTGAAGAGAACGACTCCATTTGAACAAAACTTTAAAATCTGAGAAGCATTGGACGTTTAGTTGAAGCCCAATAATTTTCTGTTTAAATGGCTTGTGACGTCACACAGATCCGCTGAACTCTAAAGTACTTTGTTGATATAATTATTGGACGAGGAATCTCCACGTCACAAAGAACTTTAACATTAGCGGAGCTAAGATCAAAAGGTCATTAGCTTCAAGAGGCCACTACAAACATTTCCAGGGTGTACCACTTTACTTTTACGCCACTTACCTACATGTAAAAAGAGGAAAAGTTTGTTTTTTGTATAAGTTTTAGATACTTATTATTAAATATTTATTTGTTTTTGTTTCATTTTAAAAACTGTTCTTAATTAATCCATTTTTTAATTTCTTGAAAAAGTTTTGAGAAAATATATACAGTCGGTATGTTTGTAAAGCTTGTTAAAAAGTTTTGATATTAGGTCGGCTCTTGAAGAAATTAAAATTACGTCTACAATTTAAAATTCAGATGCCATATAAATGTTTTATCTTGAATGCAATGAAAGTTTTATTACAATGTTCGTGGAGCTGAATGTTTTTGTATCTGGTCTTTTAATATCATATTATTAAAAACAAAAACGAAATATTGAAGACTTTTATGTTAATATCAAGCACTTAAGACGGCAGAATTGTCATAATATACGATGCTTCTTTAACAAAAATATTATAAACAGCGTTTTGAAATAATAAATTGAAAATATGACTTGGTATTAGTACCAAATAACCTTAGCTGTTGGTGAAAAAAAGAAAAAAACAGTGTTTTGAATAATCTGTTATTGCATTATCGCAATACTTTACAATTTCCAGAATAGATAGATAAATATTGTGGATTATAGATGCTTGGCAATTTTGAGAATAGAATTCTTAATATACGTAAAATTCGAACTGCTGATAAAGTAGGAATTTAAAAAAAAACCCGACTGCCATGAGATTGCTACTATTTTTGTATACTAATAAAATCAAAATAATTTTAAGTTATTGGGATTCAGCAACACTATCACAAAAAGCGCGCTAAAATGTGATATACGAGTATATAGTACCTAATTTGTATTATCTGTTACACAGTTTATAAACATACTAATGGCAGCAGCGCTGCGGCAAATAACAAAAATTGCGTCTATGCGAATTGTTATCCTTCAAACTTAAAAACTTCCGTGCTCAAACCAATATTAATTAAGAAAAACGATCGTCATAATGTTACAAACTACATACCAATTGCTCTAATAAGGATTTTTGCTAAAATATTTGAAAGTGCAACTTACAATAGATTAATGAATTTCGTCAAGGTCAATAATATACTAACTGAGTGCCATGGATTTAGACTAAATCACTCAACTTGTACGGCATGTTTTCATTCAGGATATCTTGCAACAATGAGACCATAATTATAAATATGTCGCCGTATTGATGTTTGATTTAAAGTCCGCATTCAATACAGTAAATCATTCCTTCCTGTATGAAAAATAGCCGTTACCCGTGGCTTCGCCCACGTATTTTACGATTTATAATTTTATTTATCGATCGAGATTGAGATTGCTTGGAATCGAGGGTTTTTAAAAAAAATTTATTATACAATACAATGTACCTACTTCAACCTATAAGAAAACAAAAAATATAACTAACTTAACTACAAATATCTGGGTGACCGAGCTTTGCTCGGATGAGATCAATAAAAATAGTACTTACTGTGAGATATTGATTTTGTATTATTTTCTCAGAATATTATTCCGAAACGATTAACTGTCAGAATATTTTGACACAAAGTAGTTTGTTTTTTCCAAAGCCTACTCACCATACGACACTGTTTTATAACGTCAAAAAACTGTTTTTTAAAATTTTATTAATACCTACATTACTCACTCGCTTCGCTCGTTCGTTTGAATATTATTAATTCCTTCTTCGCTCATTCGCTCGAATTTTATTAATACATTACTCACTCGCTTCGCTCGAATATTAATAATACATTACATTTGTTATCCCCCGCGAGAATCTCCCCCCCCCTAATTTGTTATCCCCCCGCGAGAATGTCCCCACCTAATTTGTTATCCCCCCGCGAGAATCACCCCCCTAATTTGTTATCCTCCCGCGAGAATCTTCCCGCCTAATTTTTTATCCCCCCGCGAGAATCTTCCCCCCTAATTTGTTATCCTTTGCTCGTACGCTCGAATTTTATAAATACATTACTCACTCACTTCGCTCGTTCGCTCGAATATTAATAATACATTACTCACTCGCTTCGCTCGTTCGCTTGAATATTATTAATATATTACTCACTCGCTCCGCTCGTTCGCTTGAATGTTATTAATACATTACTCATTCGCTTCGCTCGTTCGCTCGAATTTTATTAAAACATTTTCACTCGCTTCGCTCGTTCGCTCGAATATTTATAATACATTACTCACTCGCTTCGCTCGTTTTTATTAATACATTATTGCTCATCTACGATACCTATATAAGGATCTCCTGTGTAAAATTTGTTATCCCCCCGCGAGAACCTTCCCCCCTAATTTGTTATCCCACCGCGAGAATCCCCCCTAACTTGTTATCCCCCCGCGAGAAACTTACCTCCTAATTTGTTACCCCCCGCGAGAATTTTCCCCCCTAATTTGTTATCCCCCCGCGAGAAACTTCCCCCCTAATTTGTTATCCCCCCAGAGAGAATCTTCCCCCCTAATTTGTTATCCCCCCAGAGAGAATCTTCCCCCCTAATTTGTTATCCCCCCAGAGAGAATCTTCCCCCCTAATTTGTTATCCCCCCAGAGAGAATCTTCCCCCCTAATTTGTTATCCCCCCGCGAGAATCTCCACCCGTAATTTGTTATCCCCGCAAAAATCTTCCCCCCTAATTTATTATCCCCCCGCGAAAATCTTCCCCCCTAATTTGTTATCCCCCCTCGAGATTCTCCCCCCCGCGTAGCTTTCTATTAGTGAAAGAATTTTTAGAAACGGTTTAGTAGTTCCAGAGATAAAACAAAAACAAATCTATCCCACGGGAACCGTACATTTTTCCGGGATAAAAATTAGCCTATAACATTCTCTGACCCCTAAACTACCACTATGCAAAAAATCATGTCGATCCCTTGCTCAATGAAAAACAAAAACAAAACTATCCCACGGGAACCGTACATTTTTCCGGGATAAAAAGTAGCCTATGTGCTATTCCAGGCTATAATCTATCTCTGTACCAAATTTCATCCAGATCCGTTCAGCCGTTCTGGCGTGATTGAGTAACAAACATCCATCCATCCATCCATCCATCCATCCATCCAAACTTTCACATTTATAATATTAGTTAGATTGTCGAGTTTAGGAATCCGAGGAAAGGTTCTTGAATGGTTCCAGTTTTATTTAAATAATCGTTGTATGATGGTCAATATCAACGGCTACAAGTCTGACACATAATAATATGATACACCGATCGGAGTACCCCAAGGAAGCACCTTAGGGCCTATACTAAATTTTTAACTATACGTAAATGATCTTCTACAACATAATCTCCATTGGTCAAATGAATATATGTATGTCGAAACCGATACATTGGTGATAATATCAGTCAAAAATACCAAGGAACTGACAGGCAACATTCAAGTCGTAATAGACGAAATTATTTACCAATTGGTGTGAAAAAAATCATCTAATCGTGAATCTAAGTAAAACCAATTATATTGTTTTTGACAGACCACATTGTGATATTACCAACTTTAACATATCTCATTACAATAATGACATATCAAAGCTACTTGCAGTTATAAATTTTTAGGTATTTCCATTGATTCCGGTTTAAAATCGGACCATTAACATTTGAGGGTTTTTGCAAAAGACTCAACACAGTGTGTTACCACTTTAAATCATTAAGTAATATCTTTGATAGTGATAATTTAATGTCAGTGTATTATTCATTTGCCTACAGCGCCATGAAATATTGTAAAAGAACGATTTTTCGTTGGAGAGCAGCCAAATATATAATTGTTTCGAAACATATAGGAAAAAATCATTTTACCAACCAGTGGTCACAATCAGGATTCTAACCTGAACCTTTCCACTTCCGCGGCGGAATGAGCTTACAATACTCAATTGTGACATGATTGCTAAATTAACATTCTCCTTATATGCTTCAGAATCAATAGATTCTCACTACATGCGTTCTATTGCATTTTCAGCCGTATAAAAATTATATAATTGGCTGCTCTCCAACGAAAAATCGTTCTATTGCATTTTCAGCCGTATAAAAAAACTATTATTATGAAATATTGTGTTGTACTTTGGGGGCACACATCGGAATGTATCCGAATTTTTATGTGTCAGAAGAGAATTCTTCGACTAATTTTTAGATTGAACAAAGGACAGTCGTGTAGACAACTGTTTATTGATAAACAAATTTTGACATTTTACGCGCTATATATCTTTGAACTCATTGTATATGTTAAGCAAAATATAAATAGTTTGAATTTGGTATCCGGTATACATAATCACAAAATCCGTAATAATAATAATATTTATATCGGCCGATACAGAATTACAAGATATAGTAGCAGACAACAAGTCCACTATCTGCAAATGTGTAAATTATTATAACATGTTACCTCCTGAGATTAAAGATATATACAGAGTCTAGACGCATTTTCAATAGTAAGGTACTAGAACATTATTACCTAATAAACGGTTGTTCAAACGATCCGAATTTTATATTTTAACTACCTAATATTTTTATTGAGAATTTAATTTTATTGCTGTATATATTACATGGTATTGACGTATTGCACCCGCTTATTTTGGAAATGCCAATAAATGAATATCTATTATCTATATCTATCAATCTATCTAATATGTCAGAAATATAAGAAATGGTTCAGTTCGAAATGAAACAAAGTTTAGGCTACTTCTTTGAGTTTTTGATGCAAAACTATTTAATTAAAATCGCATCGGTTGTTTTGCGTCAACTCGAAACTGACAGATAGAACTACATTTTTATTATATTTATATAGATAACATTTCTTTTTTAGTTTTCGACTTGTTTATGTCCGTTTTAAAAATAATACCGGTTACTTAGTTTACGCTTATAAATCGCTCAGAATGATTTGTTGGTGTAAACTCGTCGACATGATTTATTTCTTTAACAAATTACTTTTTCACGTTTTACTAAAGCAGCTTTTCATGCCACAAAATCAGTTATGAAATATGTTCAAAGTTTTATACTTTTTAAGCCTTGATAAGTCTTTGAGAATCGACACAATGAATAAAATACCATTAATCACATTTTGAATCCGTTATAAATGCGATCAAACTATCTGCAAGATAATATTTACTGTCCCATGTGCCGTTTCTTACAGCAGCACATTTCCCAGTACATACTCGTACTGTCAACTAATTTATCTTAATACTAGCCTTGACCCACGGCTTCACTCGCGTTAATGCCTGTTTTTGATGTTTAAACATTTTTTCAAACATCTTTACCCCCTAAAAAAGAGAGTTTGTGCCATCGGTATACTTTCGCGTCCTCTTTTGTTCACATACGCTAAAAACAAAGTAATTAAGCGCCATTTAAGACAATTTTTGTTAAAACAGAGGAAACGCTTTCTTATATATTTTCCAAAGCCATCTGTTAGCGAGTTAACAAATTCCGTTGTACTAGTACCGCGTTTGTATTCCTTTCTCCTTACGGCCATCACAATTTCCGTCTCGCTTTTTCTATATCCGATTGGAATCACTCCTACTTACCACTTCAGAAATTCTGCTAGAATCCCAAAGCTATATTTGCTTGCGTAGAACGCTTTGTTAGAAAATCAGGTTTGACAATGTCCTTACATTGTGATTACTTATACAGGGTGTTTCTTAGAAAAACTTAGAAAAGCTTGGAAAAACTGTAATTATATACAGGATGTTTTTTAGAAAAAGTAAGATAGGGAAAATAACATTGAAAACATTTACAATTTTGTAGTAAGCTATGGGCCATAAGACCTAATCTAAATATTATGTAGTAGATGCTTTGATTTTTTTATTAAGAAAGTTCCGAGCGAGGTTCCGAGCTACTCTTAATAGTCAACCGTTGCTATGGAAAATTGTTTAAAAATTTCACTGTACTATTTTTTCTACTACTTTACATATTTACTTTAGGTCTTACTACAAAATTGATCTTACTACAAAATTGTAAATGTTCTCAACGTTGTTTTCCCTACGTTACCTTTTCTAAGAAACACCCTGTATATAATTACAGTTTTTATACAGCAAAAATTGCACGGCACAATTGTAAGAATTTATGTTCTCCACCACAAAATAAGCAAAAAAAACTCATATTACTTAATTTGTTTGTCTCAAATTGATTTATTATTAGCGAAAGATATTTTTTACTGATTGTGTCGACAATTTTTTCTTCGGAGTATTAAATGCTATCTATCAGAATTTAAACAGTACCTAATTTGTTATAAATAAAATTTGTAAACAACATCATGGTTTCTCGTAATGTAACTATTTTGATTTTTTTTTATTTAGCACTTAAATTATTATTATTGATTATGACCTTCGTCACTAAATGTTAGATGACAACTGTTGTAATTTTTCAAAGTGGCCTTCGATCTGTTGAATGCAGCATTACTTTGAGATATATGTTTATATGAGCTTTTTCAATAATTTATTTTGTGGTGGAGAACACAAATGGTTTTGAAACACCCTATCTAAGTAGGAATAGTCTAATGTCGTTGTCAAACTTTTCATTATGTAGAAAATTTGATTGCACACACTGAAAAACAAACGAGTGACCTGCACAGAAAAAGATCGTTTTTCAAGCCAAATTTCTACGTCCATAAAAATTATAAATTATATGGTACACAATATTTTTTCAACCAAAATTTTCTGACAAAGAGTTCCGCTTAAATTTCTTTTATAAAAAGAATATTTGAACAGTTCTCCATTTCATTCGTTTGAAAAGGTCACCGCTTTTGAGAGGACTTTATTTAAATATTAAAACAAGAGGGTGTAAATCTCGTTTGTAATTGCTTGTTTACGTTGTAAATATTAATAAATCAAACAAGAACATGCAGGACGTACTAAATTAATAAATACAAACACTTAAGCTTAATAATACAAAATGTAGGCATTCCAAATTAGATTATCCACACGAGTTTAAATTAATGTTATATAATTCTAATAAATAACAATTTGAAAATGGTTTTACTATACCGTTTTTTACTTCCCTACATAGAAACGATTGCGTGTAATGACACAACGCGGCCACTATTTGCACTAATCGACAAATTAGTTTTCATTTGAGTTGCTGGGCGAAAACCAAAAAAAACTCGGGTCGCAGTGCCAAAACCCTGCCGACAATATAGTGTATTTGCTAATACAAGCCTTGTGGCTTTAATACGTGAACTTAAGTTTGTTTTTGGAAAAAATAAAAAATTCAACCCCTTAATACATCCCTTAAAATAATATTTTTTTCTTAATTTCAATATTATTATCATTGCAGCCTCTGTACCAAATTAAATACACCCTTCAGTAAGTAAATCACTATCCGCAAAACTAGTGTTTTCATAAAATTTGTAAGTCCGGTCCTATCGGGCCGATTTTATTAAAATTTTAGCAGCATATTTTGATCTTTACTAAAAGGTTAAATTTCAATTTTGAAACAATTCTGAAATTTTTTTCGGTATTTTCGGGCCCAAAAACTTTTTTCAACCCCTAAAAACTACCCTTAAAATAGTCCGATTGGGCCCATTTTAATAGGTTCCGTGCGGTGATGGATTCCAACATGTGTACCAAATTTCGTTGAAATCAATTAAGTCTTTCGAGAGTTATGCCGCGAACACATATATATATATATATATATATATATATATATATATATATATATATATATATATATATATATATATATATATATATATATATATATATATATATATATATATAAATAAAAAATATATATATATACATATATATATAAACATTTCTAAAAATGGTGCCAAAGTGTTCAGGAGGGTATGAAACGTCGAGAAATTTTGGTCCGACCCCTAGGTCCCGCCATCCGACCGACGCCAATAGTGTATGTGCCATATGGCAAATACACTAATAATATATTGTTCGCTTTACGCGTTCCGTGCAGTTGTGTAAAATTACTGCAAGAAAGGGTAAGAAGACAAATTATTAAATAAAATATTTATATTAAATAAAAAACATTAGTTTTAACTTTTAATTATTTAATTATCTTGACAAGTTTATGAAAAGTATCATAATATCTGTTATTTACATTTTCAGGTGTGACCTAATTCATATATGTGTTACGGCTAAATCTCGAATATTGGATAGTACTAGAATTACCAGGATAATGCTAGAATTATCCTTTATCCAAGTATAGTGGATAAAGTCTGTAACTTAGATAGCATCCGTTGCTTTTCGGACATTAACCGGTTAATACCAGAATAATCCAACGAAGCTTGAATAATGCAATCGTTCATTCGAGTTCGCAAGATAACAACTCATTTTGTTTTTAAGAGCGATTTATTGAAATGCTTTTTAATTTAGTGTTGCGAAAAAACTCAAATCCAATTTGGAACATCAGGCAAAGAAAATTAAGGAAATGTCACTAATGTTAAATTCTTGCCATGTAACGTAGGGGAAACTGTTCGTGTAAAAATCCCTGATGTTGATAGAAGAAGAGGGGAATTTAGAAATGTTTTAATGTCGGTGGTGGAAGTAGGAGGAGAAGGCCTGTATCGACTGGGAAAGCAATATTTTTACATTTTTCATTTTCGCGTTCTTCAGAGTTCAGCGCATACTGTTTTTAAGTAATACGGTTTTTAGATAATGAAACTGGAACAATGGATCGAAATGTTCTCAAGAAATCAGTTTACGGTGTGTGTGATAATAAACTTCTTAATATTGATGAAGTGTCATCTGAAAATAAATCTTTACGCCAAATTGCCCATAGTCATTCTATGTCTGAAGGTCAAGGATATAAAAGATGTAATTGCAAATCAAAGTGTGGCACGCTTAAATGCCGGTGCAAGTATTATGCAATTCAAAATGTCATTCTAGCTTATCCTGCGCAAATAAATAATTTTTAGAGGACAGTGTGGTGTATTGGTCAACGTGCGGGCCTTTGGATCAGACTGCCGTGGGTTCGAATCCCACCTCTGCTCATGGATAAATTTGTGATGTGATTAGACCCAGCGCTGATATTTAATTATACTGGCCAGACACCTTACTTATATGGTGGAGCCAACTCCCAAGTGATATTCTCTTGTATATGTGCATATGCTCTATATAATATATGCGGACATAATATTTGATTTACCTTGTTTTGCAAAAAGAATATTTCAAATGTGTTTTTTCGGAAGAATTCGGCATTAATTTTTGGTCAGAAAAATAAAGAAATTTGCCTCTGATTCAACGTTTTTTAATATCCTACTACTCACAATGTAGGTCCCAACTCCCGTGTGTTTCAATCCTTTGTGCTTTAGCCGTTTGCCATTGGCTAAATCTAGAATTACCCGGATAAAGCAAGAAATCATTTAATCATCTGCGTTTTATCCAGCTTGTTTGGATAATACGCGAAATATCCGGATAAAACTAGCTTTATCCAGTTTCGGGTTAGCCGTAACATAATATGTATTGTACATAACTATACATGGTGGTGAACTGTTCAAGTGTATATAGGGATTTAACATCTAAAATCATAAATATGCCGTTTCCTCTTCTCCTGATGATGTCCTTCAGAATAAGATCTCAGTAGAAAAAGTAATTGAAGATAGGTCACTAGCTTTCATTAGACACCCCACTCGATGGGATTGCAATTTTTTCATTTTTTCATAACCTGTCTGATCCCGCATTATTACCCGTAATTATCCGAATTTTTTGTCCATATAAAAACAACAGCATAGGGCCATAACAAGCTTTAACTATGCCAAATTTCGAGTCTCTAGTTTCTACCCTTTGACTGTGGGAACTTGTGAGACAGACAGACGGACGGATGGACGGACAGACACCGAAGTGAGGCCATAAATGTTTCGTTTTTCCAATTTTGGTATGGAACACTAAAAATTAATGTAACATATCCGACAATAAATAGAAAGCATGCGAAATCATTTTAAACAGTACTTACCTGTTAAATTTTGTAATAATCCAATAAAACATTGCCTGATTACACGAATGTCAATAGCAAATTGAATATTATGCTAAAATCAGCCAGTATGACGCTAAAGCCGCTTTGCGCGTACGAACGAAAAAGCGTTTAGCAGCGCCGCGTTACCTTGCGCGCTATCATAGAGACACGATATTGACGATTATGGGTTCATGGTTGAAGATAGTTGTTCGTTCGGAATTGCATTAACGAACATACATGTTAAAAGTTTCATAAGCTATACAAATACGAATAAGTACAAAAATTACTAAAGAATTGGTTCATTCTTTGTAGAACTGAAAAAAAAATTTTCTCGGAAATCATTAACATTTTAAATAGCAAACACTCATGTTATTGCCAAAAGTGAACGATTTCACAACAAATGTACTGTATCGTATGAAAAAAACGTTGAAACGAGATTATTTTGAAGTTTACGAAAGGTGCCCCTATAAATAGGCATCCGTTGATTTATTTGTTTATTCCTTCAATTAGAGTGATACATATTTATCAAAAACAATATAAAATGTTTGGAATTTTCCCACCCAACTTGACAAGCCAGTGCTAGGGTGGGAGAACAAAAATAATTTGATGATTGGACTGAAATAAAAGAAGAAATAAAAAAAACAAATACAAAATGTGGAGTTACACTTACTGTTATTAAATTGATTAATTAATTAGTTAATTATTGAGTCAATCGATGATATCACACACGGCGATTCTCGCGCTGACATCCTCTAGTAACCATCGTGTTATAAGTCTACTAAATTTTTTCGTATTTGCAACCATTTTATACTCCATGGGTAATAGATTGTATAGCTTGGGAGCAAGGAATGTAATGTGTTTCTGGCCAAAGGTTTTCGATATTTTTGGAACTTGGAGAAGATTTAGGGATTGGGCTCGGGTTTGATAGGAATGGCTGACTGAATTCATAAATTCCGGACTTCGATGCACTAATATAATAACTGTCTTAGCATACAGCTGTTGCAAGTTCAGAACTCCAAAATCTCTGAATAAGTTAGCGTAAGGATAACGGAAGGCTTTACGAAAAATAATTCGTAATAGGATTTTTTGAGTGTTGATGAGCGGGACCAATGATGTCCTGTAAGCACCTCCCCAAGCAGCAAGACCATAACTAAGAGTTGACTGGCAGAGGGAATAGTACACGGTTTTAATAACTGTTCCGTCAAAATTGTCCTATAACCGCTGGACTATAAAGAAATCCGTTCGTAGATTGTTAATTCAATATTAATTGTCAATGCTGATTATGTAACAATCAATTATTATCATTGTCTATTACTATAGCAAAAAACGCAAGCGAATAGGCTTTCAACTATGAGAACAGTTTACTAGATCGGCCAATCACCAATCAATCAATCAATCTCGTACATTTCGACAGCAAATACATATACGTATATACGACTCGCAAACTGCGTAATTAATTATGTTTATCTAGTGACTCATCAATTTATATAGGTTATGAGTTTGCAACACTGATCTGTAATCGGGATAGTGTAGTTTCAATAGAGGGCAGGTTGGACATATAAATGTGGTGCATCTAGCTGTATAATTCCGAAAGACTCGTGGAAGTTTTGGTATGTATAACATACATACAATTAAAAAAATAAAAATGCAAGTAATTAAATTCGGCTTTGCGAAAATTTTTGTCGCAATGGTTTTCAGAGCCATAGTAAACAGTTATTGGCTGTTTGTTGGCAAGTTCTGAATTGGTTCTGAACTGCTAAAGCGCTTGTCGGCAATACAGATATCTTCAGTCACAACTGCGTGTTTGTCGGTCAAATTCCCAGACTATTCGAACTGTTTGCACTTGGGTCTTGCAGTTTTAGGCTCCTAGAACTGCTAGAAGCCTAGACTTGTTAGAACCAGCTTCAAAGAGTTCGAAAATTTAGCCAACAAACACGCAGTTGTGTCCATACAAGTGTTTAAAAAATAGGCCACTTCAGGGAACTTCAGGCAACTTGCACATTCCCTATAGATGAACTGTAAACGACCGTTATTATAGAAAAACATGTGCATCGCCATTTTGATGCGGAACTTTTATAGCGGATTTTAAGAATGGTTGACATTTTAACTTCTACAACGCCATAATGATGCGTAAGTACGGGTTGTTAGGATTTTGAGGTTGGCTGAAATTTTAACTTACATAGCTGGCAGCACCATATTGATACGATCAGGCTGTTGAAACATAATCCCTGTTTCAACATTTTTAATGTCGAGTGCGCTAGCTGTCTGAATAATTCAAATGTCCCGTTAAAATTGTCACTCAGAGCTCCTCTATCCATGTTGCCTACGTCCTGCTGCTTCCACGAGGTCTTTCAAGCGTTGTATCCGTCTATCCTCAATTCATTAATTCGAGATCAGTGGTTTGCAAGGGAAGCGATAAAAAATGCACAATCCAATGACCGTACTCAAACTTCGATTGAAATTGTTTGTGACATTATTAATTGAACGAATACACAACTTGTCCATGTCAATCAATTGTGTGCACTACAAATTATATTTATTAAATAATTAAAGGTCTATTTTCTCATTAATTCAAATAATAGGGTAGGTGTAGTGTGGAGTTCTGATAATAAATCATAGAAAAAATAAAATCTCGGTGTATAATCACTGATCAGTGTGCATTTGACATAGAGGTGTGACCTAATCAAGAAATCACATTTTTCAATAGGTAGGTACTTTCTTTTTTGGGGCTCCGTATCTCAGAATGAAAAAACGAAACCCTTACAGGATTACTCTCGTGTCTGTCCGTCTGTTCGTGCGATTCTCCCCCCCCCCCTTATCTCCAAAACTATTGAGCCTAAAGTTTTGAAAAAAATAGGGAATGTAGGGCCTGATGCATAGTTCACACGAAAATTTAAAAGAAAATCCTAAGTCTATTTTGGGGATTAATTTTAGGGGGCAAATTAGTAAATAAAAAAAAAATTTCAAATGCATCATGTGATATACCAAATGAAAGAAAATATAAAAAAATCGAGCGTTCTCCCCTTATCACCGAAACTACTGAACCTAAAATTAAAAAAAAATAGGAATATAGGGCCTGACTCATAGTTTACAGGAAAATTTAAACGAAAATTCTAAGTTTTTAAATTCCCACGGGAAACGGAATAGTACGGAACCATCTTCACGCGAGTCCGACTCGTGCTTTTACCAGATGTCCTTATACAGGTAATTCAATATTCACTCATAGGCGCTCAGATATGCATTCTACAGTTAAAAATTAGAAAAAATTAAGAATATCAAAATCCCGAAAGCGGAGCCGTTTTCAGGAAAATTTGAATATACTCTACATTACACTCACAGAAAACTTTGAATCGCAGTTTTCCTAATAAATCATGGATTGGACGGAGCAGACCAATACCGTGACCAACCACCCCGGTCTCCTGACTGAGGGAACGTTCAAATATTACGTAACGGTATTTATTATCATAAGCTTTCGACCCAAATATTATTAAAAATAGCGAAAAAACCGTTACGTAATACTGGAACGTTCCCCTTAATAGCAGTAGATTTTTGGATGTGGGCATAGGTGGGCACAGTTAATCCAAAAGTTAACTTCGTTAATTCGTTAGATAAAAAGTTAACTTCGATAATAGGTAGAGCGTTAAATTTTCGAAAATTTAACGCAAGTTAAAGTTAACCGTTAAAAGTTAACCATGTAAAACTTATACTGCTTTTGGGCTGAGAGAAATAGGTAAATAAAACAAAAACAAGTAGAAAGAAGAATTAAACACACATTTATTTATGTCGATAATAAAGTAGGTAGGTTAGGTAGGTTATTTATCGTTATTTTGCATTAGGTAATTTAGATGCATGTTCCCCTTCATAAAAATTAGCATATTAAAATTGACATCCGACAGCGATGATCGTTTAGCCCGTAAAATATCTTTGCCCGTAGAAAAAAGACGTTCTACTGCAGCACTAGATGGGATAGCAGTAATGTAACGGACTAAAGTTAACGGAAGTTCAATTTAACGGAAGTTAACAAGAGCGTTAACATTTTTTGAAGTTAACTTAAAAGTTAATCCGTTCAGCAGATTGTTAACTTCGTTAATTAACGATTAACGAGTTAATGCCCACCTTTGGATGTGGGGATATATAAATACGGTTTTAACTAAGTAGTGTGTTGAGTGAGGGTTAAACTACTTCCTCTACTTATAATTTTTAGAATGAAAATTCAGAAAACGTCATTCTAGCATGCGCGTTCATAGAAAGCTTACTACAAGACATTTTCCTAAATGTTGGTGTACTGTGATATAACGGGTATATGTGGTGGAAGAACGGGTGTAAATTTGTAAGCGCGTGATTTTAATGATTATGACCTACTAGTGCAACCACTGTTGAGTGGTTAAGAACCGGGGTGGTTCAACCACTCATCTATAGTTAATTGAATAGATTTGAACATAACATATGAGAGAAAAAACTGTTATTTTTATTTAAACTACCTACCGTTTCGTATTTTATTTTATTAATTAATTAGAAAATATTAATTCGCTCGTGAGTTAAACATTAAGAAACAGCTCTGTAACTGATTAGCAGGTACGCATGCGTTCAAAGTACATAGGAATACTACTCAATTCCTCACATTTTGTCTTTTAGAAAATAAGTTACGTCTGGGGGCCCTGGAATCTTACTCTATTACGTTTACGACTACGCGCAGCCTATCTCTCTCTATTATAAGCAACATTTATTTTCATGTTTGTCGATAAGTAAACCCCGGAAAAAAGGTCTGACTTTTTGTAATTATTTTTAACTACTTATATGTAATTAAGACGCTGTTAAAATTTCAGCGTGAATCAAGCACTTCATTTTGTATTATTAAAAAAACAACTTTGGGGTGTATTTGTTAAATGTTAACCCCCTCAAAAGTGTCTGCCTTATTTATTTCTGTGATTTAAATTATCTTCACTTTCGATTGGTGTTTGTTGATCTCTGAATCAAATACATTTTTTGGGCCATATTTTTTACACCTTTCTCTTATGCGCAATACCTGGTGTCCCCAGGTAGGTCAAGCCAACGCATGTTCACCTGCTCATCTATCCAGTAGATACAACTACATAAAATTTCAAGGTGCATCAAACACGTTATGAAACGTACGTCACTAGCTCTTGGACTACAATGACGTATTTTGATTTAGTAGAATTTTAATGACGCCATTTTCCTAATATTCAAAAATAAATTTTAAAAAATATGCAGAACGATCACATAAAATAGAGCCATTATGTGAATAAGCATTTAATAAGAAATGTTTTAACTTGCTTTCGAAAATTTTGATGGTTTCGCTGTCCTTGACAAAAGTCTAATGCTAGTTTGCAGAACGCATTGTCAGAAAATATAATTTGACAGTGACCTTAGAATGTGATCACATAATCACATTTTATATTAATTTTGAAGAAACAGTTTAATGTCGTAGCTCGTGTCGTAGTCAAACTCTTTGCACTCACAGAAAAACAAATGACTGATCTACATATTATAAAAAGATCGCTTTTCAAAAATGTTTCGAAGTGGAAATTGTACATAAAACGATGTTGATTCAATTATTTTTCGAGCAGGATCGATTAAAAATTTTACAATGCTTTTCTTCTGGACAAATATTATATGTGGTTACAGTCTATAAGATCATTATCTTAACAAGGCTTTCTGCAGCCCAGCATCAGAGCTTATTATAATAATAACGATTAGTTTATAAGTGACGGCATCGCTACTGTCTGCAGGCTATTCTCAAATCTCATTCATAAATTGCTCACACAATCTGACGTTTATAACTGTAAAATTTGTATAACACCTCTGAACCTTGCTGCAATACGACGCGTCGTTTGTATTTACAGCTTTAACGATAAGGCTGAGGTTAGGTTTACCGCTCATATAATAGTAAATTGTAGTACAGAGATGTCTGTTCACGTCACTGAGGGTTTGACAGATGTTTAAAAGCTGCAGACGGTACTGTTCCATGTGCCTGTCTGAGTCGGTATAGAGTCAGCCACGTTACCATTTATTATAAGTATAGCATGTGGCATTGATCTCTATTATTAATGGATAGTAGATAGACGGCTAGTCCCTATACAACGCCTGAAACCTCTCAAATGACGTGAGAAAGACGTGCTGAGGGAGATGGGATCTTTGAATGACAATTTTAAGGGGACATTGGAATTATCAATATAGCTAACACACGCTACACTATTTAGATTTTTGAAATTTTACGCTATGACATCTGATGGCAGAAAATGAACGTATATTAAAAATGTGGTTATTTGATTAGGTCTTATTTAACGCCTGAAATCCCTTAGAAGTGGCCGGATGTGGGCAAGATGTACTAAGGGATATGAGCGCTTTGGGTGACAATTATAGCGGGAAATTATATTAATATACAGCTAACGCGTGCTCCGTTGTTGAGATTTGACACTTGACGATATGGTATAGCAAAATGCAGTTAAATAGGGATTTTGGTTTTCTATCTGAATGTGTTGGTTACACTTATAAACCAAAATGGGCCATATGAAACTTTATAAAAAATATAATATGATTTCATACAGTGGCTTCCATTTGTTATCCATTAATTGGAGATCTGTGAGTTAGACACGGAACCTACCATTTATTATAAGTATACTAGTGTAGTATATGGTGACGTCAACCAAAAGATTGATGGTGTGCAAACTAATCTTTCAAGGTATTGTTGCAACCGCATGGAGCGGCTAGAGCGACCACAACACTAACATTGCCCCCGTTAAGAATATTGACTCTTTCCTAAAACATGACGCGCTATTAATTTATCGTTGTTTTAACTATCCGGTTTTTCCTCTTTCAATACTTAAAAAAATTTTGTATTTAGTGAGAGCACTGGAATCCGTATTTGGAAAGTATTTAGTTAGATCCCGACGCCGATTTTCCTAAATATACTTAAGCAGTTAAGCACAGCACCAGACGGCTCCAGCCAATTCTACTAAATCTACTGCATCCCAGCACTTAACTAAACCTATAATTTGTGTAAATTGGTTTGTACCTACGGATATTATTACTTTTATTAGTGCAGCTTTAAGTTTATATGCGAAAGCAATTAAAATGACCCCACCTCGAAGAAAGTGCCATTTTAATTCGAAGTTAAAAAAGGTCCATTCATGAAAATGGAATGCAGTTTTTCTCCTCACATTGTTTGCTGTAAAATTTGTAAAAGCGAAGTGGATAATAATAATAATAATAATAAATTTATTTATCACGTAGTCAATATAGTACATCGAATGTGACAAGTCAAGTAAATATAGAAAAATTAGGAAATCAAATTATCATCCAGATACTCATTTACGCTATAGTACAATTTATCTTGTAATAATTGCCTCACCGCTAAGTTAAATTTTTTTGAATTGCGGATATTAACCGGCAAATTATTATATAATCGAATGGCCATTGCAAGTGGACCACTGTTTGTAACACTAAGTCTATTAAATGGTATGTGGATATCAGTGCCAGATCGTGTATTGTAGCTATGGATGTCATTGTTAAAATATATATCAAATTGGTTAAAATATTTTTTAAAAAAAGTCAACAATTTAAAAATATACAAAGATGCAATTGGTAAAATTTTTAGTCGTGCGAATAATGGTCGACTAGGGGTGCGCAAAGGTACACCACACATGTATCGAATAGCCCTTTTTTGCAATATGAAAACGTCATGTACGTTGGACGAGCCCCAAAAAATTATGCCATAAGAAAGATGGGATAAAAAATGTGCATTGTAAACTAATAGAAGGGTTTTAATGTCAGAAGTAGGACGTAGTTGTTTTAATAAATAGCAAGATTTGCTTAACTTAGTTGCAAGATATTTTAGATGTTCATTCCAAGATAATTTACAATCAATATTGACGCCGAGGAATTTTGAATGCATAACTTGCTGAAGAGATTTATTTTCAACCTTCAAAAATAAACTTTCTGACACACCAACATTTTTTGGCAAAAAGTTTATGAACTGTGATTTACTCGCGTTAAGTTTAAGTTTATTAGTAACACACCACTCATTTATTTTCTGAATCGCGAGATCAGCAATAGTTTTTAATTCACATTTAGATTTGTCGGATATTAGGATGGTCGTGTCGTCGGCATAAATTACCGTCTTTAACGAGTCAGGCAGGTTTTGAGGTAGATCATTGATATAAATGGTAAAAAGCACAGGCCCTAATATAGAACCTTGAGGAACCCCTGTGCATACGTGAGCTCTATTAGATTTTACAGTATTATTTTGAGTGTAAAGAACAGTTATCTGTTGTCGATTAGCTAAATAAGATTCAATGAACTTTAATGGAATACCTCTAATACCATACTGTTCCATTTTACAGATTAAGATTTTATGATCGACCAGATCAAATGCTTTAGACAAATCAAAAAATAAGCTGACAGTGTAATTTTTAAGATTTAATGAGTTAAGTATAAAACTATAGGCCTCAAAGATAGCAGTTTCGGTGGATTTACCGGTCCGAAAGCCGTGTTGATTTTTATTTATTACCTTAAATTTGTCCAGAAACTTAATTAAACGTTTGAGATAAATTAGTTCATAAACTTTTGATACCGTGCATTGTACAGATATTGGTCGATAACAGGAAGCATCGTCTGGTTTTCCTTTATTTTTAAAAATGGGCACTACTTTGGACGTCTTAAGATTGTCAGGGAAAATTCCTTGGGTAAGTGATTCATTAATTAGATAAACAAGCGGTTCTGTAATATACTTTGCACATGTTTTTAACAAAAAGCATGGAAATTCATCGATTCCAGCTGAGTTTCCACTACCAATATTATTTAGAATGGCAGCAATTTCTGTAGAATCAGTTGGTACTAAGAAAAGATTCGCTTCCGGAGAGTTAATATTATAATTAGTTTGAGCTTTATTGATGTTAGACTTAGAAGAGGAAGGAATGCTGAAGTGATTATTAAAATAGTTACATATTTCTGAAGGATTGGTAATATTATTACCATCCTCATCAACAAGAGAGGTGACATTACTTGTGTGGCATTTGCGCCCTATATACTTTTTGTTAATAATTTCCCAGGCTGCTTTAGTTTTATTACTAGCGTTATTTATATGATTCATAGTGGCCGCTTTTTTGCATTCATTAATATATTTTTTATAATCCCGTTTTAATTGTTTATAAAATGAATGGAAGTCATTATTATTTATAGTTTTATCAATGACATTCATATCCTGCACCAAGTTACTAAGCTGTTGCATTTCAGGCGTAACCCATTTCTTATCTTGAGTATTGTTTCTGAGTTTAATTAGAGGAAAAGCACAGTTAAAAAAATATAACAATGTTTCATAAAATTCGTTAAAACTATCATTAATGGATCCAGCCTCATAAACATGTTTCCACTTTTCGTTTATAAACAAAGATACAAAATATTGACAATTAATATCCGAGAACACGCGTTTGTAAACATATGAAATTGAAGGATTTAAATCTACTATTTTTACATCTAATAATTGATAATTATGATCGGACAGAAATGTGTCACAAACTGAAATATTGTACGAAGACAGCTTTGAGATGGCTTAAGGATCCAAAAATAATAAGCAAATACTGTTAATATTGCATTTATTAAGCTGACGTTTCGAGAATTATATTCTCATCCTCAGAGCTCTGTTAAAAAATTATAAAATTGTGTTAGGAAAAAATTTAAAAAATAATATATAACAAATATTAATTAACTTACCAAATGCCGTCAAACATGACAGTAAAATTGCCCAAAAAACTTTTTAAAAAAACATACTAACATTTTATTTGGTTTTTATTGAAGTGTAAAAAAATTTGTTTTATTGATTTGATTTTGTACACAGAAATACTCAAAACTTTATGTTTTATAGAATTTGATTTTATTTTTTATTGTAGAAAATTTTTTTAATTTTTTTTTTATTTGCCAGATTAACTGTTTTATATTTACGTGCTATAAGCTAGAAACTAAGTGAAATAATTTTTGATTTTTAAGTTGTTATTGCAAAAATGTAGTATGTTTATTCAAGTTTGGACAATTTTTATTTCATTGAGCAATTTACTATATATATGTGACAGGTTATCAATATCTGTGCGTTTGTTTATACAATTTTTTGTTTTATATATGTAAACCATTTCAAGGAAAAGGCGTTTTTGATAATTACTTTCTAGAGCTATAATGGAGGTATTTTCAAAATCAAATTCGTGATTGTTGGCGACGCTATGCTGTACTAAAGAAGTGCAAAAACAAAGTTGAGAATGTAAATTAGATTTTATTTGGTTTTTGACGCCCACATTATGTTGTTTCAAACGCATGAGTAAATACTGAGATGTCTGTCCCACATATATAGCATTACAGTTTTTGCAATCAATTTTGTAGATTAAGTTTGAATTTTGAAATTTTTTTGTTTTCAAAATTCAAACTTAATCTACAAAATTGATTGCAAAAACTGTAATGCTATATATGTGGGACAGACATCTCAGTATTTACTCATGCGTTTGAAACAACATAATGTGGGCGTCAAAAGCCAAATAAAATCTAATTTACATTCTCAACTTTGTTTTTGCACTTCTTTAGTACAGCATAGCGTCGCCAACAATCACGAATTTGATTTTGAAAATACCTCCATTATGGCTCTAGAAAGTAATTATCAAAAACGCCTTTTCCTTGAAATGGTTTACATATATAAAACAAAAAATTGTATAAACAAACGCACAGATATTGATAACCTGTCACATATATATAGTAAATTGCTCAATGAAATAAAAATTGTCCAAACTTGAATAAACATACTACATTTTTGCAATAACAACTTAAAAATCAAAAATTATTTCACTTAGTTTCTAGCTTATAGCACGTAAATATAAAACAGTTAATCTGGCAAATAAAAAAAAAATTAAAAAAATTTTCTACAATAAAAAATAAAATCAAATTCTATAAAACATAAAGTTTTGAGTATTTCTGTGTACAAAATCAAATCAATAAAACAAATTTTTTTACACTTCAATAAAAACCAAATAAAATGTTAGTATGTTTTTTTAAAAAGTTTTTTGGACAATTTTACTGTCATGTTTGACGGCATTTGGTAAGTTAATTAATATTTGTTATATATTATTTTTTAAATTTTTTCCTAACACAATTTTATAATTTTTTAACAGAGCTCTGAGGATGAGAATATAATTCTCGAAACGTCAGCTTAATAAATGCAATATTAACAGTATTTGCTTATTATTTTTGGATCCTTAAGCCATCTCAAAGCTGTCTTCTTTCATTATCATCAGGATCACCACTTTTCTGTTTTTAATTAAACAGTTCTTCACATCTGAAATATTGTACGGTTTACAAATATTGGTAAAAATATTGTCAATGCACGTCGCGGTACGTTCAGTTACTCTTGTAGGTAAATGTACAGTAGCGGTCATATTAAATGACAAGAACAAATTCACTAGTTTTTCTTTTAGTTTTTGCGTTACGGAATTATTTGATAAGAAGTCGATATTAAAATCACCACACACAATCATAAGCTTTCGGTGATCATAAAGGTCATCTAGAGCTTCAGTGAGATAGTCTATAAAGGTTTGGAAGTCCCCGTTGGGTGCACGATATATCGTCAAAATTAAAATTTTATGATTATTGTAGAGAGTAATTTCGGCAACAGTTAATTCAAAATTATGCTCAACTATTTTAGGGTAATTAATTTTTGAGAAATTCAGACTATTTTTAATATAAATGCAGACACCACCACGCAACATGGATGTCCTACAGAAAGAGTTAGTTAATGTGTAATTGTCCAGATTTGTAAAACTTATTTCACTACTGTTCATCCAATGTTCGCATAAACATAATACATCAACATTGAGGTCACTTAACAACACTTCTAAAGATCCAATTTTACTATTCAGGCCTTGTATGTTTAAATGCAATACTTTTAAATGTTCGTCCAATTTTTCGTCGATTTTAGTATGCTGATTTTGTACTTTTGACTTATTGCAAGCTTGTTTTTGAGAGTGTTCATTCATTGTGATGGAGTCGAGGCTATCTTTCGAAAAAAATCCTTGTGTTCAGTCATACTTTTCTTGGAAAAGAAGAACCTATTGATTAGAGTGTCACGTGGCCAAAACGCTGGATCCATTATTATGTCCTTCAAATGCAGTGGAACGCTTACTTTGAAGGATTTAAATCTGTCACTTTTACCAACTGGTTCACAGAAGTATTCGGCTTTATGCTGGCTGCTAAGATAATTTTTGATTATTTCAGGTGTTACCGTATTAGATATTAGATATTTCAAATATTAAAACCCATTTGACGAAAAACAAGCATCGCTTAGCTGTAAGTGCATCAGCGGCAACTAGACATTTCAAATTTCTATTAATTCCTAAAATGAATTATTAGAAATGTTTGTAAAATTAAATATATAAATGTAATTAAAAATAATTGTTTATGTTATCATTGTTGACTGTGTTATTATTTCCTGTTCTTTTTTTATTCAAAATATATGGTCACCGTACCAATACGTGTTTCCTTTCAACGAGCTTTAATCCTATTTATTATAAAAAATAAAAAACTACATTCAAATTTAAAGAAAACCATTAATGAATAAGTAAATAAAAATCTTAAAGAAACAATTTTTTATCTTTTAAAGATATATTTTTTTTATATTAGTAGAATAATATAGTTATGTCACAATTTCCTTCAAATGGATAGAAACGTCACAGTATAGACTCATGCTCGGCTGCAGAAAGCAGTGTCAGAAAACGTATTTTGACAATGACCTTAGATGGTGACCACACATGGTTCTTAATAAGAGAAGCATTACACTCTAAAGAATTTAAAATCGATTATACTAGAAAAATTATTGATCGATTGGAACGATATTTTTTTTAAAACTGTGTATCTGTATATACATGTACCTACTTAGTTAACATAGTTTTTTACAATTTCCACTTCGAAATAACATTTTTCTACGCATTATGAAAAAAATTTTATAGCTTATGTTTTATGCAACTAGATCGTCTAAACTAAAGTCAAACCAATTTTATGCAAGAATATCGCGTTGCATTGCATTGCGAAAGCGACATATTTAAGTGCTGGGATGCGTAGATATAGTAGAATTTGCTGGAGCCGTGTATATTTTGAGATAACCAATAAAAACTGACGATGGGCTTTCCGGTGCTATGTGCTTAAGTATATTTTGGAAAATCGCATCCCGGCGAGGGCAGACGTGAGATAGGACTTTTTTCTATTTTATTTTATCCCTGTCTCGGCCATTTTCCACGATTTCCTTTGTTCCAGATAAATATCTATAGAAGTGAAAATTAACTGTAAGCACGGTAGGTCGAGTGTCAGAGATCAGATATGGAAATAGCGTCACGGAAGAGGTGGTTGAGGTAAGGCGAAATCAGGACAACCACGATACTAGTATAAAGGAATTAGTAAACTCGGTAACAGATGGCAATAAAAATCAATGAAAAGACGTTCTGTTCTAATAAATTGTCCTAGAGTTCAGTTCGGAAATAATTATAGTCAGTGTCTACTAACAAGCTTCATGGAGAGCAAAGGAATGAAACAATGTAAAGCACACCCGTTCTTAGATTTTTCACATGCATAAAAACTGCCGCTTATATTGCATTGTGATGTATAAGTGTATTAGTGACTGCCTAGAATTTTCAAACTGAACTTAAGATGGCGCTTACTTATAAACGCTTGCATTGTTTTTAATGTGAACGAGGCAGAAAGCGAAGGTATACCGGTGAGTAAGTAGTGCTTAGCAAAATTGGTCTTGATCTTGTAGTCTTGGTCTTGGTCTTATCTCGAAGTTGCCAATTGAATAAAAAAAAATAGGGGTGAGTTGCAGGCCTATTTAGCGTGTTCCCGAGCGAGAACCGTTCATCGAACCTACACTCTTAAATATACCAATTTGTAGGGAATTGAGTGACGGAAAACTTTCCCTTTTAAATGTGCCACCTAATTTGCCGCGAAAATGGGTTAAAAATCGAAAAAGCGCTTTTCAACCTCTTGCCTTGGACCTTTTTTTTTTGCTGTATTTTTGCATTAAATAACTGTTTTACAATAATGTAAAACAACGTGTAATATATAGGAAACATTATGCTCTACAACTTACCTTTGGAAGTTTTGCTGCCAAGTTAAAAATACGGGAGATATTCAATTAAAAGCAACTCGCCCATAAAAATTCCGGGGGTGGAAAACGCACAAACAAATATTTTGGGAATATGGTGTTTTTAGGTTCAATACATTTAAAAAAAAATATCTGCGTCAAAAAATCTAAGTTCGGAATTTTTGTAAGAGACATGTGCAGGCTTACTGGACTAATATCATTATTAAATTTCGCAGCAACTCTGTACAATAAACTAAAATGCATTTTATAATGTTAATGAATTTATAGATAATTTAGTAAGACGTAATACTTATGTATGATATTTTAACGTCACACAGATACATGAATACTAAATTCTATCTATTTATCTATATCTATCCTAATGATTATTTCTTAATGATGCTAACATGTTTAGCGAAACGTACGTTGAGAAAAAAGTATTTGTGTTTTGGTGTTTTGTGGTTGCTTTTTTGTTTTGAGTATACACTGTAAATACTTATATACATATAGGTAAATATATAATGCATGTATAATAGCACAATATTCCAGTCTCTGATCAGCTATAAAATAGACATTTACCTATCTACGTTCAAAGTGTTATCAGATGAGAGCGTCTCACAGATGAGACTACCGATTTATCATTTCAGTCACATCTAACATAACATAACGAACGTGGAACATATTATCGGTTACGACATCAATATCACGGTGCTTAATCATAACCACAGATCGTGACTTAAAGTCACGTCATATAGAATAAATTTGTCACCGTGTGTCTCTTGCATTTTATGAAATGAAATTCTTAAGGTTCGTATACACCTAAAGTACAATGAGGAACTTTTACTTAGTACCTATATTGGGGAAAGTCTTGTGATTAGATCTTGAGTTTTTAAAAACCACGTTTCCAGGTTCCCCGACCCAAAAAAGTGGTTTTTAAAAAATATATCTGTCGTCTCTCTGTGGTTGCACCTAGAACCCAAATCACTGATTCGATGTTGCTCAAATTTTGCATAAATGCTCATGGTAATTACATATCTCGACTAGGTAATATCGCAAAATCGGTCCTACTCAGGTGTGGGAAATGTGGTTTCTTAAAAACTGATAAAAACAAGTAAATATTTTTTCTCGAAAATTTTGATTAAATTTTACACCTGGGTCCTACTCCCTTAGAATCAGTATGAGATCGCATGAATTGTTTGTTTCCAGAAAATGCAAGAAGGGTAGGTGTGGGGGAAGGGGTGAAAAATGAAAGTAAAAAATAAAAAAGTGGGTGCGTGTAGTTATAAACGCGAGTTAGAAGTTATACTTTAAAAATCGATGTGTTGATACAGGCCTTCGGTGCCAGAAATACGGCCCTGCGGGCCGCCGTTTTACCATTATTTATATATGCTAAACTTTTTGAACGCGTATCTTTACAATAGTTTTCAAAAATCGATGTGTGGTAAGTAAAATTCAAATTTAATGTAAATTAAATAGTAATTTAATGTTTTTCAATTTGTCATATTTAATATTAAATAAAAAAAAACTATTAAAAAATAAAAAAAAGAAAATATCAAATATTTCATATTCTCCCAGTTGGTCGCGAACCCTCATACCTCGTACAGTTATTATGGCGTGACGCTCTTATAATTATTAGAAACAGCTTAGCAATCACTATACATAGTAATGACTACAATATCATGACGACATTAATACAAGACAGTGAAGTTGTCTATATTGTGTTATGAAATGAAAGGAAACGCAACTATTTTACAGCGGATATGGGAAAAATATGAATGAAATATTTTTTAATTTGACTTTTTGTCGATTTTAAATATAACCACGTGTTATGTTGCGTACCTTGCGTTTGTGTATATAGTAAATAATAATTTAATGTTTTTTAATTTATTATATTTAATAATAAATAAAGAAAAAATCTATAAAAAAATAACAAATTGAAAATATGAATTGGTGCTAGGCCCAAATAACATTAGCCTTAAAAATAAAGAAAAAATCAAATATTTCATATTCTCCCAACAGCTGTGGGCGCGAACCCTGATACCTTGAAAAGTATAGGTACATAATATGGCTTCACGCCTTTACCGCGCGGCTACTAAGGAACATTTCAGTTTAGTTTCTGGTTGTTTGTGTTTTATGGTCTGATTCTATAATATTATACTATGTAATATGAATTTTTGACACTTATAAATCTATGGAAAGATCAGTGAGCGAAAATATCGATTTGCACCTGGGCGAAGCCGGACTTGGCAGAGCATAAAATAACATATAAAGTAGGCGGCACTAGTGCCGCCTAGTGACGAGTTTGTGTCGTCTAGTGACAGTCGGTTGTGCCGGCGGCACAAGAGTTAGAATTTTAATTTTTCGGCATAATATATTGTATCTGCAGTCTGCACACTACAGTAATAGGAATAGGCAGGTTAAGATGCAAAAGACACCACACTATAATTTTTAGTTTTCTATTCATTAAATAGCTATAATAAAATGTACTATGCTTCAAAATTGCTTATTTTTTATTTATCCTTGACGCTTTGCAATATTTTTTTAGTGGACCTAAACTCTCAAATTCTAGTGCCGCTCAGTGAAAATTGCTTAAAATATGCTCTGGGACTGGGGCAGCTAGTCTAAGTAATAAATGACTTAATTAAAGGAATAAAATAGTGCTGCCATTAAATTCATGAAAACACACGTTCCGCCAGAAGCCACTAAAATAAATTTAAAAAACAATCAAGAAGATGTTATACAGCTGTGACAGAAACAGATAAGACCTTCGCGGTTGCATGTCGTTCTACAAAATGCATTCATCGTTTCCCCAAGGCAGACCGAGAGTGCATCTGTGCGCGTCGCACGTGTAATCCAATAACACGTTAGCGTTCCGACGGTGTTGAGAGAGATATGTTCGTGTCACTGTTAAATGATGTATTGCCAACTTCCGATGATTGATTCTCGCACACCGTTGTAATTACGAAAGCAATACAGCAATCATTTATATATAAACGTAAGTGGGTGATCGATTCTAATTTATCAACAGATGATGCCACTTGTTCTTTAAAATTCAAGATTAATACAAGAGGGTAATTTTTCGAGAATTTTATTTACGTAGATACATTTTTACTTCCCACCTCTACTATGGTAGGGAAGTAATGGATTCAGTCCGAAAACAATATTTCGAGATTTTAACAGATTTTCACGTTTTGAGACCCTAGCAATCGTTTAAGATCATTTTCTGACTGATGTCTGTATGTGTGTGTGTATGTGTGTATGTGTGTGTGTGTGTATGTGGTCAATTTTTCGCCTTCGATATCTTAAGAACGGAACAACATACGGGCATGCCGATTGTTCTATTGTGTTTATCAGCCTTTAACTTAGATCTGATTAGATTTTGAGTCAAATCGGTTCAGTGGATCCTGAGATATTCAAAAAAACGTCCTCAATGTCACGTATTAACATAGGTAAAAAAAAATATAAATGAATTCTAGATGTTATAATATGAAAAAAATGTAAATATTTTTTTTCTCTAAAATGTATAGTTTTCGAGAAAAAAAATATTTTACTAAAAAAAATAAAAATTGTACGTAAATCAAGGTAACCATGATTTTTGCTATATTAAGCTAGCCATCAATAGATCACCAAACAAAAAAGAGGGCCATGCTTTTTTCAAAGAATAAAAATTAAATTGTGTTTTAAAGACCACCAACAGCTAAGGTTATTTGGGCCTAGTCAAAGAATAAAAAAAAGAGTGTTTATTTTTTGCAAATATTTACTAGGTGGGAAGTATAGGACTGGTCATCAGTCGAATTTTTGTTTAAAAATCTTGGGAATTCTTTGACCTTTACCGAAAAATGTATCGTTTTTCTTTCAAGCTTCTTTTTTGTATAGGTACCTAACATTTGCTTTAAAACGGCCGTGGACTTTTACGCACCTATACGGAGGATTTTGTGTCCATCAAAGTATGTAATATGTGTGTTTGTGGATATGTTTGTGCCACTGTAGCACTCAATTAATAGCTGGATGATTTGTCACAAATGAAGTGTCCATACACTGTACAAAATTGATGTAAAAATACTTTGAAAGTTAAGGAAGAATTCGCCCGATTTTCTAAGTGATTTTACATTATTACTTATTTTTACACAGAAAACTTCATAAAAACTTGGATTTTTACTGTAAAGTTAAACAAATTTGTGATTTTTACATAAAGTAAATTAAAATTAGATAATTTGTGTAATATTCCAATTGAAGTGTGTAAAAATTACAAAATAAAATGTATAGGTACATATATAAAATGGATGAATACAAAACAAATTAATGTAAAATTAGTAACCACGCATGCGCAATGTGTTTTTATGGAATCTACGCGATGTGCAGGCGATACCTGTTTGCGACGCCATTGTCTCTTTGTGTGCCTATTACCAGATTAATCGTTGGCTACAAATGGACTATCAATAATCTATGTAATCGGCCTTCTTATTTCTTACAGTGTAGCATGGTCCATAGATTCGTCATAATCTCACGAGTGACTCTAGGTATGCGACGTCACGTAAAATTCAATATGGTCGATATTAGACGTCATATTGTCAAAACTCAAAAATCAAAATTCAACAAAATCATTGTGTGGCGTATCAAATGAAATATTATATTATAATGTATAAATATATTATTATATAGGTTATTAGTGAATACAAATACGTTTAATAAATAAGTTAAAAACGTAAAATCAGATTTATAATGAAAATTTATAAAAAAAAACGACAACTGTTAACACAAAAGTACAAAACAAGCTTCCAGTTCCAATACAAAACGTGGTCTGGTAAAATATATTAAAGTTTCAGTATCCTAGAAGCGCAGAGTGGCAATAAAACTAACATCTTTTACTCGGCTACTTTTCATATTGGAAGCTTGTTTTGTGTTAGCCTTAGTCGGGTTTTTTGTTTGTTTGTTTTTTTTTTTAATTTAATAAGTAACATATTTTTGACATCGAGGTCATACATGCGAATAAAAAAAAAGAAACAAACAAAATAAATTACAACTCGCGGGTTCTTTTGTTTTTATAATAATAATGATGTACTTATTTTAAAAATAATACCTATATGTATTTTAATATAACATACTTTATAATATTATGTATGTACAATGTAAAGAAAAAAGATTATTTCTTATCTTAAAAAGAAAATAAATGAACTGAAAGTAAAAAGTAAATCTTTCTCTGATTTAGAAAAAATATGGTTTTCTTTTTGTATCAGTAGGTATTTAAAGATAAATAATATTCCTTTTTGTTTCACAAATTAGCAATCGTTTGTTATTGAGAAGAGACAAAATATTTCCTCAGGGAACGTTTCTTTTTATACACAGTAAACAATGATGTTTTTTTTGTCTGAAACAAGTGGAACAGTATAAAAAATGTTGTGTTGAAAAGAAAAATCATTTATCTAGATGTTGGGCACATTTCCAGTAAAGGCATTTAGAAATAACTTTGTTACGTGCAGTTTTAGTTTACAGCATAACTGAATTTAGACACTTTTTCATACAAAAATTTTCTCGTACTGACAACCCTTATCTGCCCTTATCTGTGACATATACCTAAAAAAAGAAAAGGAAAAATAAATAAATAATAGATAATAATTAAATTTTAAAAAAAACTTACAATAATGCGTATCTACCTATATAAATATACGACTAACGCGATTTTAATGAAACTTTCATATAGTTTTTGTAATAAAAATTCTTAAAAGTAACCTGCACATTGTTTCATCTTGATCCTTTAACCCTTTCACTTTGAATGGGACAATTTTTGAATTCTTTATGTGTAAACATTTAAACGCTCGCTCCACGGTATGCATTAAAACACTATATCCCTGGATCTAGCCACGTGGCGTGGTAACCAAAATTTTTCGATGCAATTGCAATTGATAGGTCTATAATCCTTGCATGTGAATTTCATATTAATTGAACATCCTTCTTACTACAGGACTTCGCGTCGCGTTTACATTTTTAGACAAATAAAGGCAGTATTTTGATAACATTGCTTTTCTAATTTTTTTGACGCAATTAGATAGCCCATCAATAGATCTATAATCAGCCCCGGATCTTCAATTTTTTTTAGGCGAGGCAAAAACTGAAAAATGCCGCCCCCGCCCACTTTTATTTATTTTTACCTTTATCATCTTTATAATTTCAGCTATCAGATGTCCACTAATTGATTGACATTTGGACATAGGCCTTCCGGAAATAATGCATCCTGGGTATCGGTCGAGTTGATATGGCCACAGTAAAACAAGAGGAAATTTCTGTACTTGTACTATTATTTATTCTGTGGTCAAAGTTAAGTAAATGATGAGTTGTCCATTCGTCTGTTAAGTGTGAATTTGAATATAGCCGCCCTCTGAACTTGCCACCCGGAGCATAGGCCCCGGCTTGCCCCCCCTAGATCCGGGGCTGTCTATAACCCCGATGTGTGAATTTAATATTTCTTAAAAACTCTTCATATTATACCATTCCGTGTAAAGGTGTTTATCCAAAATTGCAAAAAATGTTAAGTGAATTAACAGTGAAACAGAATATGCCTCACTTATTCGGCCGAATTTTAATTTTTTTACCACAAATTCATAATAAGCGACCTTAAAATCCCTAAAGTACTTGAATTACAAAAATTATTATTTTCAACATATCTTTTTTAATATTTGCACCATTTAAAAAAAAATCATTTTCGAAAAACGGCAATTTTTAAAGGGTAAACTTTTTTATACTCACTATTAGAAACTCAATGTAAAAAAAATCATGAAAATCCATCCACTATAATTGGGATACAAAGTTTTTGCTTTTTTAACACGCTTTTATTAGCTTCACCTGTATGTTTGCTTGCTTGCTTGCTTGTTTGTCAGTTTGTAATCAACTTCTTTGATCTTGATTTTGACCAACTTTGAACGGTCAAATTTAGTTTAAACGTTGTCGACTTATCAAGGACCGACGACAATACAATAATTCAATAAGTTTGTCCCATTATCCTGACCAGGATCTCCAGGACTAAAAAAAAAGCAAAAAACTTCAGATTGAACTGAAACTTTGCACACTTATCAAGGACCGATTACAATACAATAATGCCATAAGTTTGTCCCATTATCCTGACCAAGATCTCCAGGACTAAAAAGCAAAAATAAATTATAATTTAAAAAAACTAAAAAACGCTTTAGTGAACAAAAAAGTAAAAAAATAATTAATTTTATTGTAAAAAAGCGTGGGGTGCTTTGTATCATATTTTCATACTACCCCACGCTTTTTTACAATAAAATCAATTATTTTTTTACTTTTTAGTTCATTAAAGCGTGTTTTTTAGTTTTTTTAAATTATAATTTATTTAGTCTAATTTCACTTCACTATTTAAAGTATAAATAAACAATTGTTTCGGTTCTAAGAGAATTTTTATCAAAAGAGAAAAAGCAACTCAAAACCGCATATTTCTTTAATTTAACAAATATGCATTTTTCTCAGTATTAGCAAAACAATTATGAAGTTGTTATTCCAATATCTTCACAAAGATGGTTTTGTATTGCATTTTTAATTGAATTCATATCTGCAAAAAATAAACATGCGAGAAAATACTTGCAACATTCTGATTCTTAACTGGTGCACAATATAACATTATTGCCCTGAAAATAAGACAACGACTGTCATTGGTCGGCTTACCACGCCTTATGGTTAGTTCCAGGAGCATTATGTTTTCATGCCCACGGAATGAGCTGCATGGTAGCTCGACCGTTAGATGTAACGTAAGTTATTGCGTTAGTGTCTAAGTGTGTGACACACAATCTTGATATTGTGATAAAGGTCTTAAAAAGTGTGTATCGTATAAATTTTACTCAAATAACTAATTTGTCATCTAATATTAAAAAAAAATGTGTTAAAATTGTCAGAATTGTGTTGTTTTTTCGAATTGTGAATTGTGTTTTAAAGATCACCAACAGCTAAGGTTATTTGGGCCCAGCAACAATTCATATTTTCAATTCATTATTTTTTTTTTAATAAAAAATTGAAAATCTAATTGACACTTTTACCAGCTCTCGGGCTAGAACCCGGGAACTGGGGACTTCTAATAGAGGAACCATAGCAACGCCATGTAAATAACAGCATTGCTACACGCTAGGCTATTCTCAAGCCCGTTGTTTTTTCGAAGTGAAACCAAAATGGGATGATATTATGTCTACACATCAACTCTCGTGAGTACTGCGTCACTTACACCTTTTATTTACATTGGTATTTTAGCACAGACGTACTTTTTTTGTCGCATGAGTGTATTTTTAAGATAACCTATAGTATAAAGTACTGTGAATATATTGTGATTTGTGCGCTTTGTGACAGTTGATTTAATGTATAAAATACTAGCGGTCCCGTTCGGCTTCGCCCGGGTGCTATGAATTTATGATTAGTTACACGTTTTTAGCTTATGCAATTTCAGAGATACACCGTGTCCTTCATGCAGGTTTCCACCCCCGTTTTCATCACTAAGGATTCTTTGTTAAAATCGAAGAGAGAATTTTAAAATAGGCAAATACATATTCGATATATTTTTTTTAATAACCTTTAAGGGGGTGAAAAGGGAAATTATAAAAACAGATTTTTCCGAAACTACTCGAGTTAGAAACACGAAGTTTGATTTAAGTATTTCTTTGTTAAAATCTCTTCGATTTTAACAAAGAAATACTTAAATCAAACTTCGTGTTTCTAACTCGAGTAGTTTCGGAAAAATCTGTTTTTATAATTTCCCTTTTCACCCCCTTAAAGGTTATTAAAAAAAATATATCGAATATGTATTTGCCTATTTTAAAATTAAATTCGTCTCCAATGTAGTCGACGAGGGGTGGCTATTAGTCAGTGGACAGTCAGACGAAGATTGCAGGAAAGTAACCTGACCTCTAAAACACCTGCGATTTGTCCGAAAATTACCCCAGCTTATCGTCAAGCACGCCTACGTTTTGCACAAAATCATCTGAATTGGACATTGGAACAGTGGGAGTCTGTTCTGTTCTCGATGAGACCAGGATATGCCTCTATGGTAGTGACCGAAGAAGAGAAGAATGTACCAGAGACCAAGAGAGCAATTTGCAGAATGCTGCATTGAAGAGCGGATAACTTGTGGAGATGTTTCCTGCATGATGATTTTGTGCAAAACGTAGGCGTGCTTGACGATAAGCTGGGGTAATTTTCGGACAAATCGCAGGTGTTTTAGAGGTCAGGTTACTTTCCTGCAATCTTCGTCTGACTGTCCACTGACTAATAGCCACCCCTCGTCGACTACATTGGAGACGAATTTAATTTTATGACTGATAATGTAAGGCCGCACAACGCAAATTTCGTGCAAGATTACATTACAGAAGTCGGTTTTCGGGTTATGGAGTGGCCAGCATGCAATCCCGACCTAAGCCCAATTGAACATTTATGGGATGAGCTGACACGAAAAATTTGTGCCCCAACCTCGATCCCACAGCTTATTGTTGCAGTAAAAGAAGATAGGCTTAACATCCCACAAGAAACAATATTGAACTTGATTAGATCTATGCCTAATCGTATGAGAGATGTTATTGGGGCAAGAGTGAGTCATCCTAATTATTAAAAATCAAGAGTTAACTTAGATAATTGCCAATAAACCATACTTCTTTTAGTAATAAAAAAAAGCTAATTTGTTTCATGTATTAATTTCACAATTTTAAACCTAAGAAGCCGAAATAAATTTAATAAACTTAGACTAATATCGAAGCAAATTAAATTGTCTTTCAAACGGCATATAGTCTTTTTTGATCTGATGAATAGTTCCTTAAAAAAATATAGTTAAAGTCAAAAGTTAACAGTGGGCCGATTTCTATGCACGCAAGTGTATTTTTGAAATATGAAAAATTTGTCAAAAAACAATACACGCCCTTTTGGCCCACTTGCTATATTTCGAAAAATTTCTTTTTAGTGGATGCTTACGTCACAAAAGGAACCTATACTGTCCAAATTTCAAGTTTCTAGCTTCAGCGGTTTGGCCTGAATGTTAATTAGAAAAAAAAACCCATAGATTAGTGTTGCCAGATTTTTTTTAACCTGTAAGGGACAAATGCTCAATTGGGCAAAAAAACGGGATTTCATTTTTTTACCCGAGACAAATAAAAATCAAAATTATTTTTTTGTGATTTTAATGAAGAATGTGTAAGTTTCAACATGTTTTTGTTTGATTTTACATATTTAAAAAAATCAATGCAGTAGTAAGTAGGTATTTCTCAGCTGTAGCGCGGTCGATTTCGCAATAATAATCGAACAAAGCTGATATACGTGACAGAGTCTGTCCCGGTGGGACATTTAAAATTATGCCTGAAATACGGGACGTCCCAGGAAATATGGGACGTCTGACAACACTACTATAGATACACTACAAGATTTATAAATATCATTTTTTACTAAAAAATGGAACGGAACCGAGAAATTCGCAAAAAACATCTATCGTGAACTTGAACTTCGAATATCTGGCAATACCGGCACGATATCGATGGGGATTTTTTACACGTTTCTTGAAACACCATAACGAAGGTGTATACAAAAATTGAGCTAACTGGGAATAATTTCACAGATTGGTCGTTCTAATGTCTAAAACGACTGGGCTAATAATATAATAATACAATTTATATTAAATACAATGAACCCACTTGATACTTTAAGCTTAGACAAGTTATTTAAATTGAAGTTTGCTGAATATTTGGTTAACCTCCCAATAGGCCGGTAGATTTGAAAATACCCTTTACAATTCATGAATAAAGATTAGAATTATATACAAAACAACGTGACTTCAGTACCTTTCTAAATTATATTCATATAAAGTGTTCCAAACGACGATGGAAATTCAATATGTTTTAAGTTCATGTGAATATGTTATTATGAGTTAGACATAAAAATATTAAACCTTCGTAATTTAAAAAATCTTAAAAAATTATTGTTTGACAGTTCTACTGAAAAAACAATAATATACAGAGTGTTCCAGGAGGAACTGTACATATTTTAGTATGTTATAGTATCGTTTATTTTGAGCAAAAAAGTTCAAATAAACACGTGGCCAAATCTCCATGGCTACTAAGATACAACCAATTGAATTACTGCATGAAACGAATTTATTTCTCCATTGCAAAACCCGTAATAGAACACCATATCACCGTATTTGGCGTGGCATTTATAGCAAATGGAGTAATTAACACGTCAACTAATTAATGCAAAATGTCAAGTAATAGTAAATGATAATTTGTTTTACTGCTAAATGACAGTAGATTGCAATTGTTTTACGGCAGCCCTACTGAACAATTGTTCTGTAATGCGCTCCACATTGAAATCGCTTGTTCTCAGTAACCATTGAGAACTGGTCACATGTTTACATGAATTTTTTTGCTCAAAATGAACGATACTATGCCATACTAAAATATGTACCATTGCTCGTGAAATCCCTGTGTAATGCAAAAATGTTATCTTATTTTTTTGAATTGATTTTTATCTAGCGGTACCAGTCCGGCTTCGCCCGAGGGTATGAAATTATGATTTAAAGCGGTCACCCATGGCTCCGGTCACGTATATTTAGTATATTGTTAATTTATTATCCTCCCCGCGAGAAATTTATCAAAATAAAATATCACTAGGGATAGTGTAGCTTTCTATTCTTGAAAGAACTTTTACAATCGGTTCAGTAGCTTCAGAGAATCTTTCCCCTTGCCCCCCGCGAGAATCTCTCCCCCTGCGTAGCTTTCTATTAGTGAAAGAATTTTTAGAATCGGTTCATTAGTTCCAGAGTTCCAGAATCTCTCCCCCTAAGAAGTTTTTTATATTATTAGTAGGATTCCGCCAATACGCTAAAATGCAAATGAATTGTTCATGGTAGAACAATAATAAAATTGTCATTAATGTCAAAGAAAAAATATAAAAAAATTTAAAAAATACATCTTATAAATAAATATGAAAAAAAAGAAACATTTCACGGAAATATATAAATAAATATGAAAAAAAACAAAATTTCACGGAGCCAACTGCGTTCGAACCTTATGAATATGAAGGCGCGACGCTATCTAGCTATAGTAATGTAACGATACAATACTGTTTTTATGCTATAATATACGCAACACCCGGTCTACGTGTATAAAAACTTTAATTACTTGATATTAATTAGGACTATCGTGATATAATTTTTATTGGAGATAAAGACCCAGCCTATAAGGTGTAGATCTGCAAAGTTTCATTAAAATCTGTCCAGCGATTTTTACGTGATGCGCGCACAACGAAACACACTATCATTTTATGTATATAGATAAAATTTCTTGATTTTAAATTTTCCAAAATGTTTACATTAGATAATATAAAAAAATAAAAAATTATAAATGAACTCGGTATGTTTTTACAAATAATAAAATTTCCGTGTAAAGTTTAGATATATCTGTCAGGATGTTGGAAACATCAAAGTTTTTCGCTTTGTTAATATAAACATATTTAATCATATATGTCTCTATAATATACTTTCAGCGCACTCAATCACTTACCAAAGTTATTTTTGTCAGATATAAAGCCAAGGTGCATTAGAAACATGTTGAAATTCGCCTAAATTGATTCATATGAGATCTGCTGCCAATCTTCGTCGTTAAGGCCAACGCGCATATGCAATTTTTTGTCGAAAACGCGCGATTTGGAATACTACATCGCGAATTGACGATTACTAAGCCACTCGAAATTTCTCGTGATACATCAGTTGTGTATTTCAGCGAAGAGTGTACGACCTTAAGGCTGAGGCTACATTGGCGCCGTTTCAGACCAGATCAGATCAGACCAGATCAGATCCGTAATGTCGGATGTGAACAAACACCAGTAATCTTATTGAGTGGCTACAGTTATCATTTCAGACCGCGCCAGAAGATGTCAGATTGCAACAGACACGTTCCGACCGTCGGACGATATCAAACATGTTTGATATTTTTGTCAGACTACGGCCGTACATTTGACAGTTTTCAACAGTGTTGTGTATCCTAAATGTATGCTAGCTATTATTACCATTCTATTTAAAGACGTGTTTGAATATCAATTGTGAGTATGGACAAATCACTTTTAATTGATCTAATACGTGAAAATCCTCCTATTTGGGACTAAAACGATCAAAGATACCACAACAGGGACATGAAAGGTCTTTTGTGTAAAGATATTGGCGAAAAAATGAATCTTTCAGGTATGATTTAAAAGTATAATAATTTGTTTAATCTATGATCAGTCCATAAATTGAAAGTAAATTAGCTCTGATCGATTTCAACGCATTGTTGAAGTTTGTTTTGTTTGTTGTTTATAATAGACTTTTTCAAATTAAAGTATTCGAATATTCATTTAAACTTCTATTCGAATAGTAAAAATTAATAGAAACTGAAAAAGGTCCAGAATTTCGCTGTTTTTTGGATTTTTACAAAGATCCGGCAGTCTGCCGAGATCGAAATAGTCACGGCCCTCACTGGTTTCCCAACAATTTTTAAATCAAACAATGCTGGGCAGTCATAACAAATAGCATAACTATTGTTATTTGTTAAATGATTGAAAAAAATTACATCATAATTCTGGAAAAATTGTTATCTCTATCGCTAATCTAAAATCATAAATCGCATATTGAAATCAAAACATAAACAGAGCAATGAGCAATAATTGGCGACAAACGATACTCAGGACTCAGGGACGCCAAAAACAAAGAACAGCTGTTGTATAAATGTATAATAAATGTTATTGTTGAACAACGATAAAAAATAATAAAAGCAGTGCATTTTGATTTTCATTTGAATCCGGAAAGAAGCTAACTACAGTCTATGACAAATATTTAAATATCCAAATATTCAAAATTTGCACATCAAAAATTATTATTGTTCAACAAAGAAAAACTGTTTCGGTTATTTAGAGCTTATATAAAAACTATTCAAATATGTATTTGAATATTTGAAATTCGAATATTCTAATATTGAATAAATCTGTTTTGAAAGTATTCGACCATTGGAGTATTCATTTATTCGAATAAATTCGGAGCCCTGGTTTATAATATGTAATAATGTACAATACATCTGCACATATTTCATTTTAATTAATAATTTTACAAAGGTGATAAACAGTTTGTTTGAAACGGAACCGATCCGATAGGCTCGTTAAAATAAACGTTCAGGTCTTCTCTAATTAGTTTCGCATCATTTTTCTTTTAAACCCGTCGGATATTATCCACTCCCTATGTAGCCACTTCGTCTGAAGTGTCTGATTTGGTCTGGTCTGGTCTGATCGGATCTGGTCTGACACGGTTCTAGTGTAGCCTCAGACTAAGAGTATGGAAACTGGGTCGCAGCACTCACACGTCCGACACATTGCCCGACAATGCGACGGCAGTCGCAATGTGTTGACGGTATCATCCACAAAATTGTCGCAGTCGGCAGGCCAACACAACTCACACGTGCGATTTTCCAGCGACACACCAACAACATGCCGGCAGTCTGTGTTGTGTCAACGCAGACTGGCTGTCTGCCCTGCAAGTTGGTGTGTATTGTCGACAAAGCGATCTACTCACATGTGCGTCTGCACGCCAACTAAAATGTGGTTGAAAAGTGGTTCATAGCTGCGACAGCGTCTGCGACAGCGTAACCACAGAATGTCGTTGTATTGTGGTACGTGTGAGTTAAGCCTAACGCTATTTGGTAGCTACATCAGATAATCTGCAAGCGCAAAATCGTGCGAGTAGCGTGTGTCCATTGACCCTTATGGACTTGGCTGTCGATTGATCTATAATTTAGTCTATACAATATCCGAACGTAGTTCCTCCGCACTTACTTAATTTCGTTGGTGGGGGTAATCGGGATCTGAAATATGACGAGTTTACTTGTGACGTAATCAATATGGCGACATCAAAGGGTTAGTAGATTAAAAATATGTATCGGCATTAGGTCGGATTAGCTCTGGAAGTCTGGAAGATGGATTTTATATTATAATAATTTCTGAAAAACACACAATATCATGATCCTACATGCACAACAATTTGTCACTTTTAGAAATATATCCTTTTGACAAAGTTGAGATTAAGTCATAAGACGTCGTAGAGACATCAGTGGTTTTGATGTATTTTTTCCCATTAATTAATCTTATACATTGATAATTCTTTTAAGTTTAACTTTCAACTTTTTACAGTACTTATTCTACATTTTTCTCGCGATCTAAATCTCTGTGTTTAATTTTCTTATTTCAATATTATGCAGTCATCCACGAACGTCTGTTTTTGCTTTTTTAATCATCTCTCTTTTTATTCTTTTATGTATGTACGTTGCTTGAGATGCATTAAAAGTGTAAAAAATATTTTTTATAAATCATGAAATAAAATAGGCTGCTCATTACAAGGTGTCTCATAGAGTTTTGCACTTTTCTTTCTCATTTTGCTCAGCTATCATCAGTTTTCACAACTAACATTTGGAACTTAAAACTACATTTATTAGAAATTCATGTATGGAAAATTATTTCATTTAGATGTCGCCCATTTCGCCGCTGGCACTCATCCAAGCGATGCCTTAAATTTTTCATTACGCTTGTGCATAAGTCAGGAGTAACGGCTTCAATCTCTTCCTGAATACAATTTTTAAGTTGAATCAAATTTGCTGGGGCTTTATTATAAACTCGATTCTTAAGATAGCCCCACAAAAAAAATCGTTTGGGGTCAAATCCGGGCTTCGTGGGGGCCACTTGATGTCGCTTCTTCTTGATATCAATTTATCCAAGAACCATTCTCTTACAGCTTCTAATGCGATATTTGATGTATGGCTAATAATCTTACTGGAACCACCACTGGTCATTAAAATCATCAAATTATTAGAGCACAGGGCCAACAAATTCAGGGATCATTACGGCGTACCTGTCAGCATTTACAGTAACTGTTTGTCGGTTGTTATTTAAAAAAAATGGGCCTATTTTCTTCAAATGTATGTATCCACGACTTGTTAGATTGGTATTACCTACTAGATGCTTCATTGATGTTGAGAAGACCATAACGAGCACGAAATCGACGCCGCACTGCGATGTCAGAATGATTTAATTACAAAAAATTACGAACACAAAACGCACGTTGTTGACCATTAAACGTTCCATATCATCATAATGACATTAAATTTCCAGGACTTGATTTACCTACTCATTGCAAAAATTAGGCAATTGTATCTCAACAGGCTTTAAAACTATAGACGAAATAAAATTGCAAAAGTCTCTGAGACACCTGTATATTAAATAAACGAAGAAAATAAATAAAAAATTTATTAAAAAAACAAAAAACCCGACTGCGTAAAAATCGAACATAAAAAATGGAAACAAGATCAATTAATAACATGCAGTCGGAGGCATAGTGGTAACAAATTGAACAGAAATCCCTCCGACTGCATGTTATCATTTGATCTTGTTTCCATCTTTTATGTTCGATTTTTACGCAGTCGGGTTTTTTGTTTTTATAATAAATTTTTTATTTCTTTCTTTTTAGTTGAATCTACTCATCAAGCCTTTTCATTTGATACCCCACACACAAGGTTTTACCGATTTTTTGCGTACTGACAAAATGGCGTCTAGCGCCCGCCATACTGAATTTTCCGTGACGTCATATACCCTATTTGAAATGTCAACGAAACCTTTCTTTTGTTTTGATTTTGGTACCTATATCAATGTATTTAGAAGGAAAATTACTTTTGCATTCTGACAAAATGGCGTCTAGCGTCCGCCATATTGAATTTTTCGAGACGTCATATACCCTATGTCACTCTGGGGATTCAGACGAATCTGATGACACCTTATTTTTCAAAATCCGTCAAGCCGTTTAGGCTACAGAGCATGATAAAGAAATATACATACATACTTACATAATACATACATATATACATACATACACTCGAAAAACATTACCCTCCTTCTGGCGCAGTCAGGTAAAAATAAGTCACGTCTATTAATTTGAGAAAAATACATTCCAACAATGTCACTTACCTGCAGCTTACAACAAAATAAATAGGTAAATACGGTCCAGTACATTTGCAAAATTTTAAATTTTAAATTCTCCCGACCTACCAATCACAAATCAAGAAACAAAGAGACATGAGTTGATCATTCACTCTATCTTGAAAATGAATAGACTAGTTACTGCTCAAATCAGAAACAGCATATTTAACAAAAATCTATTTTATGATATTTTATGAAACCACTCATGGCTATCCATATAAAAAAGTGAATAAAAAGAATAACAACAAATTAACAAGTATTCCAGTAAAAAAATATTTTTACTTCCCACCTCTACTATGGTAGGGAAGTAATGGATTTAGTCCGAAAAAATTATTTCGAGATTTTAACAGATCTTCACGTTTTGAGACCCTAGCAATCGTTTAAGATCATTTTCTGACTGATGTCTGTATGTGTGTGTGTATGTGGTCAATTTTTCGCCTTCGATATCGTGAAAACGGAACAACATACGGACATGCCGATTGTTCTATTGTGTTTATCAGCCTTTAACTTAGATCTAATTAGATTTTGAGTCAAATCGGTTCAGTGGATCCTGAGATATTAAAAAAAACGTTCTCAATGTCACGTATTAACATAGGTAAAAAAAAAAATATAAATGAATTTTACATGTTATAATATGAAAAAAATGTAAATATTTTTTTTCTCTAAAATGTAGTTTTCGAGAAAAAAATTTGTTTACAAAAAAAATAAAAATTGTACGTAAATCAAGGTAGCCATGATTTTTGCTATATTAAGCTAGCCATCAGTTGATCACTAAACAAAAAAGAGGGTCATGCTTTTTTTCAAAGAATAAAAAAAGAGTGTTTATTTTTTGCAAATATTTACTAGGTGGGAAGTATAGGACTGGTCATCAGTCGAATTTTTTTTAGATGTTATTTCAAAGAAAAAGATAAAGACGACTATCATGTCGAGTTTATTGTACAATTTTAACAGGCTGTTTTTTAATCATGCTGTTAAATTTTGATTGCTACGTCTTCATTGGTTGCTGCGTTTTCGTTTTGGCAAATTGTTGATCGTTACCATAGCAACCGTCATTTAACAGCGTGATCAAAAAATAAAAGTGTACGATAAACTCACCATTAGTCCGTTGTTTATTCTAAAAACATATGTTATAGCAGGCTTTACTGAAAGTTTTTGAATTCTAAATTTTTAGTAAACAATTTTTTAGACGTCTAACAATGGATTGAAACAAAAACTTTTTTTACATATTTTATTAAAATGTTGACATCCAAAAAGTAAACAAAATATGTTTTAAAAGCACAAATCTGTTTTTTTTTAATACCGACACATTTCTCGTCCCGCTATTTTAATTTTTAAAATGCATGTTTCTGACATGACTTAGCCATTCTTAATAGCTAAGATACAATTTAACATACATGTTAGGTAGTAGAGTTAGAGTTTAGTATTTGCTGAAGATGGGAGCATAGCTCTTGAAATGTACATTCATTAATAAAATTATTGTGGTTAGACGTGACTAAACTCTTTATTACTAAATTAAACCACAGTGCTCTTAATTATTCTTATACATGTTAGGTATAAAGCAGAAGAAAATCACAATTTTATGCGAGAATAAAATCATATGTTTGTTTCAAACAAGAACTTTTACATCTTTTGTCAAGTAATATGATTCAAGCAGTCCAGCTAATAGCGTTCATACGACGTCATCACGATAAAACATGAACCAATTAACGACGCGATGTGCAAACCAGGCGTTCGTTTGATCGTCAGATTACGTATTCAATAGCTGAAGTCACCCCCTGCATTCTTCATCTCAAATCCTTTCCCCTCTCCTATAAAACGGTTCCCGCTCTCCCGACGCTATTTTTAAAGCTAAAGGGTTCGGGTAAACGCCAAATGAAGGACCAAGAATCACACTACAAATCCTATACGCAGGTGAATTTTTTGAAAAAAGTTTTGGCTACGTGTGAATGATTAGATACGTAGTTTATAATTTTTTTTAAAAAGTTGTAAGTTTTTCCAGGAATTTTTTTTTAATTTTTCGCATGTAGGATCTGTGTGATTCTTGGTCCTTCATTTGGCGTTCACCCGAATCCTTTAGCTTTAAAAATAGCGTCGGGAGAGCGGGAACCGTTTTATAGGAGAGGGGAAAGGATTAGAGATGAAGAGTGCAGGAGGTAACTTCAGCTATCGAATATTCTTAGGTGCGCTATTTATTATTATTAATATTATTATTGCATCAGACGACTTCAAATTACGTTTTCTCACAAAATAAGATTTCGGCGATAATATAGGTAACTTTTACAATAGGTAGTCTAGATCGACTTTGAGCTATCTAATGATGCTATAAAAGTTAAAAATGCAGGACGGCCGCCCCATTATTTTTTGTTCTTTATTAAATGTGCTCCACGCAAACAACGGCAATCTGACAAACAATATTATTGTTGGAGGTTTGAAAATAGAGAACAATCAAACAAATATTTACATAATCAAATAGTACGGCTAATTTGCTTGTATAGCGCGAGCATAAACAAATTACAGAGTATAAAATACAAAGAATGAAAGTGATGAAGCGTTGAAATGTTGAAAATATGTACACGAATTTAATTAAAATTCCCATACTGACACTTACAAACTTTGCCCATTTAAAATGTTGGCAGTATTATTACTATAATTAGTTTAGTTATATTATAATTAAAGATTTTTAACACTCTCTTTTGAAGTACTATTTATTAAAAGTGTTAAAAGCAGACCTGAGCATATTAATATTCTTTAACATAATTAACATTTGGTTTTCAACCTTGTTTCATAATAACCTTCGTCCAGTGATTTTCTCTATATACAGTACCTTTACGGTCTTGGGTGGAAATTTTAATGGGCTTTTCGGGTATCGATATTTTAGTTCCTATATTTTTAACTTCCCACTGGAAGTTATTGTAATGGGTCCGAAAATCGAAATCAAAAAGGAAAAAAAATTTTTATATTTCAAGGTCACTACACTATTTTTACACTACTTTTAGAAAGATGTCTGTGTGTGTGTGTGTGTGTGTGTGTGTGTGTACGTACGTACGTACGTACGTACGTACGTACGTACGTACGTATGTGTCCATTTCTTTCTAAGACGAAATCTCGAGAACGAAAAATGATATCGACTACGTTGGGGTGCCAATCGACGCGTATTAACGTAAATATGATCTGAAAGGAATTTTTTTAAAATCGGTTCAGCCGTTCTTTTTTCTTAACCAAATAACCTCCAAAAAAGTAGATTTTACGCAATATCTCGCGAATAAAAAATTATATCGACTTCGTAAGGGTGTCAATCGAGGCGTGTTAACGTCATTTTGATCCGACATAAATTTTATAAAAATCGGTTCAGCCGTTTTTTTTTTTTTTTTTTTTTTTTTAATTATTGATGTTTTAATGATTAAAATGATTCCTTTTCTGTGTAATATCTAATTTAATTATTATTATTAAATATTTATCAAACTGGGAAGTTCGTCGTGTGGACCTCAAGGGTCGCACTTTAGTTCTAATAAACGACCCACCTCACGGCTTGTTAGGATTAGAGATTGCAGTTCCGATCTCGAGATCGATTTTTTCCATCAACCTGATCATTTTTACCTAACCATTTTTTTAATAAAATATTATTAGTTATTATAAAATAGGAACACAACAAAAAAGTTACTCTTTAGAAAAAGGAACAAAGTATACCGTGACGTGAACATATTATTTAAATCGGATTGCCCGATTACTCTGTGTATTACAAATCCGGATTCTAATATAACTCTCAGTATTACAGAATTATGTAATCCGGGAATCCGTATCTCGAAGTACGCTAAAATTAATAGGGATCCCAATATTGGAAGGCCTAGATATTATATTGTACATAATGGCAAAAATATTGTCGTCATAATATTGCTCTTTTGGTGTATACGAGGGATATGAAAGTTTGATTTGGCGCAAGAGTAAAGGCTAGCGCGGTGGCGGTAGCGTTTGAACGCAACACTAAAAAACAAATTGACACGCTCATATATGTCGCTGCTTGTCAGCGTTAAGAGCGTTCTGGTGCAGCGTTCTATGACGCGGTGGCGGTCAGACACAATTTGTTGAGTTTGACCGCGTGTATCGACGTATAGTAAACGTTATTGTATTGTTGAGATGGCGAATGACGAAAATAATTTTACTGAAAAATTAATTGAAAATCACCGCAAACACCACCGCAACAGTATGGCCTATTCAAAAAACGCTACCGCGACCGCTATCGCCAGCGCCACCGCCACCGCTGTCGCCGGCGCCACCGCCACCGCGCTAATGTGCTCAGGCCTTTAAGCACCGCAACTCGTGTCCCGAAAACGATGACGGTAAGGGTTCGTAAAAGCTTTATGCACGGCATTGTAGCTATTAAGCCTCAAGTATTGTTCACTGTCGCAGTCTTCATCAATGCTTTCAGATCTGTGTTTACAACGTGCACATTAATTGCAATAATTCTGTTGGAAGGATTAATTCAGTCTATTTCTATTTTGCAAAAAAAAGTTATATTCTAATCTCCCGGTTGTCCACTCTACTTGGGGTCTTATAATTTCAGCGCCTCTACCGCCGGAATAGGAATCCTCATTTTCCTCACTTTTTGGACAACGATGAATGCATTGAAATTATTCTTCTTTCTCTCTATCCTCCATGATTCCTGAGCTGTGAATTAAAACAAAAATTTTGTTTTTGTTTTATTTTTTTTATTAAACCCCCCTTGGAATCAAGGATTTTATCCCATGTGCTAGACACAAAATGATCGCTTGTGGGGTGATTCCTTGACCAAAAATAAAATAAGTATTTATTATCAACATTGGTCCGCAGATGCTTTGTTTCAAAGATACAGGGTGTTCAATTTTTTAATTTTTTAATTTTTTTCGGTTTATTATTAATATAATATCTACCTAAACAAAATTACTGTAAATGTTGAAAATGGCCACAATCAGCTTCATTACAAGAATTCAACCTTCTACAGAAAGATCTCAGTCTGACACAAATATGAGAATTTTGCCGAACTTTGACAAACGCCATTTCAATTCGTTCTGAAAGTTCTTCTCTTGTTTGTACTGGCGTTTTATAGACAAACTCTTTCAAAGGCTCCCACTTGCCATTTTCAACATTTACTGTAATTTTATTTAGGTAGGTATCAATAATAAACCGAAAAAAATTAAAAAATTGAATAAACTGTATCTTTGAAACAAAGCATCTGTGGATCAATGTTGATAGGAACTACTTGTCTTATTTTTGGTTAAGGATTACCCTACAAGCTATGGCACATGTTTTTGAACACTATGTATATAAAAAAATATGAAAAAATATTGGCATAATGAATCTGTTGAAAAAAATATATTGTGTGCTACTTAAAGATGTGTGTGCCGGGGGCGGTTAGAGGAGCTGAAACGATTCGACATTTGTCAGACCCAAATAACCCTGCCTGACTGGTGGTCTTAAAACACATAATAATAATAATAATAATAATAATAATAATTCTTTATTGCTTAGCACAAATGGTCAGAAATCAGTCTTTAGAGACTGGTCTGCCTTTCTGACCAATTCATACATAGATTTAATAAATACATATAGACAAAAATAAAATACATAGGTATATGAAATCTACATTAGTTATTATAGACAGGCACCATATTTATTCGTACTGAATTGCCTTTTGTAGATTGCAAATCATGATTCAATAGTTGTGTAGCGTTTCTGCTATCTGAAAGACAAAATTGCGTGTCATCTGCATACTGCTGGATTTTGCAATATTTAAGGCAATTAGCTATGTCAAAAATATATAAAATAAAATGTAGATGTCCAAGTATTGATCCTTGGGGAACTCCCCGTATGTTTTGTAAAAACATAACATAACAACATAACAAATTATTAGAGGTATTACCTCTTAAATTATCATTTTCTATTTTCATATACAAAAAGCAATTTAAATTTAGTTGATAATTAGAGACCTCAAAACGGGCAGATTTGTCCAAATTTTTTATTCGCAAAGTCGGATCCATTACAACAACTTCCAATGGTCAACCCATCCAATCTCCATACTTACCCATTCCGATAACCCCCAACCAGTGGCAACTAGCATAACTTATAATTATCATATGTAAATATATCATAGCTGTTAAAACAACATAGTACTTAAACCATACTTACCCTACTAACAAATGTAAACAAATTGTACCAGTGCTAATGATCTTAAGGTCGATGCACACTTTGTTTTTGTTAATAAAAAAAAAAAAAAAAAAAAAACTTCCAATGGGAAGTTAAAAATATACATATCTTAAAATCTTTTATCCAAGAGAAAGGATTTTAAAACAAACAAGGTAAAAAATTGGCGAAACAAAAAAAAAACATTGAATATGCAAATTCTGCCACAACACTGATTCCGGCTCGTCTTTCAGCGGTTTATGTTCTTTAGAAAGATTTAATTAACTTAATCTGCATAGTAATACTTCTTATATTACATTTGTTGAACTGCTCTCATCTCAGACATATTCTGTTTAATAATAGCTTGACAATATTGAATTTCTAGATTGTAAAATTACAGTCTATGTCTCTAGAACATAGGTCACCAACTTATTTTTGATGGATGTTCGTTTGGAAAACTTGCCAGACTTTCCCGGTCCGGAAAAATTAAGTGACTCAAAGTCAAACTCCCCTCATTCGAAAATGCGATTTTGTGATTTTCTTTCTTTAGGGTCATTTTTCTGAACAAAACTAACAAGAGTTGTGCATTGAATAATTATCTTTTTGGAACACTTGCATTAAAAGTATAATTTTAGATGGCTGTGTACCGTTTGAAAAGTGATTCTTTATGGAAGTTTCTACTGCATTTGAACGGTAGTGTTTAAAGTAAATTTTAGCGCACTCCGTTCTATAAAGTAATGCTGTTTTGTTTTACTTTATAACACACGTGCGTAATAAAGTACTTTATAGATTACTTTGCTATAATATCACTAATAAAATATTTATTCAAATTGTATTTTATTTGCTTAAAATTGAACTTTCGAAGCAGTTGTTGCAAAAAATATTGTATGTAACGCGTGTCTAAAGTGACGAATCTGACAGTCGCTATTTTACAACACTCTCTTAAGGTTATGTTGTGTTTACCGCGCGAGTCGAAAGTCATCTTCCCATTGAAGGTAAAACACGACGAAGATGTCAAAACTGTTCCAATAAAAAAAAAGAGACCAGAACAAAAACTTTACGTGAAAGTTGTAACATTCCACTGCAATGCAACATAACCTTAGGCTACAAGTAGGTATATAATCATCGCGCTTTTTACAAAGCAGCCAAATTATTTCATTTTTTCAAATAACAATCTATATCTCTGGAAGAAATCGTCCGAGAACAAAAATGAAAATACCGTTGGACTCGGAAGACACAGGGCAACCTTTCTGGACCAGAATTTTTTTTCTATCCCTACCCCTGGACTCAGGGGAAGTCAGTAGGTCGGTATATTCAGAGAAAAATCCACTAAAGATAGAAACGTGAATTTTGAACAAGAGGTTCCTTTCGTGACAAAAATACCCACTAAGAAGGGATTATTCGAAATTCAACTCTACACCCCTTTTTGATTTGAATTCAACTATTAGTATAACTCCTCTTTAAAAATTTTGAATAGTAGACATTATTCATCACTCGTAAAAAAATAATGTAAAATAATTGATTCACTATTATATTATCCTTTCTCTAAATTGCAAAAAAGAATTTAAAAATGAATACTTTTTAAATAGCGTCCTTTAAACCGTCTATGTTGATGTGGAGGATAATGTTGTTCCTACTTACGCATTATAACTAGCATGTTTTAACTTTTGACATTTCCACGTCAAACCTAAATCAAATGTGTACAAACCCAGCTGGTCTGTCATCAGGGTATATTACTGTTTTTTGGAAAGTATTTAAATTATTTATGTCCTAGTAATGATCCATCTGAATTTTTATTTCCTGAAAATGAAATCGCTAAATAGCTTAAAAAATAGCCTAAAACTAAAATAAAGACCAACTGCACAACATACTCTCTTTTAAAAAAGTTTCACAATAATTTGTTAGTTATTCCAAAAAAAAAAACACATTTTTGAAATTTTTTTGACAACGATAGGTACCTAAGTATTTTTCGAAGAAATGAATCGATTTTAATGGGCTTGCGGCATTAGACGCCGTTTTTCCGAACGCAGAAAATGATTAAATTTTAAAAATCGATCGGTCAAAAAATCTAAAAGTTATTTTGAGAAAACCCTTTTTTGAAAATTTTTCGACAACGATATCTCTCAAACGAATGAATCGATTGAGATCGGGTTTGCGGAATTCGACGCAATTTTTTGGGAAATAGAGCTGATCAGATTTTGGAACCGATCGGTAAAGTATTTTAAAAGTTATAAACAAAGACACTATTTAAAATTTTTTATTTTTGAAATTTCTCCAAATCCACTTGATCGATTAAGTTTAAATTTTTAGGAAATCATCTAAATTGAGTTAAACTTTTTCGATTGCTGCAAACTCGATCTCTATCGGTCGATTCGTTCAAAAGTAATCAAAGTTTACATATTTACACACATGCATACACACACACACCCACACACACACAAGGACGTCCATCCCAATTTGGTGTCAGAATAGTTTCCTAAGACCTCACAACGTCGAGATCTGTTGAAAAAATTCGATTTTCGAAAATCGGACTGAAACCAATAACTTCCCGAATTTTTGAAAATTTACAATTTTCTTAGCGGAAAGTTAAAAAAATGTGGGAAGATCCCATCACGTTGTTTCATGACGTTGGCAGCAATATCTTGTATTTAATTTATACGTTGTCGTCATTTTGTGCTCAATATAAGTACGTTTTCTGTTAGGGATTATATTTAATCCGATATTTGATGATACTTACGTATACGGTATCTGTGTTGAACAAAAACAGAAGTAGATTAATATATTATTGTATACTTCAATGAGATGTTTGAAAGCATGGCAGAATTTGTTATCGGCTGAAATCAGAAAAATCTGTAGAAGATGTAAACCTAGGTTAACATGGCAATACACCGCACGTTTTTTTGCATGATAAATCTTACCGAATAAATAGTTGACTATAGAACCGTTCATACGTCGTTAGTACTGCAAATAAACATATACGGTTGAAAACGTCTACTCAACGGACTTGTCAAGCAAACCGAATGAACTGGAACGTATTCTGTTTGCAGTAGTTCGCATAGTACGATTTTCACACGACGCGATGCGAACACGTTTTTTATCGAATAGTTGCATCGGCATTTGTTTTGAAAATAGTTGTTTCGTTGTGCTCGTTTGTAATATTAATTAATAAAATAAATATTTATACAACTAAAAACGGTAGTGCACGTGCTTATTATCATATAATGGATGACGAATTTGCCATAGACGTCAGGTTATTGATTTCTTTAGTGGAAGAAAAGCCGATTTTGTGGGACAAAACGATGGAATTGTATTTCATCGTTTCTCAGCTTTTCGTAAAATTTTGCAAATGTCTTAGTATGCATTGCATCTTGATTTATAGGATGAATCCAAAATCTTCTATTATATCGGCGGCGATGTCGCCGGCAGATCTATACCAATATAACAGTACAACAATGCGTGAATCCATAAGTACACACGTCTGCAATTCGTTTTTTACATGAATGAAAATTGAATCGTGTGAACAACCGCTGTTTATTTGGTTAAAACCGAATATTGTAAAAAAACGCGCAGTATATTGTCGTGTGAACATGGCCTTAGTCGTAAGACTTGAATAGACTTAATTTATGGTATAACTTCTATTATCCGGATATATCTTATACACTTATAGTGGTGTAACTGTCTGTCTGTCTGGTCGTTTTTTTTTTGTTGAAAACACATTATTTGTAATTAGGTATAAATTGCAATCCAATTGATACTGACACTAATCGTCGTTTTATGATTTTGTAAATTATGTACAAAGAACAAAAGACTCCACTAACACAAAAGTACAAAACAAGCTTCCTATATGAAAGGTAGACGGGTAAAAATATGTTAGTTTTCATATCATCTCATTACCAGTACACTAAACTGTAAAATATTAGGTGATATCACTTTTTACTCCACTACTTTTCTTTTGTTTTGTACTTTTGTGTTAAACTCAGTTCGGTTTTTTGTTCTTTTAATATTTATTTTTATTTTACGCTTTTTCGTTTTTTGAAAAATTTTGTATTGAAGCTTGTATAATATATTCATTAGCATAATATATATATTTTTAAAATCTAATCGTCAAAGCCTTTAATTTGATACCCATCTCAATGGGATGTTCTAATTTTTTTCACGTTAGACAATACGGCGGCTCTTGGCCGCCATATTAACATTGTTAATTTCATATATTTCTCTTCTTGGTGGCAACACTAAATACAAGTTATGGAGCGGGATAATCGAAGTTTTACTCTAATACATTAATATCAGATCAATATTCAATAAACAGTATACTCAGTGAATTTTCAGGTAGGTATACCAACAGAATATAATAAAAGAAATTCACGGAAACATCGTAAATTTCTTGCTGTATACGATTATTATTTAAAAACAAAAAATACAAAACGCCAAGACTAATATTATATTTGTTCAGTCGTACCTTCTCGAGGTTTTTACTTAAATCGGTTCAGTTTTTTTTTCTAGTAATCAAATATCAATAAAGAATAGAATAGAATAGAATTTATTTATTTCAAATTACAATAGCACTGTACATTTTATAACAGAAGTCACTAAAGAGAAAATAATTAAATTTTGGGGTCAGCGCTAATTTAATATAAGTATAATAAAATATTTAGTAATTAAATTGGCGCCGACCTCAAAATTTAACTATTTTACTCTTTTTAGTGACTTTTTTTTGAAGATGGTTAAATTTTGTTATAAAAAGTATTTTGTTTTCATTCAAAATAATAATTGGGGCGTGTTTATTTAAACTGCCCCTGGGTGCCAGGAATGTTAAAGCACCTCTGTCTCGGACAGTTTATTATCTGGCTACGATCGGGTTAAAATAAGGTTTCTATCAAAACTTACATTAACACGAGAAGCTGCGGGTAAAAGCTCTATATTATGTATTATTATTATGTATTGATGAGTCTAGGTCACCTATATTTCGTACTTAGTCATAAACTATAACAGAATACACATGAAAGTGTAGCGTTCTGCTCTGTGGTTGTACAAGGCGACAAGTTCAATCTAGGACAGTGTTACAAAATATGTAGGTCTGATCCGTCTTGTTCTTGTTGTCGTGGTAATCTTTTGGGAACCAGTGACGAGGGTTATGACGCATTAACTTGACATGCATCCTAAACTAAATAAAACTTTATAGCTCCATAATATTATATTCCTTCCACTTGTTTACGAACGTCTCACTTTATTCTCCCCTCTAAATAATTTTAGTTTATTGCTGGTAGCAGGCAGCTTATCGAAAGTATTAAGATAGAGAAGAGCTAAAATATAAGTGGGAAGACACTTTAGAATGGAGTCGTCCTTCTAAATAGAAATTTATGTTTTTGATTGAACCATTCTTACTAGGCTATAAGGTACAGATTATATGATAAGGATTAGGCAAAAGAAAATCACAATTAATTTATGTGTGATTAAAATGGCATGTTTATATAAAACAGCAACGTTTGACACCTGTTGTGACGTAATCTAAATCGTGCAGTCCAGTCAATAGCCGCCGCCAATTTTTTTTTCACTTTTACCGATATTTAGAATTTTCACATTGTCAGCTATATACAAATGGAGTCGTCTCACATGTCGAATTTGATTTGGTAATTTTGAACACTGCACATCATTTCTAAACAAATACAAACCAATTTGTTTATTCTCATATCCTTTTTCTAAATTGCAAACAAGAATTTAAATAAAATCTCGGGTCGCAGTGCAGAACCCTGCCGACAACATAGTGTATTTGCTCTACAGACGTGGTTTTATTTAGTAAACTTAAGTTTGTTTTCAGACAAAATAAAAATTGCATCGTTCGAATTTTTTTGCACCTTGAGCTTTTCTCAAAAAATGTGTTTTACTGCCTTTTTGCAAGGTCGATTGTAACCCTCAAAAGAAAAAAAAATGTGCAATTTTTGTAACCCTCAAAAGAAAAAAAAATGTGCAATTTCAAAAATCATTGCAGTAAATTTAGACACTTGACGGTAATGAATTTTACAACATCCATCCCGAAACCTTTGAAAAGCTTTCTCGATAATATTATTTTGTGTATACAATTTCGTATTGTTGTGTATGCTACACTGTATGTGTAGAAAATGAATGAATTATGTGCTTTGAATAGTAAAACATTAGAAAGCATTGTGCATAATATAAAACTAGTGTAGGTGCACGTTTTACCGCTCCTGACTAGGGGTGGGCACTTTTTCCGATATATCTATAAAAAAATAAATATACCGAGATACAACATTAATTTAAAAATGTTGATATATTCGATTATACAAATTGGTACATCGACAGATGAAATATTGTAATACATACATTTCCTTTAGCCTCTAGCTTTAGCTTTAAACTTATTTCCATTCCTCCAGTTTTAACTTATTATAACGAATTATAACGTGTTACGGATACTCAATGTGTAAATTTTAAAAAAATTTAACAACATCTGAAGATAGCAACTCGTTGCTGAAACGCGTCGTGTTAAAACACAGGAAATCACAAGACGGACATAAAAAAAAATACAAGGTATTCCTAATACTTCATAATACTTATTATAAAATTTAAAGTTACAAAATACGGATAAGAGAATATAGGGACGGAGCATAATGCTTTGGTGGTGAAGCTCTCTATCGGTGACTGTTTGGTTACTCGTGTGGTGATTGCATACTGTTTGACGCATGCGCTGTAATGTGAAACGTCTTGCGAATGATTGGCTGTGTTGTGAAACGTTACGTGATGATTGGAAGCCGACAGCACAACTCCACCAATAAAAACTAGGCACCGAATTCTTCCTCCGCATAAGGATTCACTTTCCTTGTCCATGAACTGCGCTTATGCTCCGTCCCTATATTCTTTAGTCCGTGTTGCAAAATTACAATTTCCAATCGTGTAGTTTTTGAAGTGAAACGTATTTAGGTGCGGTAGGTAGGAGTGATTCCGATAGAGCGATGTTATGAAAGAGCATGACGGAAGTAGTGGTGGGGGTAGGGAGAAAGGAATGCAGCCGTGGAAATAGAGGAATTATAGTTAACAGATTGCAGGAAGAAATAAATGAAAAGGTGTTTCCTCTATTTCAACAAATAATTTGTCCTTATAGATGGCGCTTACTTAAAAGTTTGTATTGTTTTTACCCTACTGCGCGACGGCAAAGACAGGGTTATTTTTCACGCGTATCTGCGGTGTGTGTGTGTGTGTGTGCATGTATATATGTGGAATTCTTTATTTCCTCGTAGCATCCAAACGGCTGGATAGATTTTAATATATGAGGTGTCATTCGATTTGTCTAAAAATTGCGACGGTTATAGGCTAGATTTTGTTTGTATAAAACCAAAATGGCGACCGTAAAATACAAAATGACGATAGAGACGAAAAAAAATTGCGTACCATATTGAATGGCATATCACTGAATAGGTCTTTCAAAATCAAATTTGATAAAACAGAACTAAAAAGTCGTCATTAAAAATTATTTAAAAAAAACACGACTGCGTAAAAATCGAACTTAAAAGATGGAAACAACATCAAATGATAACATGCCGTCGGAGGCATAGTACAAGTGACAAATTGAACAGAAATATCTGATGCCTTCGACTGCATGTTATCATTTGATCTTGTTTCCATCTTTTAAGTTCGATTTCTACGCAGTCCGGTTTTTTTTAATATTTTTTTTTGTGTAGGTACATATGTGAACGAGAGAGGTCGCGAAATTATACCGGCACGTGACTGAGAGAGATTCACTTCTACCGTGTGGCCTTTAATTCATTAATTCTTTTAGCTTTAGTCGTTTCTTCTTTACGTTGATGTACCGAAAGTATTATGTATTTCGATATACTTACTCCCTATATCGATATATTTGATAGATAGAATGTATATTATAGACGCTCAACAGCTTAGGTGATATAATCGATATGTCGGTTTATTGATATACTACCGAGTTTATCGATATTTGCTTAAATTTCAGTGATTTCGATAATTTTTATAGATCGCCCAGCCCTGCTCCTGACACACACACAGAGGATAGCATAACCTCCGGTTACAAATAGTTCCAATCTGTAATAGTGTTCTCCACAAACGACTATCAATTTGTATTTTAATATAGATGGGTACGTCTGTATTTAATTTATATGCGTTATAAATCTGTACTGGGTATAACAGTTCATTCAAAAGTAAAATCAAATAAAATATACAGAGAAACTCGCGATAAACAGAAACCGTGAGTTCACTGTAATAATACCAAAAAGTTAGGGATTGAAAATGTCATGATATTTATTTAATTAATATAAATATTAAAATATCTGCATGAGTCATGACATTAGACTAAAACAATATTTCACATGCCCGTTTCTTAAGGGTTACCGAGTTATGAAAAAAATATTTTCTTTACAACAACGTTTAAAAAAATTGAAGCGACGCCACAGAAAAAAAGAAAAATTTCCTCCTAGTTTTGCAATCACCTTTTCTACCTACGTTCAATTATTGTTAGAAGACGGCGTAATTATTTCTCCATTATAGTCATACTCATAAGTCACAGTGATTTATTTATACCGCCATTGCTGCTTTTTTTACCCGAAAAATGCAATAATTACTGACGCTCTTTGAATGCTATCAGTCACAATCTATTGAGCATATACAATAGCTGTATTATAGAGTGAACATAATATTATGTACAGCACAGTTTAAACGTATACAAGCAGTTTCCCACTCGGCAATATTTCTGTCCCAAGTAATTCAGTGCGCATGCGTCGACCTAGTAGTTTTGAAGGCAGGACCGGCATAATAGATTTTATGCACAGTGTACCAACAGCTGTGATTTATCTATATGCCTTGCCCTTATGCACAAATCACGAGCTAATGTATTTATGGCACTGAATCGGGTCTTGTTCTATAGAAATTCAGCCACAGAGCGCTGGCTTCTCATTGGATGTATAACGTGCATACTGCATGTCCGTCGCTGGTATAAAGTGAAAAAACCATGTACATAAGAAATCTGTACTGCTGATAGATCAAAAATCGTGAAGCCAACATACGTGCGGGTATATATTTCTGTCTTTTTTTATGGGAACCCAGCTGGCAGGTTCCTGATTGGCTACTTCCATAGACAAAGACAGAACTTTTAAAAGAGAGCAGGTATACTATCGACCACTGCACTGAGGTTTTACGTCAATGGCATCCATGACATATTTCTTTGTCTTTATATATTACGTTTCAAGTGGTGTTTATACTTCAGTTCATGGAATACTTCAGTTGATAGTGATATTATTATGCCCAAAAAGATCCGAAACCTGTGTTTACTTCTTATTTCACTATGAATTTCAAGGAATATGAGTAAAAAACTGTTTTTAACAAAATTAAACTAGGTTACGTTATAATGACAATTGCTGTCAAGCGTTTTGTTTACATTTTGTTCAGATGGAACGTCCGTACATCGACCAATGACATCATCGGAATAAATGCGGAATAACTTCGTCAAAAGAGACACAGATATATTTTTGCTCCCTTTGTGGACTTCACTCACCGCACATTGAGTAAATGGACAATCCGCAGTATATAATTAAAGTATATGGAAAAAACAAAACAAAATAGAACGTCAAAGGTGCCGACAGTAAGTGAATTCACTGTAAAGCTTTTACACTGTGGTACAGTTCAATAAACTGAAATACGTGGGTTGATCTCACAACTTATTTTATTTATAAACCAAAAAGGATTAAGTGGATTGCAAAAGGTACAATACTTCGACTTCTTATATCAAACATACTATCTAACTAAAGTATTTACTATCTTCTCCTCATTGATAATACCTATTCTACTATTTTCTTAAAATTAATTCATTTTTTTTTTATACTACTGTGAAAAATCGGATAACATTTTTTATAGTAGAGTACCTACTCAGAAGTGCTTGAAGCATTTCTTAAATTCAAAAATATGAATTTTTCAAAAAAAATAAATTTAAACTTTTTATCGTCGCGAAAAACGGCCGTGTTTACGATTGTTTAAAGAAAAATAAAGGACACCATTAACAATTATTATTATAAGGGAACGGTCAAATAACGTCTTTACACTAAACACATCAAATAATATGTCACTGAACATCTAATTATAATGGAACACTTTGTATACTATTCTACGCAATATTTGGTATGTATGCGCTGAAGTTACTACAGACTGGGAAATTTACGAGTTCACCGTACGAACGTGTTTTAAGTTAACCAAAGATTTACGGTTTGGAATATTCTTCAAGTTGCTCTAGAGTCAATATCTTTGATCCGATGACTTGAATTTTAAGTGGTTTATAGGTACCTGAAAGATTTTAGATAATGTGTTTCAAATAGACACATTGTATTGTTTTATTATTCATTTGTTAAGTAACCAAGTGGTGAGAACACTAGACTCACAGCCCCGAAGCAACTTCGTAGTGAGTAGGTACAGCTCATGATTCATCCCGATGCTGCCTCACGATACCGATCGGCAAACTATGACGGTGGGCAGGGTCGGCTTTAGCGAGTCTGACGCCACGGGCAAGATTTATTTAGCCCCCCCCCCCAAATATTTTTTCACAAGAGTGAGAGAGATACGGAGCCAATTTGTATCTCTTTTTACATTGTGCCGCTCTATCTCTCTTCCATTTTAGATGGCCACTTCAAATACATTGTTAAGAACTTAAGATATAGATAGCGCTGTCCAGTTCTCTATGTCTATGACACAAGCGACTAGACCCTGCAGTCAGGGTCCATTCTGATTGGTCGAATACCCCATCTTGATGTTGTTTGACACGCGCACACACACACCTAAACGAATTTAACAACTAACTAGTGAATTCTGTACTAATATGGATAGTTGATAGCACTTAAAAAATGGATTTTGTATGTGGAGAATGTTTAAACACATATTCTTCAAGACAAGCATTAATGTACACAAAATTAAAATTAAAACTTCAGATAAGGCTTGTAATATAATTCATTCTATAAAAATCGATCATTGGCATTTCAAAATAAAACTTAATTAAAATTTATTTTTCTATTCTAATTTCTCAAGCTCGTTAGAAACTCAGACATTCATGACATAAACACGCGAGCAAAACATGCACTTAGAATTCCTTACACACGGCTAAAAATTGCACAAAAATCACCCAACACTCTAGGAATAAAAATATTTAATAAATTACCCCAATCTATTACAACACATAATAAATTACACAATTTCAAAAAACATTTAAAAATATATTTAATTGAACATTCCTTCTATAAAATAGACGATTTTTTTAACATGACTGTCTGAGTTTTTAATGAGCTCATTCAATAATTAAGGACGATTTGTATCCATATCTATGGCAAAGCAAATAAAATCATTATTATTATTATTATTATTATTATTAAGAACACTGTTATTGTATACATTTTGGATATCCTAATATCTCAATTAATAATATTAAATTAGGTTTTACTTTGAAATGTCAAAAAATTGATCAACTTTTATGGAAAGAATTAGATTACATGCTTTATCTAAAGTTTTCATTCTAATTTTGTGAACATTAATGCCGAATTAATGCCTTTCTTGAAGAATATATATTTGAACATTGTCCACATACAAAACCCATTTTTTAATCGCTATCAACTATCCATATTAGTATACAGAGTTCACTAGTTAGTCGTTACGTTCGTTTAGGTGTGTGTGTGTGTCAATCGACATCAAGATGGGGTATTCGACCAATCAGCATGGACCCTGACTACAGAGCCTAGTCGATTGTGTCTATGACCATAACCTTACGGAAGAAAACTGTACTCCGAGCGATATCTTCAAAAGATAGCTGAGCGTGTAGCGATGCGGCATTTCTGCAAGGTTTCTCTAGGTTACAAGCCTCCAGTTTTCAAGTTCTAATTTGAGAACTGGTAAGAGTATCAATTAGATTTTCAATTTATTATTAAAAAATAATAAATTAAAAATATGAATTTGTACTAGCTGTTGGTGAGGCCACCCCCACCTACGAGAAACCCGACTAGTTTCTCTTCTCTGTGACTAGTTAGGTTAAATTGTAGAACAGCTTTATAAGCTGAACTTTGCCTTTTGGTGTTAACCGAGGTGTTAACCAATAAAAAAACATTATTATTATTATTATCTCTATTAATGACAGTGGGTGACCACTGACCACTGGCCTCAAGTGGATACGCGCCTTAATACAAGTTTTTCTTATTTCCATATTAACAAGAATGTTGTAAGTTTTGAAATATTTTGACAGTTTCAAAATTGTTTTGATAAAATGGCCACTTCAAGCATAGGTAATTATGTATATTAATTTGCATTTCGTATTATAATTGATGTATCGCCTGACACGAACAATTCGCAAGCTCTCCATTATGTCAACTAAAATCTGACATATGCAAATTTCATAACAGCTTACCTCAATGTAAGTGGTTAACTTTACGTTGGCGCTAATAACATGTTAATAGTTCTATTCATAAATTATAAGATATCTATGTGTTTACTTATAGTTTAAGAGCCAGTGGCCGGCAGACAGAAAGTATTTTACCAAAGTTTAAATTTTTCTCAGCGACTCTCCTATAGCTACTATACATGAGATGGGGAGTCACTAAGCCGAGCGAAGGTAGCGATGACGTCACTCACGTAAGATAGGTACAAAAATCAGACCAACTTCAAAAGTATTTTACCAAAGCTGCCGCTTGGATATTTTAAAGAATACAACTATTGTTATTAAAAAATGCAATGGCAGACAATTTGGCCGGTTATAACCTCATGGCAGACGTCATTGAAAATTTGAAAAAAAAAAAAAAAATTCAAAAGTATTTTACCAAATCTGATTTTTATATATGTTGTTTATAATAATATTAAAAGTTTAAATTTAAGACGGCAGACGTTTTCTCCGGTTGTAACTTCCCGGCAGACGGTAAAATCTTACCTATAGTGCGAGTATAAGTACCTACTGTAATCTCTCTTACTTGTATAATATCTGCATGCAAATGGATAATCAAGTAAAAATGAATAATAAACTATGAAAATTATAAAAAAATACTTACTATTTTAGAGTAATAAGTAGAAAAGATGGGTCGCTTATAAAATAACAATAATTATAACAATATAATGACAATAATGGAAATATGATCAAAGTTTTTAATGATACTATTTTTTTGTTTACATTTTCGTTTATAATTCGTCAACTTCATGTTCGGAATCATTTTCAACATGATACGACTCATCATTTTGCTCATCATCGACTGGATCATTATCTGTAAAAATGCAATTAAAATTTGTAAATTGAATCAAGAAAATTTAAAATAGATTTTATTATAATAAAATTACCGGATATATCCTGGATAAAATCGCTAAAATAGTATCATTAAAAACTTTGATCATATTTCCATTATTGTCTTTATATTGTTATAATTATTGTTATTTTATAAGTGACCCATCTTCCCTACTTATTACTCTAAAATAGTAAGTATTTTTTTATAATTTTCATAGTTTATTATTCATTTTTACTTGATTATCCATTTGCATGCAGATATTATACAAGTAAGAGAGATTACAGTAGGTACTTATACTCGCACTATAGGTAAGATTTTACCGTCTGCCGGGAAGTTACAACCGGAGAAAACGTCTGCCGTCTTAAATTTAAACTTTTAATATTATTATAAACAACATATATAAAAATCAGATTTGGTAAAATACTTTTGAATTTTTTTTTTTTTTCAAATTTTCAATGACGTCTGCCATGAGGTTATAACCGGCCAAATTGTCTGCCATTGCATTTTTTAATAACAATAGTTGTATTCTTTAAAATATCCAAGCGGCAGCTTTGGTAAAATACTTTTGAAGTTGGTCTGATTTTTATACCTATCTTACCTGAGTGACGTCATCGCTACCTTCGCTCGGCTTAGTGACTCCCCACCTCATGTATAGTAGGTATAGGAGAGTCACTGAGAAAAATTTAATCTTTGGTAAAATACTTTCTGTCTGCCGGCCACTGGCTCTTAGGCTATTAGGCATTTTATGTTAACGTCATAAAATATTCAAATCCATTTTATTCATTTATTAGAAGGTATATTTGCTTATTCATAATATTACATGGAAAATTAAATACGGGCGAAACTGAGACAAATCACAATTATTAATGGAAAAAACTTGTTAGCAATTTGGGGTTTTAACCCCGGGCCTACAAAAAAGGTAGGTATAGCTTGTCTGTCGTTGAAATTATAGTTCTTCAATGGGCAGACCGATTTTAATGCGATTTTCTTTATACAAAAACAAAAACTATTAAGGCAAAAAAAAATTAAAATGCACTGAAATAAAAATTTAAAAAAATTCGACTGATGACCAGTCCTATACTTCCCACCTAGTAAATATTTGCAAAAAATAAACACTCTTTTTTTTACTTCCCACCTCTACTATGGTAGGGAAGTAATGGATTCAGTCCGAAAACAATATTTCGAGATTTTAACAGATTTTCACGTTTTGAGACCCTAGCAATCGTTTAAGATCATTTTCTGACTGATGTCTGTATGTGTGTGTGTATGTGTGTATGTGTGTATGTGGTCAATTTTTCGCCTTCGATATCTTAAGAACGGAACAACATACGGGCATGCCGATTGTTCTATTGTGTTTATCAGCCTTTAACTTAGATCTGATTAGTTTTTGAGTCAAATCGGTTCAGTGGATCCTGAGATATTCAAGAAAACGTCCTCAATGTCACGTATTAACATAGGTAAAAAAAAATATAACTGAATTCTAGATGTTATAATATGAAAAAAATGTAAATATTTTTTTTCTCTAAAATGTATAGTTTTCGAGAAAAAAAATATTTTACTAAAAAAAATAAAAATTGTTCGTAAATCAAGGTAACCATGATTTTTGCTATATTAAGCTAGCCATCAGTAGATCACCAAACAAAAAAGAGGGCCATGCTTTTTTCAAAGAATAAAAATTAAATTGTGTTTTAAAGACCACCAACAGCTAAGGTTATTTGGGCCTAGTCAAAGAATAAAAAAAAAGAGTGTTTATTTTTTGCAATTATTTACTAGGTGGGAAGTATAGGACTGGTCATCAGTCGAATTTTTTTATTCTTTGACTAGGCCCAAATAACCTTAGCTGTTGGTGGTCTTTAAAACACAATTTAATTTTTATTCTTTGAAAAAAGCATGGCCCTCTTTTTTGTTTGGTGATCTACTGATGGCTAACTTAATATAGCAAAAATCATGGTTACCTTGATTTACGTACAATTTTTATTTTTTTTAGTAAAATATTTTTTTTCTCGAAAACTATACATTTTAGAGAAAAAAAATATTTACATTTTTTTCATATTATAACATCTAGAATTCATTTATATATTTTTTTACCTATGTTAATACGTGACATTGAGGACGTTTTTTTGAATATCTCAGGATCCACTGAACCGATTTGACTCAAAATCTAATCAGATCTAAGTTAAAGGCTGATAAACACAATAGAACAATCGGCATGCCCGTATGTTGTTCCGTTCTTAAGATATCGAAGGCGAAAAATTGACCACATACACACACACACACATACACACATACACACATACACACATACACACACACATACAGACATCAGTCAGAAAATGATCTTAAACGATTGCTAGGGTCTCAAAACGTGAAAATCTGTTAAAATCTCGAAATATTGTTTTCGGACTGAATCCATTACTTCCCTACCATAGTAGAGGTGGGAAGTAAAAATGACAATGCAAACCACAAGCTTCTAAATTTTAAGTCGATGCTTTTTGTTTATTCAATAATTAAATTGCTTACCAAACTTACGTCTTGGGTTACCGCATGGGCTAAAACTTTTATTGCATGGGCCAAGGCCCACCCAGGCCCATCCGCAGCTTCGTTCATGTGTCCGAAAATGCTTTCTAACGGAACTGTAATCCCTCAAAGTTTATTACATATAACCCCAATCAATCAATCAAGGATAGTGTTGCTGTCTAGACAAGACAAGACATGACTTTCAAAGTCTTGTCTTGTCTTGAAATATCAAGACAAGACTTCCCTAAGTCTTTGGTCTAGATAAAAAAACTCTTGTCTTGTCTTGTCTAATATCAAGACTCTAGATTATTTTCAAGAGTCTATAGATTAACCGAGTGATTTTCTTTAAATGCGCGCGCATCGTGGGTTTTGTGGTGTGAGGACGATCAAATACATGCGACTAGGGATAGCCGTCATCCTCATTTAGGATTGGTCAGTTATCCCTACTGTTTTCGCTCGTGCTCTTGCTCTAACAGCAACTTGTTTCACTTTACATCCGCAAAATTCGCAGCTTCTGTAAAGACAGATAGCCCTATACGAAGTATAATTAAACCTTTTTAGTTAATAGCTGGAGCAGTGAGCAACGTCAATTTTACAGAAACTTCGTACCTAACTAATAAGTACCTACCCTCCAGTAAAAAAAAAATATTTTTAACCAGCTTCAAAAAAAAGGAAGGTTCTGTTTTTCCCTAGTATGTAGGTATGTATGTGTGTATGTGCGCGATGTACACGACCGATTTTTATTATTCTTTTCTTATTTAATAGCGCATACCTTGGGGATGTTCTTATATAAATTTTACTTACATCGGTTCAGTAGTTCGACTGATTTTAATAAAAATTCGACTGATGACCAGTCCTATACTTCCCACCTAGTAAATATTTGCAAAAAATAAACACTCTTTTTTTTTATTCTTTGACTAGGCCCAAATAACCTTAGCTGTTGGTGGTCTTTAAAACACAATTTAATTTTTATTCTTTGAAAAAAGCATGGCCCTCTTTATTGTTTGGTGATCTACTGATGGCTAACTTAATATAGCAAAAATCATGGTTACCTTGATTTACGTACAATTTTTATTCTTTTTAGTAAAATATTTTTTTTCTCGAAAACTATACATTTTAGAGAAAAAAAATATTTACCTTTTTTTCATATTATAACATCTAGAATTCATTTATATTTTTTTTACCTATGTTAATACATGACATTGAGGACGTTTTTTTGAATATCTCAGGATCCACTGAACCGATTTGACTCAAAATCTAATCAGATCTAAGTTAAAGGCTGATAAACACAATAGAGCAATCGGCATGCCCGTATGTTGTTCCGTTCTTAAGATATCGAAGGCGAAAAATTGACCACATACACACACACACACATACACACACACACATACACACACACACACACACACACACACAATACAGACATCAGTCAGAAAATGATCTTAAACGATTGCTAGGGTCTCAAAACGTGAAAATCTGTTAAAATCTCGAAATATTGTTTTCGGACTGAATCCATTACTTCCCTACCATAGTAGAGGTGGGAAGTAAAAAGTAAGTAACATAGCGTAATAATAACGTGCAAACTACGTATTGTAAAGGCACTGAAAATAAAAAATAAAAATAAATTTAAAAAAATAGCCACTAAAAATGAAGAAAATAATATAATTTTGAGGTCGGCGCCAATTTAATAAAATATGAAAAGTTTTAGCAATGAAATTGGCGCCGACCTCAAAATTTTAATATTTTCCTTTTTTTAGTGACTTTTTTGAAGGAGGTTTATTTTTTTATTTATTTTTATTATCTATTTATTTATTTATTTAGTTTATCTAGACTCTTGAAAATTGTCTAGAGTTTTGGCAAGTCTTGATCTAGATAAAGCAAGTCTTGTCTTGTCTTGAAAATTTCTAGACAAGACTTTTGCAAGTCTTGTCTTGAAAATCTAGACAAGACAAGACAAGAGTCTAGAAAGTCAAGATCTCGACGGCAACACTAATCAAGGATATCGCGTTACCTATGAGAATTCTAGAACAAATACAGAACGCCGCAAATGAAATAAAAAATGACCCTGATGTGCACTTATAGATTAGTTTAAAGTTGTACACATTCAAAATAATATTATGTAATAGACTTTGAGGGGCTGTATGTACAGTTCCGTTAGAAAGCATTTTCGGACATACGTTTATTTGAATTAGGTACTCATAGGAATCACCCTGTGAATTTTTTGCCCAGACGTCATGAATCACTCAGTATAATTTTCCCGCAAAAATATTCTGTTGCATAAAAACAACCGCATAAAAGACGGTCCACTCATTGAGTAATATTATGATGCCACAATATACTCTCAAACAAACATACGACGCAGACACGTAACACCTCTATTTTTGTAGGTCACGGGTTAAAAATATAGACGATCAACAAGTGAGGTCAAATTGGCATCTATACTGGGTGATCCATTTTAATCTTTTCTGAAAAAAATGTTCAGACATAAGTTATGTAGTTTGGAGGGAAACATCGCTTGGAGACAAAAACCATCTAACACCCTCCTCCCCTGCGCAGGGTGGGGGTGACTTCGACATTTTAAATAGGAATTCCCATTTTTATTGTGTATTATGATTCTACGGGGGAAAAAATAGTGAAAAATAAATTTTGAAAAATTTTTGAAAAAAATTTTTTTTTTCATAAAAAATTAATTTCACGCAATGGAGCAAGAAAACATGAAAAATCATGAAAAAGAAGAAGGAATTCACTTTCCAAACTCCTTATCCTCTTGCTCGCATGTGGATGACCACCGACATTAGGAATTATGAAAAAAAAAAATTTTTTTCAAAAATTTTTCAAAATTTATTTTTCACTATTTTCCCCCCCCCGTAGAATCATAATACACAAGAAAAATGGGGGTTCCTATTTAAAATGTCGAAGTCACCCCCACCCCTGCGCAGGGGGGGAAGGGGGTGGTTTTTGTCTCCAAACGATGTCCCCCTCCAAACTACATAACTTATGTTTAAACATTTTTTCAGAAAATGTTGCGCCTTCCCAATAATTTCAAAAAAAGATTAAAATGGATCAGCCTGTATATAGTTCAAACTTCAAAGCATAGGTGTAACTAGTTCGTGGACTTTGAACAACTGATCTGACAAACAGACAAACAGACTGGAGCCAGGCCTGACCCAGCTACAAATCCTAATTATTACGCTAATGGTAATGGTTCAAAGAAGTGAAGATTTATCTTATCGAGATTGTACTGTAAATATCATGTATTTTCGTTTTTTATTTACAAGCATATTTGTCGTAATATAAAACACTTTTCCCAAGTTTTTTTTCAAAGGAAATATATTTGAAAGTGACATTTGTGGGAGAAAATGCGTTCGCGCTGTGAATGAAAATCAAGTCAACATTTCGAACTGTTTATTGACTGAAAATGAAGTTAGACTAGATACAAAATATTGAATAGCTATAGCCGCTTTTACCCCGCGATGCTCGGGAAAGGCAGTCCCTTGTTATAATAACGTAACAAGATGTAGCCTAAAACCTTATTATTTTATTATTATATTTTCCTTTACTTATTTGTGGAAACCGCATGAAAATCGGTTGAATAGTTTCCGCGAGTCTTCAACCGTACCTCACATACCTATCTGTACTTATGTATATACATACAAAAAAATTCGACTGATGACCAGTCCTATGCTTCCCACCTAGTAAATATTTGCAAAAAATAAACACTTTTTTTTTTTATTCTTTGACTAGGCCCAAATAACCTTAGCTGTTGGTGGTCTTTAAAACACAATTTAATTTTTATTCTTTGAAAAAAGCATGGCCCTCTTTTTTTTTTTGGTGATCTACTGATGGCTAACTTAATATAGCAAAAATCATGGTTACCTTGATTTACGTACAATTTTTATTTTTTTTTAGTAAAATATTTTTTTTCTCGAAAACTATACATTTTAGAGAAAAAAAATATTTACATTTTTTTCATATTATAACATCTAGAATTCATTTATATATTTTTTTACCTATGTTAATACGTGACATTGAGGACGTTTTTTTGAATATCTCAGGATCCACTGAACCGATTTGACTCAAAATCTAATCAGATCTAAGTTCAAGGCTGATAAACACAATAGAACAATCGGCATGCCCGTATGTTGTTTCGTTCTTAAGATATCGAAGGCGAAAAATTGACCACACACACACATACACACACACATACACACACAAACACACACACACACACACACACACACACATACAGACATCAGTCAGAAAATGATCTTAAACGATTGCTAGGGTCTCAAAACGTGAAAATCTGTTAAAATCTCGAAATATTTTTTTCGGACTAAATCCATTACTTCCCTACCATAGTAGAGGTGGGAAGTAAAAATTCAAACTGCTGATAAAGGGAGGAGACTGCGTTCGGTTCTTAGCAAATGCATGTCGCTAAATAGAGCCATCCCGAATTTTTAATAGCGTCGTCGGAGAGCTCATACTCAACCTAGAATATTATAAAATTGTCATAAAACGTAATTTAAAGCCGTCAATAATAATAGTGCAATTAAAACGCGTGTTAAACATGCATGATGTAATCTGGCGAACAAGATAATGCCTATTTCGCATGTCATGTTAGACGCTAATGACCTCTGTTGTCGAACGTCTATAATCGACAATTCATTCGCATGTCATGTTTCACCGTGATTACGTCGTATTGCGCTAATGACTGGACTACTCGAATCAGATTACGTCACAATGGATGGTAAAAGTTACTAATTGAAATAAACATGTAAGTAGGTGTTTTTCTTCCGTCTGTAATTGTGATGATGTATCTTAGCCAAGTATAATAATGGCTGGGTTATATCCGAAACGTGACGGCCCCATTGCACAGTGAATAGCTAAATATTTGTATTAATGATGCATTACTTTACGTATCTAGTCTGGAGTTCGCTTTAGCTTCATAAATGTGAAAAAAAATAATAAAAAGTAGACTGAGAATTATATAATCCCAAAAGTGCTAAATAAAGACTACGAGGCTAGAGCTATATAGCGCCTGACTGTGAATTTGAAAGGAATACATGATTTATGCCGTCAAAAATCCTTTTACATTATGTAATGTATGTACGAGCACTTCTCTTGTGGCAGTAAAATATTATGTATCTAATTTCATATATTCTCAATCTTGACTCATGCACAAACACATTATGTCAAAATCTCAAGGGAAATAAATATACTGTATAGTTTTGTTTATCATATTCTTTGTAGGCGAAAAGTCTTCTCAAAAGAAATGTAAAATTCTCTTTTTAACTTCCTATATTTCTGTATATTTTGGCAAGTGCAATCGTATCGATACTTACATATAGGATGTCCAGGAAACATTTAGTAAGACTTTAACTGGTGATAACATCTAGTAGGCCCATTTTTAAGGAGCTAAAAATATTAACATTGCCATCACTGTATATTCTAGTATCTCTAAAATTTATACATAAAAATAAATATTTATTTATATCAAATCTTGACACTCATAATTGCAATACACGTCACAAAGAGGTCCTGCGTATCCCTCGGCATAAAACAGCGCTATATGAGAGCAGTGCGTATTATAACTGCATTAAAATGTATAATATTTTGCCAAAATATTTGAAAAAATCAAACTTGACGAAATTCGTCAGAATATTAAAAAGAATTTTAATAGAAAATGCCTTCTACACCAATGAAGAATTTTTAGATTACAATTTTAATACAACATAATATATAGTCCAGTAATTTTAGATTTCCACTGCAGAAAAATTCCCAGTTAGCTGATTTTTTTTTATTTACCTTCGTTATGGTGTTTTAAAAAACGTGTAAAAAGTCCCCATCGATATCGTGCCGGCGTTGCCAGATATTCGAGGTTCAAGTTCACGATAGACGGTTTTTTGCGAATTTCTTGGTTCCGTTCCATTTTTTGTAAAAAATGGTTATTATCAATCTTGTAGAGGACGACATTATCTACAACTTTTGTATAAACATTTTTTGTCTACGATTTATAGTTTGTTTTATTAAAGTACCCGCGGCTTCCTCCCCCTCGATTTTACATAACGGGATTATGCTGCTTCCCGAGGGCCTAACATAATGATTTGTACCATTATTTTATGTTGAACTTAAAGCTAACGATCAATTATAATTTTATCGAAATTAATGCAGTAGTTCTCTACTTATAAGCAACCAAACATACAAATCGACAGCGCTCAAACAGACAGACAGACCGACAATTTTTTTCGAAAATACGATATTTATACTTGACATCAATTATAAAGACCATTCGTAAAGTAATTTCGTAAAAAAAATTTACAAGGGTTGAGAGAGTGCGGATAAAGTACGAGTATGCATTTGCATACCGTATAACGCACTCTACTAAGAATAGCTCGAAGTAACCATACTTTTAATTTTTTTTTCAAAATTCCTTTACGAATACTCCTTATAATTGTTATAAAGACTATTCGTAATGAAATTTTGTAAAAAAAATTAAAAATGTGACTATTATTACAAGAGTGCGTTATACGGTATGCAAATGCATACTCGTATTTTATCTGCACTCTCTCAACCCTTGTAAATTTTTTTTACGAAATTACTTTACGAATGGTCTTTATAATTGATGTCAAGTATAAATATCGTATTTTCGAAAAAAATTGTCGGTCTGTCTGTCTGTTTGAGCGCTGTCGATTTGTATGTTTGGTTGCTTATAAGTAGAGAACTACTGCATTAATTTCGATAAAATTATAATTGATCGTTAGCTTTAAGTTCAACTTAAAATAATGGTACAAATCATTATGTTAGGCCCTCGGGAAGCAGCATAATCCCGTTATGTAAAATCGAGGGGGAGGAAGCCGCGGGTACTTTAATAAAACAAACTATAAATCGTAGACAAAAAATGTTTATACAAAAGTTGTAGATAATGTCGTCCTCTACAAGATTGATAATAACCATTTTTTACAAAAAATGGAACGGAACCAAGAAATTCGCAAAAAACCGTCTATCGTGAACTTGAACCTCGAATATCTGGCAACGCCGGCACGATATCGATGGGGACTTTTTACACGTTTTTTAAAACACCATAACGAAGGTAAATAAAAAAAAATCAGCTAACTGGGAATTTTTCTGCAGGTGGGTGATTTTAATATCTAAAATTACCGGAGTAATAACTGAGTTTTAAATGTTTTAAATGGATGTAGTATTTATTTCTTTTATTTGCTTTTTAGCTGTTTATCTCTTTTATTGGTATTTTAGCTGTTTTCCATATATTTATAATATCTGGGTGCCGAGCTTTGCTCGGATGAGTTCAAAAAAATAGTACTTGTATGCTGTGAGATATTATTTTCTCAGAATATTATTCCGAAACGAATTTATTTCTGAAACATAATTTAAATAATTGTTTCTGTTAAATAATTTAAATACCTATGTGTATTTTTAAGCGTAAAAACTAAGTATCAACTTGAATCAAGCATTTTTTCCTGTAAATATTACTTAGGTCGCCATTTTCAAATCTACCGCCGTTATTGTTTTGTTGACTGAAGAACTCGCAAAAACCGATTTTCATAGATTGAATATCTTGTAAAAATGTTCGAATCAGATGAAATTCTGCTTGCCCGTTGCCGTTTCAATAATCCATTTTTAAACATTGATACCAAATATCAACTTTATCGAAGTACTTTTTCTCTGTGATGTCATCTTAGCAACTTCCAGTAAATTTCAAATATTTTTTTTGCATAGAAGGTACCTACTGAAAAACTCACAAAAATCGATTTTCGAAGAAATAGAATTCATATTATATCTTTTAATAACAAACGTCAGACTATAAACCTGCAGCGCAAAACTTTTTTGCATGCATCTTCACCATAGTTTTTAAAAATCAATGTGTTTTGATATACTGCATGCTTGCGTCGCTAGAAGTGCGGCCCTTCGGGCCGCCGTGCAAATTTTTAAACAAAACTTTTTTGTATGTACCTTAACAATAGTTTTCAAAAATCGATGTGTTTTTACACAGACTCGCGGTGCCAGAAGTGCGGCCCTTCGGGCCGCCTGTTTGTCATTATTTACATATTGTGCAAGACACTTCTTATATTAGTGTTAATTTACAGTTTTAACCCTTGTGATATATTATACAAAATCTATGTAGAAATAGGCTTCGAATCGATCTGACAATTGACCGAGTTATAAATAAAAAAACCCTTTTTTTTAATTGCTCCCCTCTGGGACCAAGATTCCTACCTAGATCGATTTCTCGCCCCGAAAAATCCCCATTCTGTAAATTTCATCAAAATCGTTATTCGTTTTTGAGAAAAAAAAGTCTAGGTAAGATTATACGTCATACTATATTTAACGTACATAATATACATATTTTATATAGGTAATATAAAAATAACATACTTAGGTACCTATTTATTTAAATATTAGTTAAAACTACTTACATAATTATGTTTAGTTTTTATTTCTGTTATTTTTTACTATACAAATAGTTCACGGATTATTTTAATAAGTTAAAAATTCTGTCAGAGTATTTTGACATATAAATAATGAAAGTAGTTTGTTTTCTCCAAAGCCTACTCACGATATTACAATGCTTTGACAGGTCAAAAAACCGTTTTAAAAAATGATAAAATCGATAGGAAAACGAATTTTTCCAGGGATGAGACCTAGCTAAATCGATTTTTTGCCCCCCGAAACCCCTTTTCGGTAAATTTGATCAAAATCGTTAGAGCCGTTTTCGAGAAAATATTTATATAGATACATAGAAACATATATTATACATAGAAACATATATTATACATAGAAACATATATACAAGATTTACTCGTTTAATAATATAGGGGGATGTGTATCTTGACATGTCCTCCCTGTATGATTTTTTTAGGATAAATAAAATATTATTATTATTATTATTAAGTCTGGTCATGTGCTATCAAAATAACAAAACATGACCTCAGTAAATTTCGAAGTATTTAAACTTTTCTAAGTTTTTATTTATTTAACGCATGTTGTGCCCATAGTTTTAAAAAATTTGCTTATTTCATCCAGATTCCGAAATGGTATAAAACACCTAAATTATTTTTTTGGATAGAAATATGTTGGTATTTTAATTGAACAGGGTCTTGTTTTTGAGTAATTACCTACTATTCGAATCTTACTCAATTTTATAGCCGAGGACAAGCGTTTTTATAATTTGAAAAAACTTTAAATCTCTCGAAAACTGTGAAGTTTTTATTGGGACATGTTTTGTTATTTTGATATAAAATGGTCGATTAAGGCTTATGGAAGGCTTCCTGGACACTATAGCGAGAGGTAGACGACATTTAAAAATAATCGATTGTATCGATAAACCGATAAGTATAACAAATTATTGACGTTTTTTAAAAACATATCGTAATTTAATATAGACAGTTTAGGTATCAATATTTTTATCGATATATCGGAAATTTGCCCAGCCTTATAACTAGCCTTGACCCGCGGCTTCGCTCGCGTTAATGTACCCTAACTTTAAATTTGGATAGAAATTAATTTTATCAAAAGCCGTTCTTGAGTGATACCTATTATATCAGATAGATAAAAATTCTGCAAACACATTTTCCCATCTAGACATCAATATTTGTGAAACATTCCCCACAACATTTTTTTGTAGATAGGAAATGTAATTCTGATCAAAATATTTCATTTTCGACTCGATAAAAAGTTTCTTAACAAATTTTTAAACTTTAAATTAATATCAAAACTAGGACAAAACAGACTTATGATGTGAATAATGGCAGTTTTGTTTATAAAGTATTTTGACAAGATTGTCATAGATTCAAAACAGGGAATTGGCTTATTTATATAGATTTATTGTTTCGATATTTTCATAAGTTCATATAAAAAGTTTTTATCAGAATGACAAAAATAAAAATAAATTTTGCTGGGTAAAAAATCAAAACACCTGTATGCAGGTGTTTAAAAAACATGTGCCATAGCATTGTGGGGTGATTCCTTAACCAAAAATAAGACAAGTAGTTCCTATCAACATTGTTCCGCAGATGCTTTATTTTAAAGATACAGGGTGTTCAATTTTTTACATGTTTTCGGTTTTTACAAAACATTTCCGAAACACCTATAAATAAAATTGTGTCAACAGGTTTGCCAATTTTAAAAATTGAACTTCCTGCATCTTTGAAACAAAGCATCCGCGGAACGATGTTGATAAGAATTACCTGTCGTATTTTTGGTTAAAGAATCACCCCACAAGCGATTGCACATGTTGTAACGGATCCAAAAGGTTATTTTGGATACGTCACATTTATTAGCATAATTTATAAATTATTATCCTAAGCCGCCCCTGATTAATTTCAAATTTCAATCGTTATTATATAATTACAAAATAAATTATACAATTGTTCTAAAGATGAAATATTGCTTAAAATGTAAAAATCTTAAAAATGTAGAGAGTCTGTTTCTGATACTAAAAGCGCAAAGTCGGTCTCTATCGAAGTAAAGTAATATTTATATTTTTAATTTATACCAATTTCAATCATTTAAACTTAATAAGTGAAAGAATAAAATCCTAAAGGATTCTAAAGACCAACACACGCTTAAAATCAGTTTCATTTTACTTATTTTATATTTCAATTGCGTATCTCTAAATATCACGGAGGCTGAGGCTAATAACGAATCTTCACCATAATAATAATATATATTTAATATTCACCATAAACATTTTTATTTAAATTGTATTCTAATTTCTACATTTAATCTACAGTCTAAATTAATAAAACAACATTTATTTACAATAATAATTTATAACCTATTCCCTCAATTGCACTGCGCTAAGAAGAGGCTTGGTTACAATGTTTTTTTGAAACATCCTGTATAAATTGCATTTACATTTGACTATAGAGATGCTATATTATTACCTAATTTAATTTACTAAAAGAGTAGTGTTTGCAAAAAAATATTTTGGCAACGAACCAAAGTGAGATATAAAATAGTTCAGTTTTATAAACTTATTCTGAAAATTGAATATAACCTCAAATACTATTGCTTTTGATATATTTATGATGATAGCTCCGTGATGGGTTTTAAGGAGTACTTTTATAAGATCGTTAGCATAATAATCAGGAAGTCATTGCAAAGAAGAAGCAGCTTAGGGAAGTCGACACATGATTAACGTTTGTCTCACATTATTATGGTATGGGGTCGTTCTGTATATATACATATATATTTTAGGATTCCGTACTTTGTAAGGAAAAACGGAACCATTAGAAGATCATTCTTGCGTCCGTCTGTCTGTATGTTTGTCACAGACGTTTTTCTAGAAAACGTATACGTCACGCAGTTTTTTGAAAGTCACCCTTAAGAAAAGTTTGAGATTTATAAAAATAATTTGTCCTCAAATACAGAGAAAAATGTGATCAATTTAATAACGATTCACACATAATATGACGATTATAAATTTGTAACATCAATCTGAAGATGACTACATAGTCGAAAGCGCTCATAATTTTTTTTAAAAATTTAATAACTTTGGAAGTGTTTTTTTTATTCATAAGTGACAGTGAATTTCTTAATCTCCAAAGTTTTAATACCTACAACACTAAAGATTTCATAAACTTCGTTCGCATAAATACTAAATGAATTTATCGACTTTCCTATATAATATCGTTTTTATGTTGAAATAAAATGGTAATATTACAAAACTGTTTTCCGAGTTGGCGGAATAAATATTTATTTATAATAATTAAAAACACAATAATAATGAATGCAACAACGAAAAGTCAGTTCTAACAATCAACACAAGTAAACAATAACTAAACAGTAATTCTTAAACAAAGCAAAAAAAACAATAAATAGCACTTAATTTATTTATTTATTTAATTTATTTATTTCAACAACAGGGTACACACCCCAATTACAGTTGAAACTTAACTAATAACTGGTACTTATTAACACTACACTAGTATTTATTTTATCAATCTATTTATTTATATCACGGCACTATTTATATCACTGATCCACCGCAGACTTAACTGCGTGACTCACCGTTGACTGATTAATTCACTCACTCGCACAAGCTGTTTATATATGCTGCGTGGCCTAAGCCTAGTGTGTTCTCGCTTTCTCTAGGTATTAGTTGTTACAGTAAGCAGACCCCGTTTCTCAGAACTCTTGCCTGCCGTTTATATACAGGATGATCCGTAACAGTAACAAATAATTTTTTTAATCCTTTTCTCTAAAATATAAAACATAACCAATATTTGCAAATTTTTATTTATAGTTTGAGTCATTTCACAGCTCTTCATGTCACTGACGTATTTCTAATGTTATCATACGAGACGTTTCACAGCAACGCGTATGGCCGGCGAACCGGCCGAGACACGTCCGACCGATCGAAATTCTACCTGCGCCCGCAAGCCCCGCGAGCACCGGTCGAGCGTTCAGAACAAGGCGTGTGATGGACGCGCGTGGTATACCTATACAGCCAGGGTGATGATACTGAGCGCTTGATCTATTCTTCTTGATAGCTGCACACGCGGAACTGTGACAGCCAGAACAATCGGCGAAACATTGACGCGACCGGCGACACGCGAGTCTGTGAAATGACCCTTAAAAACTATCTGTTTTTGTTCTTTACGAAGCAAAAACATACCATGATAATTAGAGTGCAAACTTTAACGGATTGAAGTGTCCGGCAGACAGGAAGCTAGTAAACTGAAATAACCAGAATGTAACGCGGAAGAGATTAATGATGACCGGCAGTTGTCTGACAGACAGACAGACAGACGTAGAAATAACACTACAGTTCGACCACTGGCATATTTCACACTCACTGTCCTCATCGTGACGGTTTTATATTAGATTTCTTAAAATTGCTAGTCGCGACAACTTAATATATTTTCTATTTTCCACTATTAATAGAATAATTTGTTTGAGAATATAAACGATTTATTTATACTTTGGTAGGTAATTTCTACTAAAGAATATTTTTTTTTAAATTGATTAAACTTCAAAAAAGTAATGTTACTAAGCCTGAGCGCGCGAAAAAATCACCTTGAGGCGTCACCTTGGAAACCTATGGCTAAAACGTAATGTCTTTTTAATAGAGCAAGAGCCCACGACAGCCAGACATACGTCATTTTATAAAAGCTGAAAGTTTCCCTGCGCATGTACCCAACACAGGTAAGAACGATAATCGACTTAAGAAGTTTGGATGGTGGTTACTTTGGCAGGTAGAGGGTACCAAAGGTACGATAAGCCACTTCCGGTGCAAAATGTCAATTTTTATATGTAAATGTATAAATTGAAACAGCTCAAAATTACTAAGTGGCCCTTAGTCCAACATGGTAACCATAGTTTTTAAGAAAATGACATTTCGAAAAAATTATAAATTTTCAATAACTGCTCAAAATTGGATAAAATATAATAGTTAAATCCTGTATCATGAAAAATAAAAGTAATACATTTTGTAAAGTGGTATCAGTATATTCAAAAATTTAAATATTTGATGTGAAACATCTTTAGGTACGGGTGTAAAATCATTTGAATGGAACTTCGCCAAATGTTATTTGTTATTGCATTTTGAAACTACGTGGTCAATAATATTATAGTTTTTTTTACTAACATTATCATCGCGTAATGTATCATGCCGTTTTTTTTTATTAAAAAAAAAAACAGATGGATAATTAAGTATTGTTTTTTTTCTTATTGAAAAATTATGAATGTGATATTTTTTAGAACCTTACCTATATTAAAAATGTTAAAAATTCAATTTCCAACAAAAAATATCTCGCATTCGATGATGTAAATTATTTTCTAATTTAACTGGCATAAAGAGATATCTTTATTAAATATATATAGGTATATAATTTTTATTTCATGATTTTCTTGACTTTTTTTCAAAGCAACTACTTTAAACTACCTTTTGTTTAAATATGTTTACATATTATTGTAAAAAAAAAATTAATATTTTAATAGCACGTTAATATAAGTATACTTAGAATAAGTAATTTAATAATAATTCATAAAATGTTATTGCCTTTGTTCGGATACATTTTTGAATAGTTTTATGTACCTACAGTAAATTATATTGAAACTCATGTTGATCACTCACGTATGTAATATAATAAAATTAAAAAACCGGTTGATTTGTGAATCAGAATTGTCAATCTTTATTATGGCAATGTTTCAACAACCATTTTGTTGCCTTCTTCAGGCCTAAAATTACATAATTCTAATAATGTAATTTTAGGCCTGAAGAAGGCAACAAAATAGTTGCTGAAAAGTTGCCATAGTAAAGATTGACAGTTCTGACTCACAAATCAACCGGTTTTTTCTTTTATTATAGTAAATTATTAGTGTATTTGCCATATGGCACATACACTATTGGCGTCGGTCGGATGGCGGGACCTAGGGGTCGGACCAAAATTTCTCGACGTTTCATAGCCTCCTGAACAGTTTGCCACCATTTTTGAAAATGTTTATGTATATATGTATGTATATATATATATATATATTTATATATGTATATTTATATATATATATGTGTGTACACGATAACTCTCCACAAACTTAATCGATTTAAACGAAATTTGATACACACATTGGAACCCATTACCGCACGAAGCCTATTTAAAATGGGCCCGATCGGACCATTTTAAGGGTAGTATTTAGGGGTTGAAAAAAGTTTTTGGGCCTAAAAATACCGAAAAAATTCTCAGAATCGTTTCAAAATTGAAATTTAACCCTTTAGTAAAGATTAAAATGTGCTGTTAAAATTTTAATAAAATCGGCCCGACAGGACCGGACTTACAAAAATTTTATGAAAACACTGGTTTGCGGATAGTGATTTACTTACTGAAGGGTGTATTTAATTTGGTACAAAGGTTGCATTGATAATATTATTGAAATTAAGAAAAAAAAATATTATTTTAAGGGATGTATTAAGGGGTTAATTTTTTTATTTTGTCCAAAAACAAACTTAAGTTTACATAATAAAGTCACAAGGCCTGCATTAGCAAATACACTATATTGTCGGTAGGGTTTTGGCACTGCGACCCGAGTTTTTTATTATTTTCCATTTTCCATTTATCATTATAGTTATTTTGGTTTTATATTCGCTTAGTTAGCTTTATAATAAATAACAATATTTTTGTATACCTGCCTTTATTTAAAATTAATAAACTAATGTTCAATAGGTACATTGTTTTTCGTTAAAACTTCATACATAATGCTTGAGTGATCTGTCTATAAATTTCAAATGTAGGAAATCGATTCTCGGGGACTTTGTAATGCAGTGTATATGTTTAATACATTTTATTTGCCAACGTTTCGACTTAAATCAAGTCTTTATCAAGGCTCTGTAACAATTAATAAATTTGTTTTTTAACCTAAAATAATCTAAAAATCATATAATTTTAGATTATTTTAGGTTAAAAAACAAATTTATTAATTGTTACAGAGCCTTGATAAAGACTTGATTTAAGTCAAAACTTTGGCAAATAAAATGTATTAAACAAATACACTGCATTACAAAGTCTATTGTTCCCGAGAATCGATTTCCTTCATACATAATATTTCTAATTCTAAGAATTTTGATTAAATTGAATTTCAAGAAAAAATATTAATCGAGGTTCAGTAAAGTCAAATGCTTCAATTAATATTTAGCGTCAAACCAAATTTAAAATCACAAACAAAAATCAACCTTTTTTCTCTTTTCGGAACAATACCCCAAAATATAGTATACTTTTATTACAGGTTACTACGACCATCAAATAAGTATACTAATTTATATAAGAGGTGCACGTTGAATTACGTTAAAAAATTGCTACACTAAAATATATAAATTCTTGGGAAAATTGTCAATACCAGATTCAGGCAATTCCTGCGTCATTCTACGGATATGAGTTAGAAACCAAATGCGTTGAAAACATAAAGTTATACATAATTAGACATGCGTATGAACGTTTGCCAAACACAAGGCCGATAACTCATTTCAGAACGGTTACAATATATGCATATACATATATACATAATTTTAATTGACAGCTTTAAAAATGTCAAAAAAACAAATATAATTTATAAGTTTTCAATGTGTTAACCAAAATTTCCTTAGGCAACCCTATGTATTTCAATACAGCTCTTCGAGATCTACAATATGGCGTCAATTGTATGCTGTCATATAATGACGAAAGATAATTATGAGCTAATGAAATATGTGTATTTTGCACCGGAAGTGAGCTCCTCCCGGCCGTCGCACCAGGATTTGACGAGGCAACCCTAGCGCTTATTCTTTGTCATACTAAATACTACCTTCCCTGAAAATTTCATCCTGTTACAATCTATCTCAGTCTATCATAATTTATTGAAGTTTAGGGGTGTCTGGCAGGGGGTTGAAACCGTACTAAGTGTCTGGCAATGGACGACGTGATTTCTAATATTATTCCGAAGAAAATATAAAAAAAACTGAGCTTTATACTTTAACGAATTTGAGGTACTATTTTATGCACCTTTGCTACCCTCTACCTGTCAAAGTAACCACCATCCAAACTTCATAAGTCGATTATCGTTCTTACCTGTGTTGGGTACATGCGCAGAGAAACTTTCAGCTTTTATAAAATGACGTATGTCTGGCTGTCGCGGGCTCTTGGGCTATAAGTATTATTATAAAGAAAATAACGCTTTATATTATGCGTTTTATTTTGCACTTTTTCGAAACTCTGTATCTCGGTACCTATGGGGTCAAAAAATATGTTTTATCCACGAAGATTGTAGGAAATTTAATCCTCTACAATTTACTAATTTGAAGTTGTTCGCTAAAATCAACCGTTTTCGAAATATTTCGAAAAAACCGAAAAAAGTGCAAACATTTTGGGATTTTTCGCCTCCCCCCCACCAAAATTCCACAAGGTTTTTTTGTTAGATAAATTGGGTGTAGCACTAATGGACACCCACAAACAACAGACCAAAGTTTCATTAAGTTCGGAATTTTTTAAGGTAAAAGTCTTTGGCGACTGGACTATTATCCCGTACCAATATCTTTAAAAATTCGGATAAATCAATACAAAATTCATGTTTTTTTGACACGCACTACGAGTACCTACCGCATAAAAAAAATCCTTCGTCGCTAACTTTGAAAAATTTTCAAGTTATAAGCATTGAAGAACATTTTTTTTACTTTTTGACATAAAGTATACTAGCCTTTCTGTCCGACTTTGTCCGGATAAATTTTAGTATTAATTATTATTATTATAAAGTACTTAATATTTATATCACTTTATTGTATCCCATGATCATGGGATTCCATCATAGTACACTTAAATTCAGAAATCGTGTGCAGAATCCCCGACTTTTTTATTTACATTTTACTCGCTATGTTCATACCCTTTTTGTCTTAGCGTAATAAAGATTATAGCTTAATATGTTACCTACTCGGGAAGAAGTAGATAAGCTTTAAAACAGTGAAATAATTTTTCAAATCAGTTACTCGCGACTAACCAACACACACACTTTTTCTCTTTATAATATTAGTAGGCATAGATTTTACCATATACAGGGTGTCAAAGACTTGCGTTGTCGGCCGATATATTGATTTTGGGTGAAGATAGAAAAGAAGTTCAATTACAAAAGTTGTATAATTTTTAATGATGTATAACCTAAAAATATTTTCAATTATACAGCCTGTCCCATTTAACCGTGGCAGATCAAAGCTATGTTTTTTTTAACCTAGCACCCTGTTTTTATTTGTTTTTTCAATTATGCATCTAAATGTGAATAGAAATCGTAAGGAATGCCATGCTCGAAAATTCAGTAATTTTTGAGTTATTCAAGTTTTTTAGAAATTTTTGACACGTGCAGACCTTTACCTAAAATTCGACATAGCCAAAACAGAAACCTTTATCAAACTGAAATTTTGAGGATCACTAGATAATGGATGGACAAATCAATGCCTGACCTAAAAAAATGAATTTATTATACAGGGTGCTCAAAATAATGTAATTCTTTTATCTAACTTCAGTCACGTGTAACTTTTGATTGTTAAATACAACGAGGTTATTTTTTTGCTGGAATTGTATTCTTTAGGATATTTACTAACACTTTTATTAAGGGTTGTCCATATCTAAACATAATATTTTTATATACAAATGTTTGGTTTAAGTATGGACAACTCTTAATAAAAGTGTTAGTAAATATCCTAAAGAATACAATTCCAGCAAAAAAATAACCTCGTTGTATTTAACAATCGAAAGTTACACGTGATTGAAGTTAGGTAAAAGAAGTACATTATTTTGAACACCCTGTATAATAAATTCATTTTTTTAGGACAGGCATTCATTTGTCCATCCATTATCTAGTGATCTTCAAAATTTCAGTTTGATAAAGGTTTCTGTTTTGGCTATGTCGAATTTTAGGTAACGGTCTGCACGTGTCAAAAATTTCTGAAAAACTTGAATAACTCAAAAATTACTGAATTTTCGAGCATGACTTTCCTTACAATTTCTATTCACATTTAGGTGCAAAATTGAAAAAACAAATAAAAACAGGGTGCTAGGTTAAAAAAAACATAACTATGATCTGCCACGCTTAAATGGGACAGGCTGTATAATTGAAAATATTTTTAGGCTATACACCATTAAAAATTTTACAACTTTTGTATTTAAACTTCTTTTCTATCTTCACCCAAAATCAATATATCGGCCGACAACGCAAGCCTTGGACACCCTGTATATATATATCAGCTGTAAATACTGTATTACCTTGACATCTGAAAATTTTAATCATAAAATATTTCTGAAATCGATTCGTCTGTATACTTTATCACGCAAAAAGAATATTATAATACAAAAACAACTCGTTGATTACATGATATTAAAGTTTAGATTAAAGAACTGTATAATTTTATGAATGTATGGTAGACGATATCGTTTTCATTCGTTTACGTAAACGACTTTTTCCCAATTGAAACTAATAAAAACATCAAAAGAACTATAAATACATTTTGTAATTCATTTTTAGTTATCGATTTAATTGTTATTAATTTTTAAAGCCACAAATTAACAAACAATTTTCATTACGTGGTCCCCACAGTGGCATATTATTCAAGTTCAGTGCCGCTCCGAACTGCTCGAAACTGGCCACCCCCACCGTCAGCATTTAATATTGTGAAACAAGAAAAAAAGTTCTCGAATGATGTGTCGCATTTTGCCGCTGCTTATTTATTATTGTGGCAATAGTGTTTTGTCAAATTCGGGTTGACGAAACTCGTTAAATTTTGCCCTGCAGTCAATTTATACGTAAACTAGCGGACCCGTCCCGGCTTCGCTCGGGTGGTATGAAATTATGATTTAATAGCGGTCACCCATTACTCCACTCACGTATATTTAGTATAGCTGATCCGGCAAACGTTGTTAATAATTTCTAGGAATAATTACATTACTCACTCGCTTCGCTCGTTCGTTTGAATTTTATTAATACAGTACTCACTCGCTTCGCTCGTTCGCTTGAATATTATAAATACACTACTCACTCGCTTCGCTCGTTCGCTTGAATATTTTCGCCTACTCACTCGCTTCGCTCGTTCGCTTGAATATTATAAATACACTACTCACTCGCTTCGCTCGTTCGCCATATATGTATTTTTTAAAGCTTAATATAAAAATCGCGATTAAAAATCAGGGGTTGATCGTATAAGGGTGAAAATTTAGAGTTGTATGTATTTTTCAATGCTGAATCATGAAAAAATTAAAACAAAAAATTTTGTCCAAAAAATAAAAAAAAAAATTTGGGGTGGACCACCCTTAACATTTAGGGGGATGAAAAATAGATGTTGTCCGATTCTCCACCCTACCCGATAAGCACACAAAATTTCATCAAAATCGGTCCAGCCGTTTCGGAGGAGTATAATAACGTACACCGCGACTCGAGAATTTTATATATAAGATATAGGATCTGGATCCCCAACCTTTCTGTACCGTATAGGGCACGATTACCGGAAGTGCGGCGACCACTGTTTACTTTTTGGATCATGGTTGTAAATTATAGAAGCTCTACAACTTACATCATAAGCATCCACTTTACTTTTTCAAGCCAAATTTATAGTTGGACATTATGAATAATTGATAAGGATCTGTTTTAATTAAAAACAGAAAACTGTGGTGATTCTGATGATATTGAGATAAGCGATTCGATGTATGGCTTAAGGATCAATTTAAATGCAAATTCTGTTTTTAATGCATTTATTAGCTGACATTAAAATCAAAATTGCATTTCACATAATCAAAAAAACCCATGTTATCAACTATAATATTTCGGCTAATTGACGACATCCTTCTATTCATATTAACATGGGTTTTTTTGATTATGTGAAACGCAATTTTGATTTTAATGTCAGCTAATAAATGCATTAAAAACAGTATTTGCATTTAAATTGCATTCTTAAGCCATACATCGAATCGTTTATCTCAATTATGAATAATAATGCATACTTATGTATTATTACAAAAAAGCATATTATACAATTGTTAAAAAACAAAGTGGCAAGACAATTAATAGCATATATAGCAAATAGAAATTCTTATTCTTACATTATTAACTTCCCATTGGAACCTGTTGTTTAAATTAATTATTAAAACGCTTTGTTTTATTAAGTTTAAAATAAATAAAGAAGTTTCACTTCAAAGCATGTAACCCGGCTATATGTGACTCGTAACAGTCTGACGTAACGCGTGCCGGTCTGGCTTATTCTACCGTGAAATTATGAAACGCGTCTAAAGAAGATTCACCTCAAAAAATAATTTATTTTAAATCAAAATACGTAATGTATTTATTTAAATTAATATAAATTCTTATTAAACAGACAAGCGTGTTTTAAATTGTTAAAAATATCACAGTTGATGAGTTTCTGTAGGGATTAATTTTTGTGCCTATATATAGGTATATTGACAACGCAAATTAAACAAGATATTAATTAATCATTAAATAAAAATGCGTCTTCAGTGATGGGGGTGCTTTGTATAGTATTTTATCGTATCTAAGACGAAAAGGGGGAAATAAGACTACAAAGAGTTGAATAAATAAGACTTGTTCACATACAAGCGAGTCACAAAATATTTTAATTGAAGTGTAAGTTCTTATGCGAGTTCGAGTCGTTTAATGTCTTAATTTAATGCTCACGGTACAATCGTGACAACGAAAAACAAATATTTTTTTTTGGCCCTGACAGTCTTCAGTCTTCGAACTTGTGAGCTTGGTATTTGTGGCTAAGTGGATTAGGTAGTTAGTAAGAGTAAACTGATGAGGAGTTAGATTGTTAGTAAGTAAAAAAAAGAAGTGAAAAAAACAGATATAGAATCATTCGTATAATTATAAAATTAGCGTCTAATCCCCGGTACATAACTAACGATACCGGAATATGACATGCGCAATAGAACAGACGTTCTTATCAATGGTATAGGTACTATAAAAACAGCTCTCAATTAAACAGTTACTTATTTAACAGATCGATAACTGACATGGTAGCGCACCTACCGCGCATGTAAAAGATCGATGGTTCGAATCCAGTTGACGCCATTCATGTATTTTTGCTTTTTTACAACTATTCTATAATATTCCACTTGATATTTTTTCTACACTTGATATTTTTCTATTTTTTATATTGCCTCTAATTATTATTTTTTATTTTATCATACAATCACACTCAGCGGGGTGTGCACTTTTGGCTTTACCAACTATTGCAGGGGCGGAGTTTTTCGCGGGGAGGGTGAGATGGCAATTTTGAGGGGGTGAAAAAGAGGGTTGTTCTCCAAAAAACATACGCGAGAGGGTTTTCGTGTGCTGTGGTGTTTTTTGCGAAGTGAAAGAGCGATGTGCAGGGAGAAGTTTCCCAAAAAACCACGCGGAAAAGTTGTGACGCACACCGGTCTGTAAAATGTCACTTTACATGCATACGCACATGCATGTGAAGCAGCTTAGGGGGTAGACGTAGGACAAAAACTATGTTCGACGTATATAAACCGCGGTTCGCGATCATCAGTGTTCGGCTAGCGGACTCGAACGTGTTATTAACACTTGTGTATTTCCTTTAATTTGGAATACGTTCTTTTCATTCCGTGCGACGAACGGCATGTTGTACGTTCGTCTATTACTAGCCTTAAGGACAAATATGGACGTGCGATGGTTTTATGATTCGCCTTGTATAAAGCGGATATAATTGAAATGTTTTGAGATTTTATCAAACCAAGGAAAATATCTTTGCGTTAACTCGACTCTGGTGAATGAGAATATCGTTTCCGGGAGACTTCTTCATCGTTTCAATAATGTACAATTTCTCATTTATGCCTACTACGGAATAATTTGCAATTAAAAATAATTTAAATTAATTAAACTTCTGTTAACAACGGGTGGTAAAATTGTAAAACTGGATTCATGTTGATTACAGATGATCAAGAAGAATATATTTTTGTAATTTTATATTTACTAGACTAATCTCGTCGACCGAGTGAAGATATTCAGAAAAGTATCTCAGTGTTATATATTGTAAATCATGCTTTAGAATTATTAACTATAAAAATTATGTAATTTAATACTTTTAAGTATTATATAAAATGAGTTTAAACATTTCTTTTATTTTAAAATAAAATATTCAGTTGTATCTAAGCTGTAATTGAAATACGATTAATTTAATAAATATTCTGTCTACTTCGATTCTTTTGTCTATTTCTATTTAATTGTTATTCACGGACATAACATATTGGCGACGAGGACAAAAATAAGAAGAAATTATTCAAGATGCCAGATCAAGAAATAATTGCTACTCCAAGATTTATTCAAGCAACAAGTCGTCCACCTGAATTCGATCCAGATGTTTTGGAATTTGAAACATGGCTAATAAAATTTGAAAATTTCCTTACTCTAAGTAATATTGAAGATGTGAGTTTAAAGCGAGCACTACTTATAGAATCACTGGGAACGCGGCCATTTCACACACTTATATCATTGTGTCGGCCAAAAGTTCCGAAAGAATTCAAATACGATGAGCTAATTGAAAAATTGAAGAAAAATTATCTACGAATAACGTTTAAAAGTACAGAACGATGCAAATTTTTCTCCGTGAAACAAATTCCTGGCCAATCTTTAACGGATTTTGCGAACAATATAAAGGATATTTCTGTAAAATGCCAATTTCCAGAAAATTTCTATGAAGACGCACTTATTACCGCTTTTGTTACGGGACTATCTGATGAAGCCCTTCGAAGGCAGCTACTTCAAAAGGATTTAAAAGCATTCGATTCTACTGTAGAGTTAGCACGCACTGCTGAAACAATTATCAGTTCGACACTGAATGATACAAATACGATGATAAATAAAATTCGAAGGACACAAAGCAATAACACTCCAAGGAATCAAGGCAACATTCCGACCACAATGAAGGCTTGTTACGGATGCGGGGGACATCATTTCCGGGATCAATGTCGCTTTAAAGAGGCAACTTGCTTTAACTGCGGAAAAAAGGGGCATATTTCTAAAGTCTGCAAATCTACCCCATCTGCCAACTCTTCAACGAATTACAAACAAAGATACAATAGTAATAATAAATCGAATTTTGTTCAAAATGAAACGGAAGAACCTGAATTGTACGAAGTAAGGCAAGTAAGACGTATGTCTCCTTCGCCACCTATACTAATTCCTGTTAAAATTAATTCGCATCAAATAAAAATGGAATCAGATACAGGAAGCTGTGTGACAATAGCATCTGAAAACGTTTGGGAATCCATTGGTAAACCAACTCTGAAAACTACTTCTACTATCTTATCAAGCTTCTCTGGACATCCGATACAAATTCTTGGTGAAGCTGATGTTAATATTCAATTTCATTGTAAACAGAATACTCTACGTTTATATTTCGCAAAGGGACATGCCAGTAATATTCTTGGGAGAGACTGGATCCAAAAACTTGATTTAGCTTCACTAACACTTCACGAACTTCAAAACGAAGATAACAATGTCTTATCCGTTGATGTGAAAGTTGAGAATGACAATTTCAATTCGACCTCAATCGCAAAGTTAAACAATCTACTTGCTTCATTTCAAAAAGTTTTCGGTGGAGACCTGGGTCATTGTACACAACTGAAAGCGCATTTAGAATTAAAATTTGATGCTCAACCAGTTTTCAAGAAGGCTCGACCGTTACCCTTCGCTATCAAGGAAGCCGTTGAAAATGAAATTTTAACCATGGTTGACAAAGGTATACTTCAGCCAGTTCCTTACTCACGATGGGCTGCACCAATCGTACCTATCAAGAAACCTGGTGGAAAAATACGTTTATGTGCTGATTTTAGCACTGGTTTAAATCAAGCTCTAGAAACCCACCAGTATCCATTACCACGATCCGAAGAAATATTTGCTGCTTTGAATGGTGGTCAAAGATTCACTGTATTAGATTTTTTGGAAGCCTACCTACAGATTGAATTAGATAATACGAGCAAAGAATTGACGGTTATAAATACTCATAAGGGCTTATACGCATTTAATCGTTTGCCTTATGGAATATCTTCAGCTCCTGGAATATATCAGCAGGTCATGGATTCAATGTTGGGAGGAATTCCTGGCACTGCATGGTACTTAGACGATGTGATAATCACGGGAAAGGATGATAATGAACATTTGTCAAATTTACGACAAGTTTTAGAAAAAATTCAAACATTCAACTTCCGCATTAATACGAAGAAATGCTCATTCATGAAACCATCAGTAGAATACCTGGGATTTAAAATTGATTTTCAAGGACTACACAAATCGCAATCTAAAGTCGACGCTATTTTACAGATGCCTAGACCTACGAACATTGAAAAACTTCAGTCTTTTCTAGGTATGGTCAACTATTACTGTAAATTCATTCCACGATTAGCTGACCTTACATATCCATTAAATCAGTTACGAAAAAAAAATGCTTCATGGGACTGGAATGACGCATGTGAAAATTCTTTCAAGAAAATAAAAGAAATTTTAGCATCGCCAACATCGCTGACACATTTTGATCCGAAACTTTGTATAGTATTAGCTGCAGATGCGAGCAGTCAAGGCATTGGCGCTGTAATCTACCATAGATTTCCGGATAATACAGAAAAACCGATTGCCTACGCATCTAAAACTCTTACGACTACAGAACAAAAATACTCACAGATAGAGCGAGAAGCACTAGCGATTGTATTCGGAATTAAGAAGTTCCACCAATATTTATGGGGAAGAAATTTTATTTTGCTGACAGATCACAAACCTTTAGTCACAATTTTTGGCTCCAAAAAAGGAATTCCTACTACCACTGCAAACAGACTTCAACGCTGGGCTATACTTTTAATGGGCTACAGCTTCAAAATTGAATACATTTCTACATCTAAATTTGGTCAAGCGGATGGACTGTCAAGATTACCTATGGGTTCTGATAAATCGTTTGATCAAATAGATTATGCATTTAACTATGTAATATCTAAAATCGAAGAGGAAAGTCTAAACCAGCTTCCTATAAAAGCTGAAGACGTCATAAAAAGTACCTTGGTGGATTCAGTTTTATTAAAAGTAATCCACTTCATAAATGCCGGCTGGCCAAAAAAGGTATCTGCAGAATTAGAACCATATTTCTCAAAAAGACATGAGTTAACAGTATCAAAACAATGCGTGTTCTGGGGAAATCGAATTGTTATTCCGACAAAATTACAAGGCAGAATTCTTCAGTACCTTCATCAAACTCACTCTGGAATCGTTAGGATGAAATCAGAAGCACGTACACATTTTTGGTGGCCAAAATTGGATACACATATTGAAAACATTGTAAACAACTGCATTGCATGCTCGAACATAAATAAAGATCCGCCAAAAATCCACACCAAGTGGCCAAACGTGGAAGATCCATGGAAGAGGATACATATGGACTTCGCAGGCCCCTTCAAAAACAAAATGTTTCTTGTAATCGTTGATGCTCATTCTAAATGGCCGGAAATATTTTGTGTAAAACAAGCTAATACCTATGAAACTATAAAAATTTTAAAGAAATTATTTCTTACCTACGGGCTATGCACAGAAATTGTCACTGACAATGGGACTCCATTTGTGTCGCAACAATTTAAAGAATTTTGTTCTGGCTATGGCATAAATCACATAACGACTCCTATTTATCACCCAAATTCTAAAGGTCAAGCCGAAAGATATGTGCAAAACTTCAAAGCTGCTATAAAAAAAATGTGCTTCAACAATAACGTTGAAAACATTGAATACTGCATTGACAATTATCTGTTTCGTTACAGAACAACGCAGCATCCAACAACCAAGTACACTCCAAGCGAGTTATTTTTAAAAAGATCCATCAAAACACCATTACATTTATTGCAGCCTCCAGAACCAAAAACCATTCCTACTTGGAATGCAGGAAAATTTTTTGCAGGACAAGATATTCTCATAAAATGTTATAAAAACAATTCCTTTTATTGGAAAAAAGGAAAAATTCAAAAAAGAACGGGGGTTGACATGTGGTTAGTACAAACAGAAAATAAAACTCTAAAGAGACACACTGATCAAATAAAAGGATACAAAGGACAAATTGAAGGAGGCCACAACGAAGAAAGAGACTTATGGTTACAAATACCGCCAACACCAAACATCACACCCTATCATACACCATTGGCACTAAGAAAACCAATAAGGCAATGTCTACCTCCACGCCGGCTGCGGTTTGAAGAATTGGGAGAAGGGATTGATTGAATAATAAAAAAAAAAAAGGAGATAGAGAAGAAAAGTTAATTTTGATTTCTATGTGGAATTTCATTTAAGTGCTAAAGTTTGAAGAAAAAACTAAATTTGGAGAAGGATGATGTTATATATTGTAAATCATGCTTTAGAATTATTAACTATAAAAATTATGTAATTTAATACTTTTAAGTATTATATAAAATGAGTTTAAACATTTCTTTTATTTTAAAATAAAATATTCAGTTGTATCTAAGCTGTAATTGAAATACGATTAATTTAATAAATATTCTGTCTACTTCGATTCTTTTGTCTATTTCTATTTAATTGTTATTCACGGACATAACACCATAGATAAGAGAGTTATATAGATAGCCCACTCTATGATGAATGCTCTGACCCTTTCAGTACTGACTGCAAAAACTTATGGCGCTAGTGTGCAACCATAGATAGAGTAGTATAGATATCCCACTCTATCCTTTTAGTACTGATTACTGCCACTATGGAGTATGGCGCTAGTGTGCAACAATGAAAAAGCGGTAATTTCAAATATTTTACTCGTATCTTTAAATTTAATTTTCCTAGAAATGACGTACAAATTGAAAAGGTTAATTAAAAAATAAAAGAAATGCTTTTTTTCCAGTTTTATTACAATTTTTCACAATAACAAACTATATTAACATTAAAAAAAATAACATTTGAATACGAAATAAGTCACTAAACTAAATTATTATAATATTATCAAGTCATGTAAATATAAAATAATACAATAAAATATTAATAATATAGTTTTCAGAATTGTTTCATAATATTAATATTGATTTTCACGGCTTCATATTTGCAATCTTCAGAGAAATAAGCTTCACACACTCAGACATTTTTTCGGACTCGATTCATAGGACTATCAAGGAAATCTCTGTAATTAAAACCTTATTTAAAGTATTTTAAACACTTGTCAATCCCAGATTTTTAATATTTTAAACATCTGTAAATATTATTATTTAATTCAAACAAAATATAACAACGTGATTATATGATTTTTAAGTTATAATATCTTACTCATGTCATAGTCATAGATAAATAAATTATTCTTACCTCAGTTTCCTTAGGAAATGAATAAAATGTAATCTTCCCACTATTAGCATTATTGCAATTCGGAACACAGCACTTAAAAACCATTTTTTTTTCACTTTTACAAAACACGAATATAATGACTGCATCAGTATACAATGAAACGCCCATTTTGACAATGACGTAACATAACTATGTTATGATGCCGCAGTCATTATGCATTCATTTAATAATATACTGCGTTACCTAAGATATTGTGATCATTAATATTCAAAAGTTAGCAGCGCCAATAACTTCGGTTTTTGCAGTCAGAACTAACATGGCCTGAACTTTTCTATAAGAGTGAGCACAGCATGCATAACACTCAGAAATAAAAGAAATAATTGTAATTGCTGATATTACTACAAAGAAAAATTATTCTGAACGTTTCTTTTTAACATGCTTGGTTACTTGCTTTCGGTTTCGCAGATCGGTTAGATGTAACGTGATTCATACATGTATGTTCGCTTGCATATAATATAAGCAATAATTATAATAGTAATAAAAAGAAAAATAGTGATAATACATCTGTGAACGGAAAGCTTCATTTAAAAAAATGTAAATCATTGAAAACAATATGGTGTAAAAAGTTGAAGGGCTAGAAGCGCTGACTTAATGAGATTGTTATATTACTACTTACGCTTCCGAACACGTAAATATTACGCAGTATATATATCGAATATAACGACCTCGGGTATAACGACATGCCTGCTGTAACGACCAATTAATATAAGAGTCCCGTCGGATTTCCGTAATAAATATGAACAAAATATATTGGTTATTATGACATTGGTTATAACGTCGAATCGGTTATAACAAGTGATTTTGTCACATGATATCGGTTTTAACGACGGACGGACATGCACGACGAACTGACAAGCACATACACTTCAATATCCGACACACTGAACATGTGTATACGTTTCGGAAAATTTTGCAAACTCCTTTTTGTTAGTTACAGAACGTAATTATTGAAGCACAGTTTTTTGAGAAAACTGTCCTTAAAACAGTTCAATATTTCGGCTTTTTTTAAATTCATAGAAATTAAATCCTTTTTAAAATGCTTTTATTTAGTTTCACTGCTATACCTAATTAACAATCAAATCTTGTAATCGAACTTTTTCGTTTGTTTTTTTACCTATAATGTTTTAATAAAAATATATTTGATTATTTATAAGGGAAAGATTTATTTTTTATATATAGGTAGTATGAATGTAAGTACTTTTTCTGATACATTATACCTACATAATAGTATAGGTATGTATATAAATACGTTTTTATTATTGCGCGACTATTTCGTCGAACTTTTCTTTATAAAATTTCTTGATGTGTTTCCGCAAATTATTGGAACGTGTAAATAACCTTACATTCACTGCATTTGATACTAGAATTCATGATACAACAATCTAACAACAATAATAATACACAAGAGATTAACGGGAACTTGGACCGTGGGTTGATTGAAACTCAGTTAAAGTTTTAAATCGCAACGTTTTGTCTATTTTTTTTTTATTTTGAAATAATGAAAAGAAAAGACAACAAAACAACATAAAGTCATGTGCATCAACTTACGGTTTTGTCTATTTATTTTAGACTTCCTCAGGCTCTTAAAACATAACACGAGTATGTCAGTGATAATCTATCTTCATTATTCATTTATATTTTATAGCGATAATATAATATGCAATAATCCATTTAAAATAATTGATAATAATTAATTCTTTAAAATTCATTTGTTCAACAGACACAATCTTTTTATAAAAAGATTGTGTTTTAACTGAGTTTCAATCAACTCACGGTCCAAGTTCCCGTTAATCTCTTGTATATAGTTACGATGGACATGACACCCAAAAACAATAATAATATTTCAATTGTAACATACTGACAGACGTCAGCCATGTATTTATGTACGTATGTGTTAAGAACTTAAGCCACGTTTAAAACCCCAGACAGCGCGCGTGTGCACTATCGTGTTATGGTTAATTTCTGAATAAAGACAATGGCGCCTTGAATAAAATTGAAGCAATTGCCCAATATGAGCAAATAAATTAATTCATTTTGATAATTGCTTATAACGACAATCGAATACAACGACGTATTTTGTATGGTCCCGGAACCGTCGTTATAACCGATATAATAAACAGGGTGTCTGTAAAGACACTTAACACACTCCTACCACATGTTCCTGAGACCAAAATAAGCCGATTTAAGCAACCTTACATTCTTACTAAATTGCTTAGTTTGGGCGCTATATGGCCCTGAAGTTATACAATTTTGATATCGTTTTTTTGTTATAAATTTAAAACGGCTTGTGCGATTTTGCTAAAATTTGGCGCGTTGACATAGTTTTATGGAACAAAAAAAAACCCATATCAAAATTATGATTAATATTAATCCATAGGCGTAGAACTCGGGTTTTTTAATATTTGAACGTTTCAAATTTCTACGCCAATGGAAGAAAAGGTGTTTAAGTATAAAATTTAGATTTGCTACAAAACATGTACTCTGAATAAGACTCGATTACTCTCATGGTTTTTGAGAAATTTGTATTTTAATAATAAGTTGATCAGTAGATAATAATAAGTTGATAATAAATAGTTGATCAATAAACAAATAAAATGGCCATGCATTTTTCTAAGAATAAAACTGTGGGAAGTGGGAACGTATTCAAGACGCAACAAATAATCTTAGAGATAATGAAGAAGTTATGCAAAGAGTAAATTTTAATTTTCTTCTTCTTATAAATCTTTGTATGCGTGAAAATGGTGGACACTCTGAACACTTTTTATGACATGTTTATTTATTTCTATTCATGTTTTAGTAACCTTAGCTCACTTTGTAAAAATTACTGCGAATTATTTAAATACAAATTTCTCAAAAATCATAAGAGTAATCGAGTCTTATTAAGAGTACCTTTTTTTGTAGCAAATAAAGTTACTGAATCTAAATTTTATACTTAAACTCTTTTTCTTCCATTGGTGTAGAATTTTGAAACGTTCAAATATTTAAAAACCCGAGTTATCGCCTATGGTTTAATATTAATCATAATTTTGATATGGTTTTTTTTGTTCCATAAAACTATGTCAACGTTCCAAATTTTAGTAAAATCGCACAAGCCGTTCTAAATGTAAAAAAAACGATTTCAAAATTGTAACTCAGGGTCGTATAGCGCCCAAACTAAACAATTTCGTAAGAAGATAAGTTTGCTTAAATCGGCTTATTTTGGTCTCAGGAACATGTAGTAGAAGTGTGTTAAGTGTCTTTACAGACATCCTGTACATATACAGTGTGTTTCACTTTACATGAGGACACCTTAATAACTTTTTCATTTTAAAAGCAATCATTATAAAATTTTTAGCAGTTATGCAAGCCATTAAGATGCATCTTTTTTGTAGGAACAAAATTTTTTAAAAGTCAAAATCTAGCCAACTACGATTAAAATAAAAAGTAGGGTTTCAAGTAAACTAATGTATGTGCGATCAAGATAGAGCAAAATTTTATTAAAGAAAGTTGTTTAGAATCACAAAAAACTCCTAAGTATGAAGTTTCGCCAAAAAAATCATTTCTTAAATTTCTCAAAATATTTATGCAATCTGTAATTTATTTGTTATTTTATTAAGAAGAGTGCCGAAGCTAATAAATTACAAATTGCAATAATATTTTGAGAAATTTAAGAAATGATTTTTTTGACGAAACGTCATACTTAGGAGTTTTTTTGTGATTCTGAACAACTTTTTTAATAAAATTTTGCTCTATCTTGATCGCACATATGACTTTTTATTTTAATCGTAGTTGGCTAGATTTTGACTTTTGAAAAATTTTGTTCCTACAAAAAAGATGCATCTTAATGGCTTGCATAACTGCTGAAAATTTTATAATGATTGCTTTTAAAATGAAAAAGTTATTTAGGTGTCCTCATGTAAAGTGAAACACATTGTATGTATACTATTCTTTGTCAATGTTTTTGTATTAGGTACGTGGAAATATTATTCCGCTTACGATTTTATATAATGTTTGTTTGCTTAAACGTTTTATTTCTGACTATTTAGCGAAATTTATCATGCACCACTGATGCAGAATATGAAAATTCTTAGTAGTAGGTAAGTATCTGTTATGAAATTTAAAATATTCTTTAACACAAATGTTGTACATATACACAACAATATTATGGTTATGTTAGTTGTTCAGAATTGTTTGAATGTTTGTATTTTGAGCATTTCTATAAAATGCATTTAGCATTTATGTATATTATGCATTGTAGCAGAACGTGTAATAATATTATACCTAACAGCATTTTTATAAATATACTAGCTTTCCTGCCCGAATTTACCCGGATAGATTTTCGTTTGGCAAAGAAATAAACAAATTTCTCTTATATCATTTTATTGTAGGTATCGCTTTCAGCGTTGCCAGTAGTTAGATTTTAAAATTTCGTACTGAAACTAAAAGGTTCAAAACTGTTCATAAAGGGGGTAAAATTGGCGCACTAGGTAGGGGAGCGAGGGGCTTGTTGTAACAGGGGTAAGTAGTAACAGGCTCTTTTCACTAGGATCTTAAACTTTATTAGCGTATTTCTTTGACTCGATTTGACCTATAAACCGCGCCGCATCATGTTGCCATAGCCAATGTCCCGCCGGCCGGCGCAGTGAGCGGAAGTGTGCACGCGCTTCATTTTTGCCAGGTAATATAAAATTGTACTGTCGTAAAATTTTGGTTTGCGTTATTATTATCGACTAATTTCAAACTTTCTATATCTTATTTACATTCAAATTTATCTATCTCTGATAATGTGTAACAGTTTTTAAGATTGCTAAATTGTTTAAATAGTTATCTTGATAAATGTTAAAAATCATACCATGGGGTTAGTTGTAACAAAATCCCGGGGCTTGTTGTAACGTGTTACAACAAGTGCAATACTTTGATATAAATAGGTACTTAGATATAAATAATTTAATTACTTACTGTGATTTAAAAGTGCCATGATGATTATAAGTAGTGTTTAACTAAATAAAACTGTTAATTACTTAATTTTTAGGTGTTGATTACTTAAAAAGTGTATTTAAGTTGATTTTTGATAAGAATTACATAATACCTACTTTAGAAAGATGTCAATTTTGTTAAAAATAAACAAAGAATAAATGATTAGAGGTATTATTGTTTTTTTTGTCGTTACTACTTGCCCCGGTAGACGTTACAACTTGCCCCAAGCACGAGGTAAGTTGTAACACCGCACTTCTTCTAGAAAATAATCGATTGTAAAATAATGACCAATAGTTATGGTATTATTTTTACTTGATTTGGTAGAGGAAGAGTTACAGCATCCATCCATCTTTATTTAGTAGCAATTTAATCAATGGATCTCAAGATATATTAGTTTTCATGAAAACTGTTACAACAAGTCCCTCGCTCCCCTACACAGTAATGTCATCTGTCATTGGCCTTTGCTGCGAATGCAAAAAATGCAATTTAAATAATTCGCGACGAGAATTTGGGAAACTATAACATAAAATAATAACGTTGTCTGCAGTTTTGTCACGTTCAACTGTTCAAGTTTAGTCTCAAACTTAAAATTAATAGATTCAGACAGAAAAAGGTAAATGTTGTAAACATTTTTGAATATTCTAAAAAGGTACGAGATTTTTTTGTGTCTTACTGGCGTATTAGCAAATAAAATTTAATATTGCATCTGGTACTAATGTAATGACACTGGCAACGCTGAATTTGCTTCTAGTTTAGCAAGCGTACACCAAGTTATAGCTCAGAAATCCGCGTTCGGGATTTCCGACTTGCTTTGCAATTTCGTTCACTGCTAATCCCCTTTTGTCTTAATAATTACGGTAATAATATTATATAGCCAATATTATGTTACCTATGATGCTCTACCTATTTTCTGACAGTGATGATTTAGGGTCAGCGGTCATGGCAGCTCCTTAATTGTCGGCGCTAAGTCGTGATTAGCTAGTCAAAGGAACCGTGTATTTCGCTGAAATAGAAGATGACGCCATCACAAAACTGAGAGTAAACTGACGTGTCCTATGGACAGTGGAATGAGGGCGCCAGGAACTCGAGTGGACGTCGATCGTGTAGAAAGGAGCACCGCCGCGCCGGCTCCAAGCCTGTAATAACACGGCGACGTAGCTAAATGAATGGGATTTTAAACAGTGAAATAATTTTTCAAATCGGCTCTCATATTATCCGCGGACTACGACAAACTTTTACAGTATAAGTATAGATTTGCAACCCTGTACCAACTTGGCTGTGTAAATAGATGAATTTTATTCTGTTCATACATAAAATAATCAATTTCCAGTTTTGACTGTAATAGTAATTAATTTTTCTAATCCTCCAAAAGGTTAACGTAAGTACTATTTGCAGTATTATGTAGTGTAGAGCTTAAAATGCATGAACGGTAGATAATAACTATATCCACTTAATTACGGAAGCTTGCATTCCTAAACAAAATCCCTTTGGAGTGGTCAATCTCCTTCCATTTTAATCCCTCACTAGAACATTTGGTTGACTGAATTTCTATCTTGCGTTCAATGAATTTACAAGTTCGAAGGTGAAACTACGTCATAAAAGATTAGGAAACGTTCAAATATTACGTAACGTTCCTCACGGGGGAGGGGGGGATAGTTATCATCAGCGTTACTATTACGTTCAGGGTTAGTAGGGTATTGATATAATGTTACGTTACATTAATATCTTACGGCAGTTATTTTAAAATTGTGGGTCGCAACCCCCTAAGGCCTAAGGGGTCGCAAAGCAGTTCCAGCAACATTAATAATTAATATGTAATTACCCAATATTATACAAAAATTATGATTTAATTGTTTTTAGATTTTACTGTAGAGTTTGAGAAAAGGGAGTCGCGGCCCGCGGGAGAGTAAATTTGTTTTTTTTTTCTTGCAGAGGGATCGTGGTTCGAAAAAGTTTGAAAAACACTGCCTTAAGGGATTAAAAAAAAATTCAGCCAATCAACGAAAATTTCTTAAAAAGTTAGTTCTAGTCCTAGAATTCAAATTTAGCCCTTATTATTATAATGTTCGTAATGTACCAATATATTATGATGGAGTAGCGGGGATTCGAAAATATAATGAAAAAAAACCATTACGTAATACTTGAACGTTCCCTAAGTTTCATTAATCAACACACCCGTGTTTTTAGGGTATTTGTACCAAAATAGTAAAAACGATTTCCTTATGGTGAGACTCAGTTGACCTTCCGTTTGTCTAGTCCACCAACACTAATTAGTTGAATACACCAGCGCCTCGTGGAATATTATTAAAAATATCTAAGAAAGACACCCAATTACGTCACGATATAATGCAATATCAGAAAAATGTATTTATTCAACCTGTCACCGTCGGAGCCAGCGCGAATTTGGAAGTTTCGAGTGTCCCCGACAGTGATAGGTTTGAATAAATAAATTTTTCTGATAAAGCATTGTATCGTGACGTCATTGGGTGTCTTTCTTAGATATTATATCTAAAGGTACGAGTCCGTCTCGTTTGAAATTTATAAACAGCAGATTTTATATATCTTGCTTTGATGTATTTGATATTATTAAACTATTTAATTATTATTTGAATGACCTTTTCGTCACTCGTTAGTACGGTCATCTCTATTTAACAGTATTCTATATCATGAATATGGGGCTTGAACATCGTAAACATGCACATTGCACATAGTTGCAGTCTGTAGATGTTTTATGTAGAAAACTAAAGGCGATTATGCTTTGAATATTATAGTAAATCGTATTTGCAGACACGTTGTTTATACTGGAAAGTTGATATTCGTTTATATATTCCACAAAATATACAAACTGTTTGAGTTTTGTTAAATAAATTGAATTGAAAAATGTATTTTAGAAAACATTTGTTAGTTATTATTAGCTAATTAATGAAACTTTTACTTTCCATGCAATTCAACACAGAGGTCTAAAGCTAAAGTAATACTACCTAAATTAAAAATATAAAAACAATACACTTTTTTGAATATCAAAAAATTCGACTGCGTGAAAAGCAAACTAAAATAAAAACAATAAACAAGCATCCCACATGAAAAGTAGTTGGGTAAAAGACATTAAAGTTTTAGTGCATTAAACTAACATCTTTTAACCCGACTACTACTTTCATATCAAATCTTGTTTATTGTTTTTACAGTTTTTTTTAAATACCTACTGTTATTTTTATAAATATTTTATATATTTTTGGGATTCTTTCGTCAAGTACTTTCATTTTATAATGACTTTTGACTTTTGCGTTTTGGCAATATTACGGTGCCATATTGAATTTTACAATCAGTATCACTCGTGAAATTATAGCGAATAAGTAGTTATCGACACCTAATTTGTGAAAATCGGTTCAGTCTTTTGAGTGCTACAATGGCACAAACATACCCATAAAATTGAGGAACAGCATATATAGTGTAATGGATATTAATTTGAGCTTATCAATATCTAGAAATAACTTCAATATTCACGTGTTATGTACTGCAATCTAATAACTTTGAACTTTATTTAGTAATGTACGCTATCGTATGGCGAGGCACCTTACTTGTATCCGAGACGCAGTGCCTGCACGCTCCGGCTGTACGCGCTCGCGTCTCTATTTCAAACCATTATTAGTTGGCTTGGTCTGGTCGCCGTAGGATGGCAGGCCTCTCGATTCATTTATCGTTCATTTATTTAATAAATAAATGAGCGTTCACTGAGTCTGTGACACGCCATGTAGTTGACCCTCTGGTCATTTTCAATTATATCAAGAACTAGAACCGGGATTAAGTTCCCACCTAGAGCTTACAAGCGAAAGGCGTTCTGTCGTTCTCACACATACCGGGTGCGTTGGAAACATCGACCGCCCAATACACACATACAGGGTGCGTTGGAAACATCGACCGCCCAATACACACATACAGGGTGCGTTGGAAACATCGACCGCCCAATACACACATACAGGGTGCGTTGGAAACATCGACCGCCCAATACACACATACAGGGTGCGTTGGAAACCTCGACCGCCCAATACACACATACAGGGTGCGTTGGCAAAATCGACCGCCGGACACACATACTGAACATACACAAAGAACGTAACAGAACGGTACGCTTATCCATGTACGACCGTATGCTTTTGGATCTTTAATAAAAAAACACAACGTAGGGAAGGAACTGACCTATTGCTCATATGATCAAGACCGGCGATCATGTTAAACACCCCGGTCTGATGTAATATTATTAAGCACGTCCAATTCGAGTCATTTATGTTTTTGTGTGATCAACTGTTGGCGCGTTGCTAAATGCGTCTAACAATATTTTTGTACTTTTGATTAATAGTGAGAAACGTACCAATGAATACATGTTTACTTTTCCGGAACTAAATATGATCTAAAATATTAAATATTATATATGTTTGTAAATTTATGTAATAACGATTTTATTTAAACAAAAAACGAATTATACTTATGGTTTATGAAATTTTCGCAAATTTATTTAAAACCCAGCATAACCCCAAGAAAACAAGGTAACAAATGGTGCCGTAGTGACCAGGATATTAACAAATTATACCAGTGACCAATCGACCTACAATAGATATAAATAGACCTATTCGCACTAATAAACCATAAGGTGTAAGGGTTACGAAATGGATATCGACAGACTTGCTCGAGATGAGCTAATATGGGAAGTGAACGCCCGAGGGATCCGAATTGACCCCGAGATCACAGTAAACGATTTACGTAAAAAATTACGTCATTTATTAAAAATAGGCCAGACCGGTGCCAATCTAAGTCGATCATTAACTAATGAAGAATGCGAAAACGAACTTAGCGTCTGCGAAGAGAAAATTCGTGAAATTCAAGATTTACTAAAAACCGAGCTGAACGTTGGAAGTCTGAAAAAGATTAAAACAAAAATTTGGCACATCGGTAACCGTCTAAACCTTATAACTGCAGAAGAATATTACAACCGACGATTGCAAATTTTAGAACAAATAGTTCGATTTCAAGAAGATTTAGATCAGTCTGTTATTCGCCCCGATATCCCGAGACAATCTACCCTCCAAGAGGCTGAACCCAACGAATCTTCACCGACGCCACCTGAACAAACTCAACCCGAACAAGAGATCGACCAAAATAACATCAATCTCGAACAGCCAAATGATTTTGCTGCCCGTTTACGCGCATTAAATCTAGACCTCACGACCCCCGCTCGTTCATATAAAGCAATTCCAATTTATAAATGGGGAATTAAATTTACTGGCGACGACCACAATAGTTTAGAAACATTTTTGGAAGACGTAGAAGACCGCCGCCGAGACAACAATGTAAATACAGCTGATCTCTTACAATCAGCTTCGGGATTGTTTGGAGGCTCAGCGCTGCAAGTTTTCCGACATGCTCGCGATAGATTACGCACGTGGGAGGAGCTCGTGCGAATATTACGCAAAGCTTTTCAAGACCCGGACTACGATCACCTACTACGAGCCGAAATCGATAAACGAAAGCAAGGACCTACAGAACCGTTTTCCGTTTATGTTGCAAAAATGTCATGTCTATATAAACGTATGGAGCGTCCGCCGGCCTATTGTGAACAACTCCAAACTATTGAACTCAATTGTTTACCGGCCTATCAGGAACAAATCAGCCTGATAGAACCTAGAACAATCGAAGAGTTAGAAACTTTAGTGGCACGATTAGAGCGAGGCCGACTACGCGCACACCGTGAAACAGGCTCGCCTAGTCAACTATTAGAGCCAGACCTGTCTAAAGTGCCCAGTATACCAAACACGACTAACAATAATGTACGGATGATTCAAACATCGCGGAATAGCCCAGCTCACCAAATAGAGGTTGTAAAAACTCAAAATGCACCATTTCAGTACAAATGCTGGAATTGTCGCCAACCAGGACACGCCTACCGGAATTGTCCAGCCCCGCCTAGACACCAGTTCTGTAATACATGCGGATTGCACGGAACTACAACACAGAATTGTCCCCGCTGTCGCCAAACACCGGGAAACGACCAACAGGCACGTTAACGGGTCGCGAACGTCGCCTGAAGACCACTAAACCGACCTTAGCGAAATTTGCACCGAGAGCCGCCCAAAATTTAATTACAAAAATGCCAGGAGACGCCCGACCTTACCTTTATGTTAATATTGGTGGAAGCAACTTTCCCGGATTGTTAGATTCAGGAGCTAGCAGAACGATGGTTGGACCGAGAGGGAGATCGCTGCTCACTGAACTAGGATTCCGGACTCAACCTGCGCATAACTATACAATCCAGACCGCTGATGGGACAACGTATCCCGTCACACAAGAAATGAATGTACTAATGACTGTATTCGACCGAACGCGCCTCATTACGGTATTAGTAGTGCCCGAATTACAGCACGACCTAGTGCTTGGCATCGATTTTTGGACCACCATGCAAATAGTACCCGACTTCAGTAAGGGAACATGGGCTTTTTCAACAAATATAGAACACGTAGCAGCCATCACGCCCATCACGACCAGAGAAAATTTAAATTTTCCAATACAGTCACACGACCACTGGTATAACAAAATGATTACCAAGATCCAGACCGACCCAAATGATTATCCACGATGGAAAGTCCAAGATTCCAAAATTTATAAACATATTACCGACCGAAACCATTTCCCGAACCCCGCGTACGAATGGAAATTGGTTGTACCATCCGACCTACGATCAGAGATACTTAAACAGTTTCACGATGAGCCGACCGCCGAACATTTGGGCATTAATAAAACATTCGACCGAATAAAGCATTTTTATTATTGGCCCAAAATGATCATTGACATAGCACGATATGTACATAAGTGCCGGGTCTGTCAGCAATCGAAGCCCGAAAATAAAGCGCCCCAAGGATATATGGGACACGACCGGACCGCATTTCAACGGGAATTCCCCTTTTTTAATAAATGTTATGAATTAGTTGTTGACATTTAAAAATTGGGATCATTGTAATAATGACACCAATTTTGGATATCGCTAAAAGTGTAATGGTGAAACAATGATTCAACCCACTGAAATACCCGCATAAGATAATTAATCTAGTCAGGATATTTTGAAGAGTCGGATGAGTTATCTGACCTTGAAGTTGACAGTGTTGATAAATTTCACTTTTAGATCGTGTTATTTTTCAAATATGACGTCGTCATCGGACAATTTTAAAATGGCAATCCCAACTTTATTCGACTGATTCGGAAAGAGAATATTTTTCTGAGAATGGTAATGTCAAAAAGTCACATTTGAAGAGAAAAGTTTTTGAGATATTTGATCTCAAAGTTCAAAATAATAGAAAATCGATTCGGCTATGGAATTTTGCAAATTTATTTATTTTATTAAAGAACATGGAAATTCAAGGGAAAAATCAAATGTGGTGCCCAAATTCACTCTTATTGGCTTTCTGCCAATATAAACAAGCCTGTCGGAATATTCTAACGATTAGAATCTCCAGACAGACATATTTTCTGATTTAAATGAATGCATAATGACTGCAAACAGTAGGTATATGAAACACCTATTGTAAGAAACAACGACGTAACACAATGCTGTAATCAGGAAAAATTCATTAATTTAAACCTATGTCACCGTAGGGATTCTAACCCTAAACTTTCCACTATCGCGGCGGACTGAGTTGACAATTACTCACACAGTGACACATTTTCAAACAACCGTCAACAATTGTCAACTCAGTCCGCCGCGATAGTGGAAAGTTTAGGGTAGAATCCCTACGGTAACATAGGTTTGAATTAATGAATTTTTCCTGATCACAGCATTGTGTTACGTCATTGTTTCTTACAATAGGTGTTTCATATACTGTTTGCAGTCATTATGCAGTCATTTAATTGTGTATTTAGTCACGACGTCCGTGTTAAAAATTATGTATATATTTTCTGATATTATAAGTACAGGTTATAATCTAATTTATACTTTCAAATAAAATGGAGCGTTCAAATTTGGCATATTTGTAGAGAGAGCCTCAAAACAAGCGGGATAAATTCTAAACTCCTAAGAGTGTGAAATCACTCATTACACTATTATAGAACACTCTCCCCTCCGACATATTAGTCCTTTAAACACATTAGTCTTATTAAGCGTAAAGAGTGTAAGGCTAAGCTAAGTCGAACCTAATGAGACAAAAACTTGCTCTGAAGTATTATTAAACGTTTACAGAAAACCTCATCTAAATCGGTTCATCCGATTTAAAGATATGAGGTAGCAGAAAAACACACAAAAACAAATCTCTCACGCGTAACCTACCTATAACCGTCTCTGTTCCGTTGTGGGTAAAAATGGTCGACCACAGGTTAAGTGGTCGGAAGCGGTACATAGTACCTAAGTAGTACTCGTAGAATGTTGCCATTCTGTATGTTTTGTCTTTACTCTCAAGAAGCTTGGTTTGACACAGTTTCATTTGGTTTGAATTTAATTATATTCAGAAACAACAGTTTCGCCTGATATATATTAATTACATTATATCTCTTATAACAATCACGCCATAATATAATATATTTTGCTCGTTTCCTAAATGAATTGGAAATTAGGTTTACTTATCAGAAAATTATTCTATTCTCGTTTAAAATTTAATTAAACTTAAATAATGTTTAGTTTCATTACAAATATTAAAATTGGGAATCTAATTTAAAAAGAATGGTTTCATTTGTGATTCAATTTAAAAACAATAAAAAATGACAAGGGGCACAGTAATTACGAATGTGCCGCAACTGAGGACGTACAATAGTTTTATAATGTCACATCTGTAAAAAAATATTAACATGTCATACATAATACAAAATACAAACTTCAGCGTAGCTATGTTAATTTGCGTCACACATTTTTTGTAACGCATCATTTTACCGCCTATATATACTTATCGCCGAGAAAGACATAGTTCTATGTCAAAAAATCAGTGTTTATTACCATAAGTACTCTCAATAGATTCAGATTTTTAAATAATACAAATATAAATGTATTGTACTAATCAACAGGTTTTTTGTGACTCCTTAGTCCTTAAGTACTTTGCTTCTATCAAAAAGATTTTTTTAGTTCTTGTTTCTTATCTGTGGAACTACTAAACCGATTCTAAAAATTCTTCACTAATAGAAAGCTACACTCCCTGAGTGATATAGGCTATATTTTATTTTGATAAGTTTCTCGCCGGGGAGGGGGGATAATTCCTGTGGGATAGTAACAAAACGTAACTGAAATTCTTATGCATTTTACCGTATAGGCGAAATCCTACTAATATTATAAACACCACCAGCCCGACTTTGCTACGCAGGAAGAGAATTTCTAGCGGGGGGGGGGGGTAATTTAATAAATCATAAATCAAAATAAACGTGAGCGAAGCCACGGTTAGCGGCCAGTCTTAAATCACAAGAGTAAATAGCGTGTATCTATTAAGGGTGGACCTTAGAACTGGTATTTAAATGAGAATGTGTATATGTGTAGTATGAAACGTCTTGTTCTGTACATGCAACGATGGATAAAGTCGTGTGTACCCTCTCAAGTCTCAACCTACTTAATATATGCGTGTACAGTTCGTCCACAAAAATTAGTGATACTGATACTAGAGTAGGGATTTTTCTATAGTTGTTTAAGAGATGTTTCTGATAGATAGGGATACCTAGGGATTTTTTACATTTTTCCGAAATGGCTACACAATAAAAAAAACTGACTTGTCCCTTAAAAATAAAAAATAGTCTGTCTTGCACCTATGGGTTTGTGGGTTCATGCTTTCCTACTTAGCACAGAGTGTGAGGCTAAGTCGTACCCAAGAACTTACAGGACTCATTTCCTATACCTATGGAAACCATGATTGTAGAATCATCGTGTCCAGCAAACATCAAAGTGATAAGGTCGGGATATATTCAGATTCGTCTTTATCATTAAATTGCCTTCTGTTGAGTCGTACTCGTCTAATATTAATTACCTCTTTATTGGATTTAATATTTTCTCAAATGGTTTCAGGTGTTACCGATTGAGGTACTCCTCTTAATAATTTCCATTTAAGAAGCACGAAACGTGCGTATAAATGCATTCATTCAGTACGGTTTAAAAATTTCGGATTAAATAAACTCGTTTGCTACTGTGGCTGTTCTGAATTTAACATTAACGCGGTTACGTCCTGACTTTTTAACCTCTGTTACACTTTAAAAGGGTGTATAACCTACTTCGACCTGATATGTCGTTGTCTGAGTATTTATATTGTTTCTTTTTCCTAAGTTCTGTATTGTCTGTATTTGTTGATGCTTGATTGTCTTGATTGTATAATACTGATTTAGTCAGTATATGATTTTTATCATTTATGTGATTGTCTAATTCCATGTTTTCTTGCATATTATTATCTTATTCCCCGCATGCCATTATAAATTATGGCACACGTAGTCTTCCCTGAATCAAAGTTAATTAACCCATGAAATACTTATTCTGATTGAATACATAGTAATCCGTTGTAAATAATGTTTATTTACTATAAATGTTTTACTTATTTTTGTAGAACGTCACAATAATAGGTTTGAACGATTACAAACACAAAACACAATAGGATTTAATGGATGAATAGGTAAGGAATACGCATCTAGCTTGTATCACAGCACAACAGGAAGTCCACCATGATTGATATTTGATGTTAACAAAACTTTAAAACTATTAATTAGGTTCGTTATGTAATTGCATAATAACATTGAACCATATAGTGCACAAGTTAGCTAATTTGCATCTGAAAAATATTTTTCGCAGTGTAAAATAGCGATATAATAATTTACACGTCGGCGCGATAGCTTTTTAGCGTGCTTCCGCTCTCGCTTCCCTGAATGGAGAGCGAAAGCGCACTAAAAATGGCCAGTTGCCACATTTAAAACCGGGCAGCTCTCTGAGAATCATCATATATTTGTAAACGGTAGACTTCAAGCTTTCATATTTTGATGAATATTTTATCGAATTGCTGGATTGTGAAAAATGCTGCAAAAAAATTCCGTTTAAAAAAGAGTTTCCTTCGCTACGTTCATGATAAATATCGCAATCTAACAAGTATCGAACACATGTTTGAACACGTCTAAAACATGGTTGAATTCACACCTCATTCGAAGTAAAAATGTGTAAAAAATTTGATCGAAATTAAATTTTTCATTCCGATCGGTACCGGATTGATAAGGCACCGGTCGTGTTTCGCCTAGGTATTGGCAAATGGGGTCCCAAAATTATCACGGGATCTCCTACTAAAAAGGAAGTCTACTATACTATTTACTTATACATATTCATAACAATTTTATTATTTATAATATCTTGATTGTATTGATTTGCTTTTCAACCATTAATATTTTTATTTATTTTTTACTCCATTTGAATTTTATATTTTAAAATGTTTCGCTATATTTTGTACATTGTTGTAATTAAAGTTCATGTTCAATTTGTTTTTTATGTTTCAAAATTTGTATAATTGCAATAATAAAGTATGTTTTATGTTTATTTACAATGCACATTGTCGCCAAAATAAATTGGACGAGTAATAAAATGAAATATACGTTTCATTGGAGGTTGCTTTCTGTAATTACGTTATACAGATTGTAACATGTTGATTATTAGCAACCGCTGAAACAGGTCACCATCATTCCAAGCGTCGCGACGCTGTGCGATGATTGGTTGCAAGTTAATCTAGTAAACTGCTTATAGAGATTGGTTCACAACTCATAAGACAGTATACAGTGAATTTCACTTAAGACGTCACATAAGTGAGTTTTGTTTACCTGGTAAACAATATTAATGCATTAGAGAAAATCGTTTTACTTAAAATGTAACATCCACTCAACAAAAAATATATACATTACTCAAGATTAACCTTGTACATCACTAACAATATTTTAATAAATATAAAAAATGTTTTCCATAACTACAACGTAAACAAAACTCGCCTAAGTTGCGTCTTAAGTTAAATTCACTGTCTGAAGTTTGAAGATAATATTGTTACAAAACTGTTTTCTGAGTTGGCGGAATAAATATTTATTTACAATAATTAATAACACGATAACAATAAATGCAACAACGAAAAGTCAATTCTAACAATAAAACAACGGTAATTATTGAACTAAACGAGCCACTTAAACAGCACTTAACAAATAACTATATATACAAGGATTATTTATTTGTAATTATTTTTGTCACTGTATTTATATCAGATTTATTTCGCTGTTCAACACTGTCACAGTGCAATCTATACTGACTGATTCCCGTTGACTGATCAATATTTATTTCACTGATCCGCTTGATGGTACGACGCACCATTCACTGACTGTCAATTGCGTGATATCGCCTACTGACTCCCTGACTCACTCGGACTTCGCTTATATAGGTCGCGCAGCCCAGCCTAGTACGTTCTCGCCTTCTCTAGAACATTCCGGCAGGTACTCGTTGTTCAGTATCTTCGATACCATTCCACGCTTTACTACTGTGACATTTCATTCTCGTGGTTTCTATTGTAGGCAGTGGCGTAGCATCTTGGGGTTTGCTACAATATCAAGGAACATGCTAAATCAAGGCGCGCGAGTAAGTGTTAACGAGTGGTTAAAAAATATTGAACTGCATTCCTGTTTTGTAACTAATATTTTATTGAATACTAGCGGTCCCGTGCGGCTTCGCCTGGGTGCTAAGAATGTATGATTTATTAATCCTCCCCTGCGAAGCGAAGCTGAGCTAGTGGTGTTTATAATATTAGTAGGATTCCATCAATGCGCTAAAATGCAAAAAAATTGCAGAGTTACGTTTTGTTACTATCCCACTGGAATTATCCCCCTACGAAGCGAAGCCGGGCTGGTGGTATGTAATATTATTAGTATATCTATATCAGCTATACTATTATATAAAATTCTTTGCATGTATGTGGGTATGTACTTATATTCCAAATGATTTAACTTAAAATCTATTTGACGGATTTTGGTGATTTTTTTTAAATGTTGATCCCAGAAGTGCTATACCTAGGCTATGTTTTATTCAACTTTTTTTAATTAATTTTTGAATTTTTAAATTCATTAAATTTTTATTGGTTTTTTGCTACTAACAAAACGTAAAATTCCTTTGCATTTTAGCGCATTGGCGGAATTCTATTAACACCAGCCAGATTTCGCTTCGCAGGGGAAGTGATTCTCGCGGGGAGGGGGGTAATAAATCATAAATTCTTATCTGTGGAACTACTGAACCAATTATAAAAATTCTTTCACTAATAGAAAGCTACGCCCCCTAAGTGATAAGTATAGACTATATTTTATTTTGATAATTTTGATAATTCTTGTGGGATAGTAACAAAGCGTAACTCAAATTCTTTTGTATTTTAACGTATAGTCGAAATCCTACTAATATTATAAACACCACCAGCCCGACTTTGCTTCTCAGGGGGAGAATTTCTCGCGGGAGGGATAATAAATCCAAATAAACGTGGGCGAAGTAGTAAATAGTATATTAATGTACAGTGTCCTTTTACTTTTAGTAATAAGGATCGCAAACCAGAAATGTCGGAAAACGGACGTATACGGGGTTTGTCTTCTGGAACATTTTCTAGGATGGTAATGCACTTATTTCTAATTTCGTCACCTGATTAGGAGAATTTTGTTTCAAAATGGCGGCCAACATTTATTTCCGTCAACATAATTTGTTTTCGTTTTTCTTATATTAAAAATGGATAGCTTTAAGGCATAAAACCTACTTAAAATGTTGTGTTAACTATAATGAGGAGATGGTTAAAACTCATCTACTGATGACGCTAATATGGTTAGCGAAATGTGCGTTAAGAAAAAAGATGTTGGTGCTCTGGTGTTATGTGGTTAGTTTTTTAGTAAGTGTGTCTTCACAGTAGAGGTTCCATCCCTCATCTACTCATGTCGACGTGGTTCTAAATAGCTTTTTGACGATTACTGCAGTGTTTGGTGATGCATTATAGTGCATTCTTGTTAATTTGAACATAACGTGCAAAGTGCACTTGGAATTTCCATAAAACACTACAACAGCAGCTGTTTATGACTGATTTACATATTCATAACCTGGGTAGATTAAAAATCCTAGATAAATGTACCAACACTACTTAAATTGTTACTATATAGATAGATGATTGGTGCTTAACCCCTTCGCTATTGACCGCCGCTATATAAAACGTTATATTTTTTAAGGCCACCAACTAAGTACTATTCCAAATGTTGTAATATTTATGGTAGCTTCACACGATACCTCTTTTCGTGCATTTTGATGCATGCGCTTAAGCGCAGTGAAAGGCATGCCTGTCTGCATGCGTCAATTTATAACACACGAAACATTTTACTGAGAGGCAAGACGACGCAAGTGTCAGTCGGGACTTTCTTGCATCATTCATGAGTCCTGCTACATGCGCAAATGCATGCAATGGCGCATGATTTGCCGCACGAAAAAGAGGCGTTGTGTAAAGCTACATATATCTAGTATTGCATTAATATTAATTAATATTAATCTATTCAAGAATATTTTATTCATATTGGAACTGTGACAATGCAGGAATATGGTCACGTAATTCTTAATATTATATTATAGTTACATATTACCTATGAATGCTGATTATTGGAGCTTGCGTCACAGATTCATCTTCAGGATATAAAATATAAATAGAAATGTTGTTGATTAGATAGAAAAATAAAATGTAACGGATTTTTTTTTCTGAAAAATATGTAAGAACATAATTTCTTTGATAATATGGAAAATAACATATTTATTATTTTTTTAATTATAAGAAAACTTATTAATTACATTGCATCAATTAATAATATATAGAAATTTAATCTATATTTGTAGTTATTAATTAGTAATGGTTCTTAATCTGACTGTTTAGTAAGGTATACATTTTTTTATTAGAATAATATTAAATAAAATAATATAAAAATATTATTTTAATAATATGAAACTCAGTTTGTATAATTGAATTTAACAACAGAAAATAATTCTTTTCTATTTTAAAATCTCAAATTACTTCTTCAAAGTACATATACAATAAATTTTGCTTAATGTATACAATACAATTTACTTGCATTTATAATTAACTATTTGTTAAATCTACTAATGACAATAAATTTATATAAATAAATGTTTAACAATATTTGTTATTTTTGACTTGATTTCGTAACGTTCAATCTCTGACTCTTTTGAGATCGTTGGGTCTAAATTAACATCTGAACAAAAAGAAATTATTTGAAGAAACAGTTCACTCTGCTGTTGAAAATTTATTATACAAATTGCAACTTAAAATAAATTTCGCAGCAATTCAAAGTTTACAGAACGTATACGTATTTATGTAACTTCTAAGGTTACTGTGCTTCAATGATTCATTTTAATGAATGTACTACTGAATACAACATTATTAATTTCACAAAGTTGATAAGTACGTTTATGTTCATTATAATATTAAAGCACTGTGTAATTTAGTTGATTTAACAAATTAGAATAGGTACGTTTCTGTACAACTATGATAAATATGCATGTGCATTTCGTTTCTATTGACTCTAACATGATATAGAAGTGAAATTAAAATAAACTGGGGTAATGGCACCAGTTCCTGATCACTCACCGGTGATATTTACATCTGACAGAATAGATAGATAGATATATTGTCAATAGGGCGTTTTCATATTTTTTTGGAATTAGTGCAAAAAGCATGTGAAAACGATATAGAATTTATGTACTCAAAAAAAATTATAGCTAGAGTTAAATAAAAATTTAATGTAGAAAATTCCCGAAATTGTTATAATAGATCGTATGTCTAGATGCGTAATGAGGTATATTACTGATAAATAGTGACAGTGTGTCAAAACGAGGACCAGCCATACCCACTATAAAATAACTACTTTTTACTTCATTTTCAGTATTTTCAAAAAAAATTGACAGTTCATTTGCGTCGCCAATTTCACATTTATAGCAGGCCATGAGTAGATAATAGCGGGAGGATAAGAGTGAATAAACATAAATCACTATGGAAACTGTTTATACTTATGACACTAGTGTGTTTTAAAAAAACCCTCAACACACTTTCTGTTAACTGACCCATTTCCGCATACATACATACACGCATGTAAAATAGCTATTTTATAGTGGATATGGCAAAAAATACATTCCTGTCGCTTAGGTATTTATGGTAATGTAATATGCTTAGTAATAAAATAACTGCATTTTCACGAATTCTGATGCCACAATGTGTTTTTGAGAGAGAAGGGGCGGGGAGAGATTGTAGATTATAGACGCTCCACAACGGAGGTCATTAGCATCTGTATGTTTATTTAAAATTCGCAATTTTAGACACATTTTCAACTGCAAGCTACTTAATAAACTCTAACAACTGACAGACAGACGGATGCACAGGCTAAACTGGTGGGTCTAGAAGCATGCCATTTTGCACAGGAGTTCCTTATACATATATAACGTAGGTCAGCAATAAGAAAGGATTTTCGAAAATTCATCCCCTAAGGGGATTAAATAGGGGATGAAAGCTTGTATGGAAGTTCGTCATTTTTGAAGTTAGAAGTATGAAATTTAGCACAGGAGTTTCTTATATAACGTAAGTGAGCACTAAGAAAAGATTTTTGAAAATTCATTCCCTAAGGGGGTTAAATAGGAAAAAAAAGAAGGCATGGACAGAGCAGGTTACCCAAAAACTATAACTATTGTTCCTGAGATGTCGATGGTAAATCCCATCGGGCACACGGCTATAGTTATTAATAATAATGTAAATATACTGAGTTTTAACATGCATTGGACACGAGTTCTAGCAGATATATGGAAAACTATAGACGCTCAACAACAAAGGTTATGACAGAATAGATTATAATATACTTAGGTAAAAAAAATTCGCTGTCCCATTTGGCATAGTCAGTGCTAGGATAGGAGATCTATGTCGTGCATAAATACCGTTGTTTTACATAAAGCAAGATAAATAAAAAATATCAAATAAATTGACATTTGACATTATGATATAACAGTGAACTATATAGAGTCAGTGTGATATGCATAGAAATATCATAGATAGAATAGGGAATCCACCTAAAAAAGTGTCGGTGCAAAAGACAGAAATGGAGAATAGAGCAGTTCTTTTATCTTTTTCTATCGCAAATGCATAACCATGGTTACAGATGTAAATTAACAATACCTACTTTAATTTTTTAATTCACAAATGCCTCATTACTGCTTCGTTCTCTATCTTTCTTTTCCAACGTGACACTGTCACTTACAGTTGTGCCTATGACTCCCCCTACTCTATCTATGATATTTCTATGGTGATATGACATATTATTTTGTTTTTCAATTTAATGGTTACTTTGCTGATACAATGAAGTTTGTAACTATGTTCATGCGTTATAAATTATAATATGCGTTATATTGCATATTAATGACGCATTTCTTGTACAAAAGAGCAAACGATGATTTTTAATGGAAAAGACGGATCATTCCGTTCAAAAAGAATTGACGATGCAATCAACATCTCACACGAAAGGTTTTATTTCAATATCCGCTCAACTCGTAGACACATTACATTCACTTCCTGTTCTCACCGTAGTTAATTTTGTGTTGAAGCGTAAACATTTCTTCTTCTTTTTTGATGCATCTGTCTATACATAGTATATAATCAGTGGCGGACTTTCCATAAGGCCCGTAGCCTAGCTCAAGTACGTGTGGGGGGCGGTGCGCAGCGCGACGCGGCAGCGTGTACTGAGAAAACTCTATATGGTCTTATAACTATCAGACACAATTTGTAGTTCCTTTAGCTATATGAATATGACTGCCTGACTTTGTCTCTGACAATCAAAAAATATAACTATGACAGTCGAACAAAATCTTCAAAATCAGAAATAAAATATTTCTAGCGGGTTGAACCGAACGCAATGCCAATTTTCGTACAACTTTACATTTCTACGCTGAAAAATTCGCAGAAAGGGGCGGCTGGTACTGAATGGCCTAGGGCGGCCAAGACTGCTAGTTTGCCTCTGTATATTGTAACAAAACACGTTGGTAACTTTGGTAAATATTTTATTTATCTATTCTTTCACAACAGTGACAACCGTTTACATGCTTTGGACAATTATTGTTCCTCACTTTATTCACTGTTCGTTTTTTGCCTATTTTCCGTTGGTCAGTTTTGCTTGACCGTTGGTTAGTTTTTGTTGACCAACACTTCGTCACTACTTGACCACTGCTTGACCACTATGTGTCCACCATATGTCTGTGGTACGTTTATTGTTCACTGGGTCCACTATATGTCTATGGTGGTGGTATTTATTTGCCACCTGCAGATATCTTCCACACTGTCTGTCACTTTGCACCAGAAGATTATCTGCACTTAATCACTCGAAGATCTCGTCTGTCACTCGCAAATATCTTCCACACTGTTTGTCACTTGGTACTGGAAGATTATTTAAGAACTTTTAACTCGCTGGTGGTATATTTATTTCCTGTCGCACTTTTCACGTCTGCTCTCGTTGAGAATGTATACGTGACTCTGGTGTTTCATTCTTGCTCTTGCTTATATGAACTTTCCTGGTTATTTTACATCCATGGTGGCGGGTTTTCTTATTGTTGTCAACCAGAATATTTCTTCGCGCTCAAGGCTGCGTGATCCATGTTAAGCCAACGAATCAAGGCTGCAACCAGCCTGCCTAGATTCGTTACAATATGATATCGAACGTCTATAATGCACAATTCTGTATATGATACATATTATTATACTAATGTGTTTGTCGAATGGCGGGACCTTAGGATAGGACATTGTCACGTTGGTCAAGGTGAGACAAACGACAATGAAATATTGGTTTACATTCTTATACGGCACACACGTCCAATTTCATATAAATTTGTTAAAGAACGCAGCATTTTTTATCAAATCCGTACGCAAAACAGATTATTAATGTGGACAAGGTGAAAAAACCGACAACGGATGGATGCCACGATAATATATTATGTGTGTGTACTGCGTGTACACCGTACAGTAGGTATACACGTCCACATTCAAATAAATTTATGTCAAATGTAACACACAACGTAAATATTTATGCGGAGAAGACTTTATATAAAATAAAATATAAATTCAATTCTTCAGAAATATTTTATAAATTCTTTTTGTTCTCAGAGGAGGGACATTTGTTATCCTTGAATGTAATACAAATTAGAAATTCAAAAAAAAATAGTATCAAGAAACTAATATTGAGAATTTGTCTGTTTATACCAAATTAATTGATATTTTGTAACATCTTTTTAAGAAGAATTTTGCTAAAACTCAGTACATATCTGGGCTTGAGAATGGCCGAGCGTATAGCGGTGCTGTTGTTTACATGGCGTTGCTATGGTTCCTCTATTACAAGTCCCCAGTTCCCGGGTTCTAGCCCGAGAGCTGGTAAAAAAGTCAATTGGATTTTCAATTTATTAAAAAAAAAATAATGAATTGGAAATATGAATTGGTGCTAGGCCCAAATAACCTTAGCTGTTGGTGGTCTTTAAAACACAATTCAGTACATATCTGATAATTCACAAATATTTATCAATTATTATTATTATTAGTCAAAATATTACTAGCTACCTCTTACCGTTTGTGAGATAGAGCCTTGTGACAGATGGACGGACGGACATCGTAGACTCAGTAATAGGGTTCCCTGCGGAGATACGGAACCGGTCAAACGTTAATCTTAATTCCTACCAAATTTACAAAAATAGTCAACTAATGTGAAACCATGCTGTTTCTACAATTTTTAGTTATAACAAAATACTGTCTAAACCTTGACAGCATTCGGATAAGTTTAGTTTATTGTTGTTCACTAATGCAATTAAAATTGTAAAATTACCTTATAATTTGAAAAAGATGGCAAAAAAAATTGTCGAAACGTTAGTACAATAAATGCAATTTCAACATATCAGTATTGCTTTATTTCGATCCTATGCATGGTTTAATATGAAGAAATTCTTCTACTAATTTGTAAGAAATATTTTAGCAACGGGTATATGTATACTCCGTGTCGTGTGTAGTTTTGAAGTTTCATTGCTGCCATGTCGAGTTGTTTGATAGAAACATCTTGATTTTGCACACATGAAGTTTATAATCGTATTAAATACTTGATCGCAGCTAATAACCCAATTTAGTTCCCTTTGACGCTGAAGTATACAGGGTGTATCACAGAAAACCGAACATAGGGAAAACTCCATTGTGCAAATTAGTTAGGATCAACGATTACTTTGGCCACATATGAGAATGGGTACCATGGTAACGCTGACTAACCATTATTTAATAACAATAATAGCTAATAATGAATAATTAGAAAAATCAGTTAAAATAAATTCTTCAATATTAAATGAATTTATTTTTATTAATGAAACAATTTTTTATTCAGAAAATATTTTTTTAACTAATAATTAAACAAAACAAACAGTTAAAATAAAAAATTAAAGCAAATGTTCAAATAAACCTCCATTTTGAATTAAGCAGTGACTTAATCGGTTACAAAAACTTTGTCTCACTTTATCTAACATTACAGGAGTCATATTGAAACATACTTCGACGATTTTGTCTTTAAGTTCATCCAGATTTTGTCAAATGAACAGCAATATGCATTTGTTACTGTATACGTACACCATGGTAACCATGGTAACGACCTCTGAATAGAGGGCAAAGCAATCTCTGATCTTAACTAATTTGTACTGTGTACTTTTCCCTATGTTCGGTTTTCTGTGATACACCCTGTATACAGCTGGATTATTTACCCCAATGATTAAAGGATAACCAATGATTAAACAACTGAGCATTAGTAAGTAAGATAAAATGAAAAAAACTCGGGTCGCAGTGCCAAAACCCTGCCGACAATATAGTGTATTTGCTAATACAGGCATTGTGGCATTATTATGTAAACTTAAGTTTGTTTTTTGACAAAATAAAAAATTTAACCCCTTAATACAGCCCTTAAAATAATTAAATTTTTCTAAATTTCAATATTAGACATGGATTTCATCAATACACCCAATTAAATACACCCTTCCATATCTAAGTAAATCCGTATCAACAAACTAGTGTTTTCATAAAATTTGAAAGTCCGGTCCTGTCGGGCCGATTTTATTAAAATTTTAGCAGCACATTTTAATCTTTACTAAAGAGTTAAATTTCAATTTTGAAACGATTCTGACAAATTTTTCGGTATTTTTGGGCCCAAAAACTTTTTGGAACCCCTAAATACAACCCTGAAAATGGTCCGATCGGGCCCATTTTAAATAGGCTTCTTGCGGTGATGGGTTCCAATGTGTGTACCAAATTTCGTTTCAATCGATTAAGTCTGTCGAGAGTTATCGTGTACACACATATATATATAAATATATAAATATATAAATATATATATATATATATACATACATATATATATAAACATTTTTAAAAATGGTGCCAAAGTGTTCAGGAGGCTATGAAACGTCGAGAAATTTTGGTCCGACCCCTAGGTCCCACCATCCGACCGACGCCAATAGTGTATGTGCCATATGGCAAATACACTAAAAATTGTCTAATTTAAGTAGTTGACTTATAGCCGGTTCATCGTACATTTTAATCACGGTGTTTTTTTAATCACACTGTTAAATTTTGATTGCTACGTGATCATTGGTTGCTGCGTTTCGTTACCATAGCAACCCTTCATTTAACAGTGTAATTAAAAAACACAGTGATTAAAATGTACGATAAACCAGCCATTAGTGTTAATGTGTTATAGTTAATTTTTTAGTGTTCAGTTTATAATATAGATTTAATGAAAAAATACGGATAAACCAAAGGTGTTTGGGTGATAGCAAAACTTTATTTGACAAGGCAAAAATGGGATCTCAAAAATATAAGCTAATATTGCAACAATTTTGTAAAGGTTAATATTTTGAGACAGTCAGCAAGTCAGCTGTCTGGTCACCTGGCGCTGGGGCGCTTTACAAGATGTGAAAAAAACTAGTTAAACCTGAAATTTGGTACAGGGTTAATTTATTGAATATAATTTATGAAAATGACAATCAGACCTCATTTTAATAGTTAACCTAGTCAGCAGTCGCTAGAAGTTTTAAACTTTTATACACACTGTTGACTAGGTCGATTTTGTCAAAATAAGGTCTGACTGTTTTTTCATTAATCGATTCAGCGCGTCCTTTGTTTTATTGTACCTATTAAATTCGAATAATAAATATAAAATGGCTGCACAATACCTCTATTTTTTCTTTAGAGCGGCTAACGTCATTTACGCCAAACATCATGGCACACTATGCAGCCAATGTATTTAATACATTATCTATCACATTCTATGTTCTAACCGTGCGGGATCGGTGTACCAGGGGAAGATGGCTTGGTTACGAGTATAAAATATTTGCAGAGAAATTCGCTTGGTGCAAATTACGTAAGCATGCAGGTATTAAAAATTTAAAAATGTGTATCTCCGTAAATTTGAAATAAAATAAACTCCATTGTATTAGTGGCAATGATTTTTAATATATTGATATTTTTATTTTTTATAATCATCATTGTGCCAATCAAAATAGTAATACTTTGTTTTCTATTCCAGATCGATTGTATACGATTGAAAAAAAGGTTAGTGCAATTTGTGATCACAAAATATTTGATATAACGATTACTGGTACTTTCTAAACATATCTACAAAAAAAATTAAATACGATTTAGGTTTGGGGAGCAATTAGACAAAACCAGATAAATCCACATTTTATGAAAAATTAGTTAGGTGTGGTTTCTTGGTATTTGGGGTCAGCTAAATCCATTCTCGTTGTAAGAATCAAGTTAAACTGGATAAATCCCATTGAAAATTGATCTCAAAATGTTAGCAATCAAGCAAAAGCAGATAAAACCAAAAAATACATTTTTATTCCTATTTTAAACCAAATATAAAGACTGTTTTTTGTAATTTTTTTCAAATATATTTTTTGGTTATTTAAGTGTCAATATTTTTTTCAACTAATACATTCGAGCGGTAAGTGGGCGATAATATGGCTTTTTTTCTTATGTTTCAAGCAAAAACAGGTATATCCATTTCACTCAAGCAAAACTAGATAAATCAATTTTGTTTCGAAATAATTGTTTTTCGTTAATAACTCGAAAACAATTAAAATTGATTTATCTGGTTTTGTCTGATTGCTGACTCAAATTTAGAGCTCTTTTTTGGTATTAAACAAGATAATTTCAGGAATTACTGATTACTGAACAGAATTGAAAAGTTCTTTCACTGTTTAAATCCCCACTTCTTTCTGAGTTACATATAGGCATATTATTGCGTTACGACAAAAGGTGAATGAGCAGTCGAGGATTCCGCACGCTGGCTTAACGATGAGGTACAGTAAACTGATATTATGAGAGATTTTGTTTGCTTTTGATTATTTTGCTGTCAAACCAAAGTCTACCCAGTGTTACAGCAAAATCTATATTAGTCGTTTAATTAGAAGCTACAGTTTGGGAAATACTGGTTCTCAATATCTCATTTCACAACCGAGACGTATGGTGTATTTTTTATAATATTATGTACTTTCAACCCTATAGGGAATATGAACCATTTATCTTGATAAAAATCGACTGACAACTACTATTTCTCGAAAGAGTTTTTGGTTCAAAATATAGATATACTTGCATTGAGGAATATTTACGCATCATATGAGAATCTTTTTATAGTTTTATATATGTACACCTACCAAGTGAGTAAAAAACATTAAGACTTTAAATAACTTCAAGCGATCTGTTAAATCTTTTTTGATACAGAAATTTTTTTATTCGATAAATGAGTATCTGTCGCAATGATAATTATGAATGAATTATGAATGTTTAAAATTTGTATTATATTATATGCATTTTTGCATTTTATTAATTCTTTTAATATTGCTTAATTTAATTTAGTTTTCTATTGTAACTTTGTAATTACTAATTGATGACGCACCCTCCTGTTTCGTACAGTGTTCTTTTGGGGCAAAATATATTATTATTATTATTAAATGGACGTAAACTAAGAAACTCAACTCAAACTTCAAGGTCCCCTATATTGACGACGGAATCATATCTTTCCTATATATTTATAAATTATATAAGATATTGTATTTTCGATATTTTTTAATTTTTAATGAGTTTTTTCATGGGTTTAATGTAATAAAGAACTCCCCTGTACAATGCAAATTGCTTAATATTTGGGGCATGTTGGTGCTGAACGCAAATAAACCTGTGTAAGCAGTGTTTTATAATATAATTTGTTTTTAATAAATTATGTAACTTCAGCATTCCTTTTGTAAAATTACTGAATTATCATATTTTTTTGTAGAAATAAAAATCATTAGTCAGTTGTATTTTATCAGCGCCAGTCAACTATTTTTTTATTGTCAAATTTTAAATGTACAAATTTTATTCTTAGTATTGGTGTCCGTCAAATGAGCATCTGACATCTGGTGGCAGAAAATTGTACTCAAACGAGGGAAAATTTTACATGCTAACAGTGCAAATTAATCATGAAATTGTTTATTACAAAAATAAAACAAGTAAAATAAACAAAAAGTTTATCGAAAATGGAATTCGCGACGTTTTCTAATATCATGGCAATAAACACTGTCAGTTATTGCCTTGTAAAACTTACTTTACAGAGAATTATTTTCTAATGAAATGTGGAAAAACTGTATTTATGAATTAAAAAAATATTTTATAGTAATAATAAGATGTACTTGTTATCATACTGCACTAAAATAGTTGAATCCCTGATGATTAACAAATTTATAGGATTAACTTCGTATACAAATATTTTGAGGTTAGTAACTTAACTACTTATTACAATATAACTTATTATGTTGCAGTTATGTGTTTACATTATTCACCTAACCCAGCCTTAAAAGCGCATTGAACGCGGATGATTAATTTCGTGGAGATTTTCTTTTAATTTTGATGGTTTTAAGCAATATGTCGTAAAGATTACTACTTTTGACAGTTCATTTTGCATGCATTTTTCTCGTTATATTTCCGACATTTGATAATATGCCCGGCTTTGAGAATCCGTTCTCCTCCAACGAAATTCCTTTGTTTAGGATTCGTACCGGCCCAATCACAAATTGCACTTATATTTATCATTTCTTATCACTTTGAAAATCATAAAATTACACGCAAAACTATACCCCGTATATGAAATTTCCCCCCGTCTGCGCCATGTTTTTGAAGCTCCACCTATCTGACGGATCCCAATATTAAAATAAAACATATTATATTGAATACGACAAATTGTTATTTTTAAAATCAAAATTCATAAAGGTTCTTTTTTTAAGAAACTATAATAAAAATTCAACAGGGTAGAAGTAATTAGTATGTAAAATTAAATATTTGCAAATATTGGCTCTCCCGTATTTTAAAGCAAAATAGTAAGGGAAAAAAATCTGTTTAGAATTATAAAATGCGTTTAGTGCGGTGTTGATAGTTTCTAATTTCATAACTGGCTTTTTCCAAAATAATATGAAAATTGTCAAGAATTAACTCCGTTTTACGTTTTAACGATAGACTGATATCTGAAGTCTGCAATGCCATTTAAGTACATCTTATTTTCGACTGCGTTTTAAAAACTCCATTATGAATTAGACGGAAATTTCCCAAGTTTAATGTTTCATAGACGTTGAATTAAACTAATTTGTCTTTAGTTGCAATCGTGAAAAATTTACGAAATTATAAGTTTCCAAATGCTACCGGGGGACATAATATTTCACGATTTTGCGGCCCCTCTACGTCGCCAATTTTGACTAAAAATAGAAAACAATGTTTCTTACTCTACCTGATGAGAACTTTTCAGAGACAACAAACATGGCTATTTTCGAGAATTAATTAATTTTTTTTTCCCTTTTTCGATGCACAAAAGCCCCCTAAATAATTAAGTTCAATAAAAAAAATAATTAAACCTAGAATAGTGAGAACTCGGTGAGAACAATATAAGGGTTCCGTTTGTGTAAAGGAAGGCTAAAAATTTGTTTAAATTTTTTCCTAATAATTCTTTTCAAATTTATCGTACCTAACCGATGAATTTAATTATTTTTATGCAAATGACGATACTTTTTTTACTGATAATTAATCTAGTTTTATTTAACAGATAGTCTCTCAATAAAATCCTTACAAAGCCGCCAGTGTATATGAAAGTTACACTTTTTCGAACCACTTTCTTTGTGTTTATAAATTTTCCTGACATAGATTTGATGCTTATGTTTGTGTATCCGACATTTGGAACTTTGGGTAATTTTCCTCTTGATTTACTATAAATTTGTTCAGTTCAGTGCGGCTAACTTTGATATAATATCATTGTAGATTATTTTTTAACATGCTTGACGTTATTGTTATGAAAATGCGATCAATCATTAGTGCTGTATTAATTTATGCAATCCACTGAACGTCAACTATGACAAGGATGGACAGAGGCGTATCTAAGGTGTGACACTGATGCTTGGTTGCATAAAGCATTGTCAGAAAATCTGATTTGACAATAACCTTAGATTTTGACCACACATATTTCTCCATAAGAAAAGCATTTTTGCGAAAAGTTTATTCCTTCATTTAAAACAATAAAGTGCAGGACGACCCAAAATATAAGTTACATCGGGAGATCTTGTTTCTGCGTCCATGGGCTGCGAGATTAGCCTAACGTATAATAATCTAAAAAAATGGATGTCAGATGTTTGGCCAGAGGTGCAAGTTCAGTGCTTGTCATAGCTAGGAGCTCTTTTCCGATTTCTGTTGTCAAGCGTCTATAATCTATACTCTAATGTAATCTTTTGTGAATACGCCTCTGAACATGGAGATGAGGTGTTATAGGTGCTTCATTTATAAGTGGCTACCCTGCGTTCATTAAATTGGCGTGTTATATCAACTAGTTTGTATAACAAAGTGTATAGCATAGGTAGTTGAAAGTATAAATACGTCGCAGTGCCAAAACCTTGCCAACAAAATAGTGTAATCAATCAAAGAATGTAATTTTTTAAATTTAAATTTTGTTTTTCATTGAATTTAAATTATATATTTTTTGTAATACATATCTGAAATGTATAACATTTCGTGGCTCTAGTCAGCTGCTAGTCACACGCGTATACAATAATACAGTAATTTTTTCATACGACAGTATAGGAAGGCGTGCGTAAAATATAAACTGTGACGTCAGTATGACTAGAGTGCGTTACTATGGTAACGAAGTAAATATTGTATCAAGGCCAATTGATGTTATTGAATTTACGGTGTTTGACATTAATTCTATGAAGCTTTTAAAAGGGGACTGCACTTCAAGTTGCCGGTAATAAACCTTTAGAGGCGCTGTCGTCGCTGCAATTGTAATATTTTTTAAAATATTGTGAGTATTTCGTCTACTAGCGTATAGAGGACACTAATAGAACAATAATTTTTATAATTGATCTATGATGATAGCAAGGTTAATAATGACAATTAGTATTTCTGAAATTGCCATGGAAACAATGTGAATAAAAAATTTAAATAGTTCAGAAATGTTCACACAAGTGGACACAAGTCGTGTCATATTTTTAATATTTTTAAAAATTTTAAACGTCGTTTTGGATTTCGATTATTTCTTCCCATTTCCTTGGTTACTCTACTATTTTTTTTTTCAGTAAAACCTGGAAAATATAAAAAATCTAATCTCAATTTGAAAATTGTGTACGTGGTACCAACTTCACAAAATCAAATAAATTTCTCAAGAGGAAAATTTGATAATTTAAGTTGTCATATTTAGTTATAAAAATCTTTGAATTCGATACTTTTTATGTTTTCATGTTAATTGAAAATTGATTATTCATATTCATAGCAACCCGTTGCCTTGAAAAAAAATCTATTTAGAAAACAAAATCAATCACAAAATCTTTGAAAAACACGAACTGAACAAGAAATCGAAAACTGACATTTATACCATAAATCAAGATGTATTTTTTAAATGACTAAAAATGCCTTTTCATTGAAAAAAATATTTCAAATTCAATCTTAATTCCTAATTTTATTAATTTCAATACATGAACCCAAATATGTTTAATACCAAGAATATCATCTATAGAATCTTACAGATCTCACAAACTGATTGTATTGTTTATATAAAAGCTGATGTCATGCATGAAAAATTGGGATAAATGACATATGGTAGCGCCATCTTTTGAAATCAGTGCCGTGCAGTCCGCTATTAAGTTAAATGTTGTACATTTCAAATATGTACACAACTCGTACAATTAAATATAACACGCTCGGGGTATTGGCATACTCTCCTGCGGCTCGCGTGCCAACTTCACCTCTTGCGTGTGATACTTAATTGTACTAGTTGTGTAAACTACTATTTTTACAGTATCTAAGTTTGAAAATCTAATAAATATACATATTAAAACAAATTCGCATTGGGACTTCAAAAACTGAATTAAAATTCGACCCAAAATAAAAGTCAACTCATCACAAAGTTCATATATTTGTTTTCTTTAGATGCATGACCTTGAGTGACTGGAATAGGATTTATAACTACCGGGCCGTGATGGCGAAAAGCGTGACATTTAATTGAAGGACTAAAAACAATGGTATAGATTATTATCGGTGTGAAACGTGAAAGGGAAATTTAAATTGTTGTGTGCAAAGTTGTAAAAATACAATTAAAAGTACCTCTTCTATGATTTTTTAAATGTTTTTTATATTTTCGTTTTTAATGAAGTAATTATTTTTTGACAGCAATAATCAGTTTTTTTTATTTTGAAACGTGTACGCGAAGAATTAGTTCATGAAAGAACGCAATAATTTACCGCACAGTGGCGCTCTGCAGTGTTAGATTTTGTTTATCCCCAGATTTTGAAACAAAAATTCATTAGATTTCCCTAGCCACTTTACACCTTTAAAACAGTAATATGTGTAAGTTTTTTTTAACCATCATGCCAATATTGTTTTTTGAGATACATGGGGTGCAACTACATACAAATTTCAAAAATCCCCACTAAACTTGAGCTCGATAGGATTATTACAACCTCCTATATCGCTAGATACTAGCGTAAAAATTTTAATTTTGTTTTCTGTTTAATAATAATTTGTTAGATTTTTTGCAAATCGCCAATACAAACCGACTTTTTTTAATCTAAACTAATATTATAAAATTGGTAAATTCTGCACTTTGTACAATAGAAGCACTACTGAGTATCGATCGATGTGTTCGTATATATAGTAACGCGCCTACAAAGTCCACATCATGAGAGAGTCATGTTTTTAATGATTTATACAGAAGTTAATAACTTTAATAAAAATAAACTAAATCGTAACTTAGTCTGTAATTGTAAAGTTCTAAGGACTACAAGAGCGAATTTTCCGTTTTAATAATTTTTTTCCTGTTTTTCAAATTTCAATCTATCTATATCTATTTGTTTCGTTGAATGCGCTAATCTCAGGAACTACCAGTCCGATTTGAAAAATTTTTTTTTGTTAGATAGCCCATTTATCGAGGAAGGCTATAGTCTATATAATATTATGCTACGACCAATAGGAGCGGAGCATCAATGAAAAATGTTGCAAAAACGGGAAAAATTATTCCTTTTCAGAGCTTCCGTTGCGTGCGCTGCGTAAACGGTTAAAGTTACGCAAAAATCATGTATGACGGAATTGTTCCCGGAAGGTTTATATATATAGCCAACGAGCGTAGCGAGTGAGTAATGTAATTCCTAAACCACGCAACGGATTTTGATGCGGTTTTCACCATCAAGTAGATAATTTTTCACGGAAGGTTTATATATATAGCGAACGAGCGAAGCGAGTGAGTAATGTAATTATAATATTCAAGCGAACGAGCGAAGCGAGTGAGTAGTGTATTGCAACCGGACTTTTTTAGCACCCGGGCGAAGCCGGACGGAGCCGTTAGTCAATTTAAAAAGTGTTTATGATTTTTGATATTCCTTAGATATAAAAAAAAATTAACTAGGTATATTTCCCTTTTTCCAAAACCATTCGAAAATTCTCTAATATAGCGAAATTTCCCTATAAACCTGGTAACCCTGGTGACGCACGTACCACACGTAGTGAATAAATTGAACCTATTATCACATTATAGTAGTGGGGATGTCCTCAGTTTTGAAGAAACCGGTCGGAGTAAGTACATCTTACCTCCGCTAAGTTCGTCGTGGTCTACGTTTCCCGTGGAACCGAGACAGATGGTACAACTGCATGTTTCCAGCGCATGCATCGTCAGGAAATTAAAAATTATTAACTTCCCATTGGAAGTTATTGTAATGGGTCCGAAAATCGAAATCAAAATGTATAACAAATTTTTATGTTTCAAGATCACTACACTATTTTTAGAATGATGTCTCTGTGTGTGTATGTGTGGGTGTGTGTGTGTGGGGATGTGTGTGTGTACGTACGTACGTACGTATTTCATCATTTCTTTCTAAGACGACATTTCGAGAATGAAAAATGATATCGACTACGTTAGGGTGCCAATCGACGCGTATATTAACGTAAATATGATCTGAAAGAAATTTTTTCAAAATCGGTTCAGCCGTTCTTTTTTCTTAACCAAATAGACTCCAAAAAAGTAGATTTTAAACAATATCTCGCGAATAAAAAATTATATCGGCTTCGTAAGGGTGTCAATCGAGGAGTGTTAACGTCATTTTGATCCGACATAAATTTTATAAAATATTTATCAAACTGGGAAGTTCGTCGTGTGGACCTCAAGGGTCGCACTTTAGTCCTAATAAACGACCCACCTCACGGATTGTTCAGCTTGTATTTACAGCATAAAAAGAGACAACAGTAGAATCATTTGTTTTGTCGAACCTAGCGGAAGTAAAGTGTACTCCGAGCGGTGTCTACAAAACCACAGTGTAATTAAAGTATTACAGTGAGTTCACTTATTGTCGGCACCTTTGATGTTCTGTTCCCAAGTTTTGTTTTTTTTTCATTTCGCCGGCGACGGACATGCGCGTTATACAGCCAATGGAAGTCAACGCTCTGTGGCTGAAGAATTTATAGTCCATTAGCACGTGTATTGTGCATAGGCCATGGACATAAATCACAGTTGGTACATTGTGCATAAATATAATATGCCGGTCATGCCTACAAAATTTCGTGAGGACGACGCATGCGCATTACATTTCTTGGGACAGAAATATTGCCGAGTGGAGAAACTATTTGTATACGTTTAAACTGTGACAAAACTGAGGACACCCCCATCACCGAAAAACCCGATTAGTTTGCCGACCTGTATATTATACAGGGTGTATCACAGAAAACCGAACATAGGGAAAACTCCATTGTGCAAATTAGTTAGGATCAACGATTACTTTGGCCACATATGAGAATGGGTACCATGGTAACGCTGACTAACCATTATTTAATAACAATAATAGCTAATAATGAATAATTAGAAAAACCAGTTAAAATAAATTCTTCAATATTAAATGAATTTATTTTTATTAATGAAACAATTTTTTATTAACAAAATATTTTTTTAACTAATAATTAAACAAAACAAACAGTTAAAATAAAAAATTAAAGCAAATGTTCAAATAAACCTCCATTTTGAATTAAGCAGTGGCTTAATCAGTTACAAAAACTTTATCTCACTTTATCTAACATTACAGGAGTCATATTGAAACATACTTCGACGACTTTGTCTTTAAGTTCATCCAGATTTTGCCAAATTTTGTCAAATGAACAGCAAAATGCATTTGTTACTGTATACGTACACCATGATAACGACCTCTGAATAGAGGGCAAAGCAATCTCTGATCTTAACTAATTTGTACTGTGTACTTTTCCCTATGTTCGGTTTCCTGTGATACACCCTGTATAATATGACCATGCCACAAAACAGGCTCAGAAACAATAGGGTAAAAGGGCCAGATGGTATCTATCTAATTAACACGTTGCCACTGACACCTCCTATACATTATTGTTGCATAGGGCAGTAAACTGGTAATTAAACATGCACCCAACTGACTGTGAATTATCTGTAATAATATTGTAAACATCAATTGTTAAAAGTGCAATTTTCCGCCCAAAATAATACCTGTCGAATATTTTTCATCTCGCTGCGCACATGTTATTTATTGGCCATTTGAATTCTGTGCAAACTATATAGCGTGATCCCTTTGAAACATTGTAACTATACGCCAGAGGAACCTACTGTTTTCAAATTTCATTTGAGACATCCACGTGGGGTCATCAATTGGGAATATCGGATACTAGTTTCATATTTATAGGATAGTGGATACCAAACCGTTTGCGTGAAAATGTATTTTAAGAATAACTAGGACTGACCCCGTCGAAGTGGGAATGTCTAAAAAAAAGTATCTTAGACAAAAAAATTTAGGATGGCATACCTATATCTAAAAATCGCTAGTTTAGGCATACAAGGCATTCAAACTTGTAATATTAGAAATTCAACTTTTATAGGCCTAAATATCAGTAAATCATTTTTGGGTAGACAGGTTTTATGATGAAATTGATTATGGATAGAAATTATATTTATTAGTTTTCATGTTGATTCCAAATATTGGGATTTGTTCAGTTAACAATTAATATACTGCAATAATATTAATTAATACTGTCTACAGTTTTGACATGTTTATGATACACAGGGACGATACAAAGGGATGAACCCCAAATAAAATCGCTGTGTAAGTTTATTTATTAATGCAGAAATATCATATATAGGTATTATATGTGGCATGTTTACTAACCCATTTCAAAATAAGTAAATCTTTTTTAAATACTAAGTAATATGATTTATTTCAAAATCCTTTAACAAATCATGAAATATTAAGGTAAAAGCACTAGTTTCCTGTTAATATAATATTTATACTATAAGCACCTACTTGACAGAATAGATTATTAGGTACATAGCGTATGTAAATAGTATAATGACATAATATTTGTAAGAAAGAAAATTATAATCATAATATTTTTTATCACTTGTGTCATTTTTACCGATATTCTATCAGTGTGAAAAAAAAAATAATAAAAATGTTAATTTTCAAGAAAGTTACCTATTAAGCAACAGATGTATAAATCACTTGCAAATTAATATTTTCTTATTTTTCTTTGCATTTAAACTCGAGAACCAGTGCAGTTAAAAAATTCATTAAGCCGGGCTGGGCAGCTAGTTATTGATAAAAACGAAACTTATAGAGATAAAAAATAATAACATTATAATTTTCTTTATATAATACCTGTATATTTATATGTTATATACTAGCCGTTACCCGTGGCTTTGCCCACGTATATTTCGATTTATGTTTTATTGTCCCCCCACCCCCCGCGAGAAATTCTCCTCCTGCGAAGCGATGCCGGGCTGGTGGTATTTACACACTCAAATTTTATTAATACATTACTCACTCGCTTCAAAAATAACTTCCATACAAATTTTCATCCCCTATTTAACCCCCTTAGGGAATGAATTTTTAAAAATCCTTTATTATTGCTCACCTACGTTATATAAGGAACTCCTGTGCAAAATTTCATTCTTCTAACTTCAAAAATGACTAACTTCCATACAAATTTTCATCCCCTATTTAACCCCCTTAGGGGATGAATTTTTAAAAATCCTTTCCTATTGCTCACCTACGTTATATAAGGAACTCCTGTGCAAAATTTCATGCTTCTAACATAAAAAATGACGAACTTTCATACAAACTTTCATCCCATTTTTAACCCCCTTAGGGGATGAATTTTCAAAAAAAAAATTCTTAGTGCTCACCTACGTTATATAAGACTCCCATGTACAAAATTGCATGCTTCTAACTTCAAAAATGACGAATTTCCATATCAACTTCCATCCCCTGTTTAACCCCTTTAGGGGTTGAATTTCGAAAAATCCTTTCTTAGTGGGTGCCTACGTCACAAAAGGAACCTACTGTCCAAATTTCAAGTTTATATCTTTAGCGGTTTGACCTGGGCGTTGTCTGTCAGTCAATCAGTCAGTCAGTCAGTAACGGAACTGTTTTATATATATTATAGATGATGATCGGTACAAAAGTGACAGACTATAGGTAAGTGATCCGGAAGCGATATTACCCTATATTACTTTGATAAACTTGTTTAAACTTTAATATTGTTCTACTAACTAGGATAAGTAGAGACTCTTCTTACTTTACTGTTAAAAGGCAGTAAGCTAGATTTTGGTGTAGATTAATATTATTTAAGTAAGATTATCTGTAAACGCGCGCTGTGCAATAGTTGCCTTAACTAACAGGGTCACCGCGATGCTGGAGTAAAGTGATATATGTGAGGATGCTCTTGATTATTTCGTTGCCAAAGCAAAATCAACCCGGGCAAAACCAGGTCGGAAAGCTAGTTATTTTATAAACTAACTAGCGGCCCGGTCCGGCTTCGCTCGGGTGCTATGAATTTATGAGTTATTAATACATTACACACTCGCTTCGCTCGTTCGCTTGAATATTATTAATACATTACTCATAGCTTCGGTCGTTCGCTCCCGGGTGCTATGGATATAAGATTTATTAATATATTACTCACTCGCATTGCTTGCTCGCTCCAGTTAGTATGGCTGTTCGTTAGTCTCGCTAAAACTCAAAAACGTCTTGACCTTGGTCTTGACCGATTTTAATTTTTTTTTAAACCACCCCTGTATTAGAGCGAACAAAACAAAAAAAAATATTCAAATCGGTCAAGCCGTTTTTGAGTTTTAGCGAGACTAACGAACAGCAATTGATTTTTATTATATAGATAAAGAATAACAACTCCTTTTTCTTTTGATAATTAATCTATTTCCGTAATTATTTTGTCGAGATTTCTCGTTTCAACGAGATCTCGACAATTTAATCTTGATCTCGTCTCGAAATTCGGAACAAGAAAACTCTCGTCTTGGCAGCAATACTTGAAGACGTTATAAAAATAGCCCTACAAGCTACTGTTGGCCCGTGTGCTGTGAGTTCCCAACTCCTGGCGTAAAACAATAAAACTTAATGTTTTAAATAGTGTCATCCGATTGTGCGACGTATATCCGTAACATATACAGGGTGTATCCTAAAAAATGATTCAAGTTAAAACTCCGTTATTTACCTATTGTTCAATTCCAAAAAACAAAAAAATAAAAGAATTCATTTTAGAAGTCGGTACCTACTACAAAAAGGACCTAATTTTAATTTTTTTCAACAAATTTTAATGAAACAGGATTCTCAACTTTTTTGTTTTAAATGCTCGCAGATATAAATATAATTTTTAATTTAGTCTGGTAGAGATTTTTTTTTTAAATTCAACGATAGATAACAAGTTGACTTATTTTTTCAAAAGAATATTGTACCAAATTTGGTACAATATTCTTTTGAAAAAATTTATGAAACGTTCATCGAGATTAAATGGGATTTATTATATTTTTTATGAGGATTGTAGATTATAGACGCTCGACAATAAAGGTTAATAGCGTCTGTACAATTTTTTCCACGGCACACTTAAAAATAATGGCACACATAGGGGAATGTTATGAAATTATTTAATATCGATATTCATTTTATTAATTTTTTCGAACGAATATTGCACCAAAGTCAACTTGTTACACACATCGTTGTAGCTAGAAAAAAAATTCTCAAGACTAAATTAGAAAAAAAAATATATGCGGGCATTTAAAACAAAACAGTTGAGTACCGTTTGACATTAAAGTAGATGTTGAAAAAAATTTAAATTAGGGCCTTTTTGTAGTACATCTAGAATAATTTCCTTTATTTTTTTATTGGTTTTTGAAATTGGACAATATAAATAACGGAGTTATAGGCGTTTTTTACGAAACACCCTATATATGGATTAGAATAAAGGTTTATGTGAAGTCGTTTATCCTCACGGTTAAACATCAGCTAGTAATAGTGTTAGTTTACAAAATCATGGAATACGAGATACTGAGATTATGAGTTACAGAATTAGGTCATTTAGTTGAGCAGCAGCTGCAGTAGTATCAGATTAATGGTGTGATTCTATAATAATTTGTGACACTCTATAAGCTCTATTATAGTGGTTATGTCTCACTTTAATTTATGTAATGTTAAATTTGTTAGAAAGTGATAAAAATTTACAGATTATTTACCATAGGGAACAACAGCATTAAAATATAAAGGTGGCGAAACTCGCTTGGTTTTTTAGTGGTGAAGGTGTCCTCAGTTTTGAATTGCCCATCTCCTTTTCTGAGCGACACACTTTGATATGTCTATCTTTATTTACTGGCATCCCCCTTCCGAAAATAAATTTCTGTTAGAGTGATTTGGTAAGATGTTACGAAAGTGGCGTGTCGCGGAAGTGACACAAAGTTCCATTGTCATACTTATGTTATAGGTATTCAACCTGAATCCTCATTGGCCAGCTGTCAATATTTTTTGAGGTTAAATGTAGCTGTCATCGTATTCGAATCTAAATGTAACGAGAACTCATTGTTTTTTTAGGGTTCCGTACTTCAGAATAAAAAACGGAACTATTATAGGATCACATTGTTGTCCGTCTGTCTGTCAGTCCGTCAAATATTAAGGTCTATACGAACCCATAATCCTGTAAAAATTCAAGTGTCTAACTAAATGCAATAAAAAGATACTGCCTTCCAAAAATCACGTATTTCTATATTCACTAACTCACAAGTACAAACCATCTAGAGGACAAGTTAAAAACATATTATAGCTATGGACTCAAACCAATCTTGCGGTCGACTGAAGCGCCATCCTAGGCGATGGTTGTAAGCTATATCTGACAAACCTAATTTTTATTAGATTGTTATAACGGTACTGAACCTTCACGACGCTAAGTTCTACTCGCACTTGACCGTTTTTTGTTGTTGTGCAGTCTACGGCAATGAGGAAAAATTGCTATATGATTACGATTATCGTTTGGTTAATCGTACGGTTATACGATTAATAAATAAACGTATTTGCATTTTGCTTTGTTTGGATCAATTATTTTTATAGTTTCTTCATACATCACTTATACATCTTGTGTATTTAGTGACGATAAAACACACTAGTAAACTGCAAAGGTTGTCATACGCATATCGCCTGAACTTCTGGAAAATTCTGCGTAAACAGCGCTTGGACCCGTCAGAGTGGTGAAATTGCGCATGACTCGGAAAAGGTCCATACAAGATTTTGGATGTTCAAATGTTATTCGCCCACTCTGGTACCATGAACTATCCATGGATACATATCAATGGCTTGAATAAAATGTGAAAAAACCTAAAATAATAATAATCGGAGATTATGATTAATCGGAAATTCGTAATAATCGCAGGTTAATCGTATTCTAAATCTCATTTTATCATTAGTAAAAATATGAGAAACGAGAGTTCTTGAAATAGAACATCATAATATGCGAGTTTAACCATAACATATATGTGTATTAGTTCAAAGGTGATTTGAAGTCATTTATCCGTGCGGTTAGACATCAGCTGGTGATCGCATTAGTTTGCAAGACTGGAACTGGGAACGTTCACCATACGAATTGGGAAAGCGGAGAATCGATGTATGTACACAGGAGGATGGTTGCGTGATTTCGTTCCACGTTCAGGTATAGTTTTGCCAATTTAAATTGATCGACAGGTAATTAGCAGTTATTTAGCAAGAGGTAAGAACGCTTGATTCGTTTTAGAAGATATACACGGAATAATATACATTGAGTTTTTCTTATTGTCTCTAATGTAATGATTTCCTATATTGCTTTTTTTAAGTAAAACTTTGTTAGGCTCGTTTTTTTTCGTTCGGTTACGCATGTCGAGCGATCGACCAGACCAGTACTCATTCAAAAGCAGCGACGTTATGTTCATAACTATACTGTACGACTGCATACAAGTGTGTTGGTAGTAGACCAGATCAGTGGTCGTCGAAAAGCAGCGACGGTTAATGGTTATGTTCATAACTATGTGTATTGTACGTCAATACATAACTAATATCGTACAAATATTCAGTCGAGCAGCACATCAAATACCCATTGACCACTAACGATAGAATCTGGAATTTTACGTTCGTCTCCATAGTGATAAGTGCAGATCAGAGTTCAAATTACATTAGCAAAACAACGTAAACAAAATTATATACTTTCGGCGATTTCGGGTTAAAAACGTTTAGGGAATTGTGACAATAGTTTCACTTGCACCGTGGTTTTATAAAACCACATCCTAGTTATTTTTTTTATTTCGAGTGAGTAACCTAATGGTGAGAGTACTATAACTCATCCTCGGAAGGTATTTGATTAGAATCCCGACGCGGGTGGATGTGGGATAGAATTTTTTCGTTGTGCCTCTCATCTAGAAACGGTAACAATAGGTGTAAGAACGCTTGATTCCCGACGGGTGCAGATGTGACTAGGACTCTTTCGTACTGTTTCTCGCCAAGGAACCGGCATCTTGTTAGGATTTTTCATGGTTTTCTTCAATAATTCCAAAATATGGAGATTATGCGGTCAGTTACTTGCCAAATTTCCATGCTCACTAAGTTGACTACCATTTTATAATATTCAACATTAATTTAAGGTATGTAATGGGTTAAATTATTTTGTCAAAAAAAAAAATTAACTTCATATAATAATACCTAATACACTGTTTTGATGGCAGGATTCTGCTGCACAATTTTAATTTAGACTCAGTGCAGTGATATACCAGTTTAAGAGATGCATAATGTATGTCCCGTACATATGTTACGGTTTACAGGAATTAATGTAGCCCGTCAAAACATTGACCAATACTGTGTAATGTTTCCCGGAACATTTTAACCTTCACTAATGGTACGTACTATAATTAATTACTACGCGTAAACATGCTTTGTTTAATTATATAATACCTACCTGTTAATGGATTATGTACTCACTATTGAAAAACGTAACTTAAACCAATTTAGTATATTTTAAAAGCTTTTAACCCTTCATTTAAGAGTATAGGCTAAAGATACCGAGTCCCGATCAATGAACTTCACCCATAACTGGAATGCCATTCATTAAGATCATATTGGTAACAATTACAATCTGCGCACGGGGCCCGCGAATCCGCACTTTACAAAGTGAAAATAACGCCAAATTCAAATTGTAGGAGTTTGTCACTTTTAAGTTCTGGGTTTTATAGTGATGATCAATAAAACTGTGAATAGAAGTAAGCTTAGGTAGGTCGAGAAATCGCAGGAAAACAAATCCAACCTGTCAAACACGCAACGAACACGAGGTTAGGTTATTTTTCCTTTGGTGTTTCTATTCGTGTTTCTACTAAAATTTTGACAGTTAATGTAACGGAAACGAAAACTGCCTATCGTAGCTGATGATGATGAGTTCCATATCCCCTAGAGGACGTTGGAGACCACTTCTTTCCATTTAACCCTGTCCTGGACAGTACGGATGAGTCTATTGAAGTTTAATCCCGTCCATTCTGTGATGTTATCTAACCACGATATTCTTTTTCTACCTCTGGGTCTTTTCTGTTCTAATTTGCCCATTAGTATCACTTGCTGGAGGTTATATTTTTGTGACCGCATTATATGACCAAAATATGAACACTGTCTCTTTTTGACAACATTTACTAAACTTTTCTGTTCTTGCATTATTTTCATCACTTTATCATTAGTCACATAATCCGTCCATTTAATATTTAACATTCTCCGATAACACCACATTTCAAACGCGTTTAACTTTTTAATCACCTCATCGTAGCTGGCGATGAGAAATGAAATATTTACACCACAGCTGCAGCGCGCAGGTCCGATAGCCCCGGATTAAGCGAATATCGACAGTAATGAATTGTTCAAATGCGAGCAAATTTTTTCGCGCATATCAGCTTGTCTGGCATTCCAGTTATGGGTGGAGTTCAGTGGTTCCGACCACGTAGCTGTGCTCGACCATTTGCAAATTTAAAGTTGACACAATAGATTTATTATTACACCCGGTGTTTAAACTGTCTGTGATATTGCTAACATTGTATTGGAGCTACGGCTTCGGTTATGTATAAAGTGACCAAATCGTGAATATCAAAAAGCGAGACAAGGTCTATAAAAACCCGGCGCAGGCAACCGTTGGGTTCCACGCCCAAAAAAGCCTTAAACGCGCTAGAAAACCCCATAAACTCGCTAAAAAACCCCAAACACTCACTATAAACCCCCAAAAACTCGCTAGAAATCCCCAAAAACTCGCTAGAAACCCCCTAAAACTCGCTAGAAACCCTCAAAATGTCGTTAGAAACCCCAAAAAACTCGCTAGAAACCCCCAAAAACTCGCCAGAAAACACCAAAAACTCGCTAGAAACCCCCTAAAACTCGATAGAAACCCCCTAAAACTCGCTAGAAACCCCCTAAACCTCGCTAGAAACCCCCTAAACCTCTCTAGAAACCCCCAAAAACTCGCTAGAAACCCCCAAAAACTCGCCAGAAAACACCAAAAACTCGCTAGAAACCCCCTAAAACTCGATAGAAACCCCCTAAAACTCGCTAGAAACCCCCTAAACCTCGCTAGAAACCCCCTAAACCTCTCTAGAAACCCCCAAAAACTCGCTAGAAACCCCCAAAAACTCGCTAAAAACCCCCAAAAACTCGCTAAAAAACCCCAAAAACTCGCTAGAAATCCCCAAAAACTCGCTAGAAACCCCAAAAACCTCGCTAGAAACCCCAAAAAACTCGCTAGAAACCCCCCGAAAACTCGCTAGAAACCCCCGAAAACTCGCTAGAAACCCCTAAAACCTCGCTAGAAACTCCCAAAAACTCGCTAGAAACCCCCAAAAACTCGCATATATTTTTATTTTAAATATTATTTATTTTTTAAGATAGGTATCAATTATATAATTATTGATAAATAAAATACTTTGAGTGGGTAAAAATATCTAATGACAAAAAATAAACATTCTTAATGCACGTAATTTAATGAAAACGGGACAAAAGCGGGACCCTTGTTGAATCGGGACTCGTGGCTCAAAATCGGGACTGTCCCACCTAAATCGGGACGGATGGTCACTTTAGTTATGTATGTATTATATAATGTATATACCTAATTATGTTACGTAATAATCTAAAATTTAAAACAAGCAAGAGTATACCTAATTTATTTAGACCCATATTTTAAACTTTGATAGCTACGCATGTTATTTCTTTTTTAATATCTTTACCTTGAATATGAACGCTTCAGGTTTCCAGCTTTTCAGAATAAAGTACGTAGGTACTTGTAAAATTCTTTTTGTACGAAAAGAAAATTAATAACACTTCTAAATTAATTTGTACTTTTTTGAGGATTCTTGAAAACCTTAATGAATTTATATTGTACTAGCTTTTACTTGCGGCTTCGCTCGCATTAATGTCGTTTTTTAGCTATCTGCACAAGATTTCCCTTTAATAGAAGTGCGATGATATATTATTATAGCCAATGGGGTCGTCCCACATTTTTTTTTGTTGGAATCTACATTACAAATAGAATATGAAACAGTTTCTTGGAAGTTTTTTCTATAATAAAAAAGTTCTCAAAAGTGCGTACTGTGTATTTTCAATCGAATTTTAAACATAGAATTGTGCTACCCGAATTATTATTGATTCGCTGACTATAGATCTACTGTGTCAGGTCCACTGATCTGTCAAATTGAGAGCAAACCAGTAAACATATTTTATATACATCTCTTTCTATAGATAAAGAAGTGTGTCTCTCTTCTGCGTCATTGTATGGCGGTTTATTATCAGCGTTTTAAATCTATATATTTCTTTAATTCTTGCTTGCAATTAAGAGGAAGGATATAGAAACGTAAAAGTTAGTTTACATTACCTATATTTTGTTTATGTATGTAGGAATAATATGCACTGTTCAAAATTATCAAATTTTGATACGTGGGACGACCCTATGTTATTCTCTGGTGTAATAAACACTATAGTGAAAGTTCAATCAAAAACCGTTCAATAATTTTTGAGTTAACCTGAAACAAATAAAAATTCTGAAAATGGCTTATTCAATCCAGCTATCTTATATACAGGGTGAGTTCGACCACCCGTATCAGTCGTTTTTTTCGAAAACGGTTAGACGTAGAGAGTTGTGTCAAAAATTTGTATCATAAAAGCCCTAATAAAGAATCGAATGGTGATAATTTTTTTTTCCGGGAAGGTCGGCTTCCCTATTAATTTGCTCCAGAATGTCCAGAACTCCGGAATTATAAATGTAACGATAGGTCGAAAGTGGTATTGCTGAAAAGATCTTTAAAAAATAAACAAGTTTTGTAGGAAATTTTTTTTTATTACTGCCACCCCTGCAAATTTCTATAAGTATAAATATAAATTATTATATGTTCAAAACTCCGGAATTTTAGAAAGCAGATAGGTTGAAATTGGTGCTGTTGAATAGCTCTTTAAAAAATAGGCAAGTTTTGTAGGAAAAATTATTTAATTACTGCCATCCCTGTTAAGTAACAATCGTTTGAAATTATTAAATCAAAATTTCATAATAACGATCGAAGTCGGCATTAAAAATCTAGCAACCTTAGACATTGTCACAAGTGTTCAAACTGTCTTCCATTTACTCTTTAATATATACTACTGAGCTCTTCTGGTTATACTGTGAGTGTACTTCTTCAGTGTTTAATGATCGATAGATAGGTAACTAGATTTTAAATGCGAACTTTTAAAAAGTTCGTTATTATGACATTTAAATTTAGTAATTTCAAATAAATATTACTTAACAGGGGTGGCAGTAATAAAAAAAAATTTCCTACAAAACTTGCTTACTTTTTAAAGATCTTTTCAACAATACCACTTTCGACCTATCGTTACATTTATAATTCCGGAGTTCTGGACATTCTGGAGCAAACTAATAGGGAAGCCGACCTTTCCGGAAAAAAAAATTATCACCATTAGATTCTTTATTAGGGCTTTTATAATACAAATTTTTGACACAACTCTCTACGACTAACCGTTTTCGAAAAAAGCGACTGATACGGGTGGTCGAACTCACCCTGTATATGTACAGTCGCGGACTTAATAAAGTTTACACTTGAGTTTTTCAGTGTAAGTTCACTAAAATTCAGTAGCTTAGCAACAAATTTAGTTTTTAATAGGTAAATGTAAATGTCAAAAATGAAAAGATATAATTGTCATTTAAATGCCTCCAAATTATTAAAACGACGAACAAAAAAGATGAACTATTGCAAGATTGAAGGAAGGAATTTGCTAGTATCAAATATTATCAAATCTTTTTATGTTTTAATTGAATAATATTGAGTAATTTGGATTGTATAATAAACAACTGAGTTGTTTTGATAATAATTTTTTATTGATTTTTTAGGATGTAACCTTAGTAATTGATACATTACAGTTATCAAAAGCCAAATTACAATATGCAAAAATTAAAAAAACCGGTAACTATAGATACAGGTGTAAACTTTTTTAAGTCCGCGACTGTACCTACATCTAAGTGAAATTTAGTTAAAAACTTATAATTACAGACAAAGTTACGAAATTATTTATTTGTGTTGATTCTAAACTATCTAGAATCTAGGTGTTAGCTTTTGTGCAACTGAATAATTGCAGTTGTGATTTGTAAACCAATCAATCAATCACTCCGAGTAAATAAATTACCATATACAGAACCAAGATTCCATTCATTCAAATGCTTTTAACTTTAGTTATAAAATAAAAAAACTCGGGTCGCAGTGCCAAACCCTGCCGACAATATAGTGTATTTGCTAATACAGGCATTGTGGCATTATTATGTGAACTTAAGTTTGTTTTTTGACAAAATAAAAAATTTAACCCCTTAATACATCCCTTAAAATAATTAAATTTTTCTAAATTTCAATATTAGACATGGATTTTATCAGTACACGCAATTAAATACACCCTTCCATAAGTAAATCCGTACCAACAAACTAGTGTTTTCATAAAATTTGAAAGTCCGGTCCTGTCGGGCCGATTTTATTAAAATTTTGGCAGCACATTTTAATCTTTACTAAAGAGTTAAATTTCAATTTTGAAACGATTCTGACAAATTTTTCGGTATTTTTGGGCCCAAAAACTTTTTGGAACCCCTAAATACAACCCTGAAAATGGTCCGATCGGGCCCATTTTAAATAGGCTTCTTGCGGTGTACCAAATTTCGTTTCAATCGATTAAGTCTGTCGAGAGTTATCGTGTACACACACACACACACACACACACACACACACACACACACACACACATATATATATATATATATATATATATATATATATATATATATATATATAAACATTTTTAAAAATGGTGCCAAAGTGTTCAGGAGGCTATGAAACGTCGAAAAATTTTGGTCCGACCCCTAGGTCCCGCCATCCGACCGACGCCAATAGTGTATGTGCCATATTATGGCAAATACACTAATTAATTAAGCATTCACAAGTAAACATTATTGTTTTTATGTCCGTCAATCAATTATTACAGCGCTCCGTTAACACATCAATTGGATTTAATATGCTACTGTTGAAGATGCAGGGTTAGTTTAAGAACAAAATGTAACGGAGCCGTTCCACGGTTCCGCTTATTTAAAGTTCACATTTCTGATACCTTATAAATCGACCATTTTTACTTTGACTAAGATACAGTTTAACGTACGTGATATTACTTAGGTAGAAGAAAATCACAAGTTAATGTGAAATACGATTTTATATACAAACATTTTCACCCTATTTTACCTCTTAGGGGTTGATTTTCAAAAAATGCTTTCTCAGTGCACCTCGACACCCTGTAAGGAACGTAGCTTCCAAATGTCATGTTTCTATCTTCAGTAGTTTAGGCCCATTAGGGGTTGAGTTTAGACAAATCCCTTCTTAAGGGGTGATTACGTCACAAAAGGAACCTACTGTCCAAATTTCAAGTGTATAGCTTCAGCGGTTTGGCCTGGGCGTTGATTAGTCGAAATATTCTACATGTTTGTAAGCTTTATAGTGCCCGAGATTTCGTAATGACTGAGTGAATCAGTAAATGATTTCGCATTTATATACTAATAAACTGATTTGAAGAGTTCAGATAATTACGATATTACGACGTTATCACAATAAGTACCAGCGTTTCTCAAGATGCGAAGGGGCAGTGATCACGTGCTCTCTGTATATATTTGTTTACATTACTTTATCTTGCAAATGAATAGACTATAATCGTATAGTAAAAGTATCAATTAGATTTTCAATTTTTTTTATATATTTAAATCAGAAAAGACAAAAACCAACAAACAAATGTGAATCAACTCATTAGTGTATTTGCCATAATATGGCACATACACTATTGGCGTCGGTCGGATGGCGGGACCTAGGGGTTGGACCAAAATTTCTCGACGTTTCATAGCCTCCTGAACACTTTGGCACCATTTTTAAAAATGTTTATATATACAGGGTGAGTTCGACCACCCGTATCAGTCGTTTTTTTCGAAAACGGTTAGTCGTAGAGAGTGGTGTCAAAAATTTGTATTATAAAAGCCCTAATAAAGAATCGAATGGTGATAATTTTTTTTTCCGGGAAGGTCGGCTTCCCTATTAGTTTGCTCCAGAATGTCTAGAACTCCGGAATTATAAATGTAACGATAGGTCGAAAGTAGTATTTTTGAAAAGATCTTTAAAAAATTAGCAAGTTTTGTACGGATTTTTTTTTTATTACTGCCACCCCTGTTAAGTAATATTTGTTTGAAATTACTAAATTAAAATGTCATAATAACGAACTTTTTAAAAGTCCGCATTTAAAATCTAGTTACCTATCTATCGATCGTTAAACACTGAAGAAGTACACTCACAGTATAACCAGAAGAACTCAGTAGTCTGTATTAAAGAGTAAATGGAAGACAGTTTGAACACTTGTGACAATGTCTAAGGTTGCTAGATTTTTAATACCGACTTCGATCGTTATTATGAAATTTTGATTTATTAACTTCAAACGATTGTTACTTTACAGGGGTGGCAGTAATTAAATAATTTTTCCTACAAAACTTGCCTATTTTTTAAAGAGCTTTTCAACAGCACCACTTTCAACCTATCGTGCTTTCTAAAATTCCGGAGTTTTGAACACATAATAATTTATATTTATATTTATAGAAATTTACAGGGGTGGCAGTAATAAAAAAAAATTTCCTACAAAACTTGCTTATTTTTTAAAGATCTTTTCGACAACACCACTTTCGACCTATCGTTACATTTATAATTCCGGAGTTCTGGACATTCTGGAGCAAACTAATAGGGAAGCCGACCTTTCCGGAAAAAAAATTATCATCATTCGATTCTTTATTAGGGCTTTTATGATACAAATTTTTGACACAACTCTCTACGACTAACCGTTTTCGAAAAAAATGACTGATACGGGTGGTCGAACTCACCCTGTATATGTATGTATATATATATATATATATATATATATATATATATTTATATATTTATATATATATTTATATATATATATATATGTGTACACGATAACTCTCGACAGACTTAATCGATTGAAACGAAATTTGGTACACACATTGGAACCCATCACCGCAAGAAGCCTATTTAAAATGGGCCCAAAGTTTTTGGGCCCAAAAATACCGAAAAATTTGTCAGAATCGTTTCAAAATTGAAATTTAACTCTTTAGTAAAGATTAAAATGTGCTGCTAAAATTTTAATAAAATCGGCTCGACAGGACCGGACTTTCAAATTTTATGAAAACACTAGTTTGTTGATACGGATTTACTTATGGAAGGGTGTATTTAATTGGGTGTACTGATAAAATCCATGTCTAATATTGAAATTTAGAAAAATTTAATTATTTTAAGGGATGTATTAAGGGGTTAAATTTTTTATTTTGTCCAAAAACAAACTTAAGTTCACATGTGTGCTGAATCGTTTTACGGGTAATTGGGATTTAACTCGTAAAATCAAACTTTTGCGATTTCCTGCTTCCCTAATTATTTTAGGAAAAATATATTGAATAAAAGTTTTAGAACATAAAAGTCTAAATCTAAATCATTAAACAAAATTAATTTTGCATGCTTTGTGAAGGCAGAAATTTGATATGAAAATGTCAAAATTATCTCAAAAATAGATAGCGATAGCCATGGAACTTGAACAAAATGTTTAGAAATTATTCTGACAGCTAAAACGTCATCATTTTGTTCAAGTTCCATGGCTATCGCTATCTGTTTTTGAGGTAATTTGGACATTTTCATATCAAATTTCTGCCTTCACAAAGCATGCAAAATTAATTTTGTTTAATGATTTAGATGCAGAATTTTATGTTCTAAAACTTTTATTCGAAGATATTTTTCCTAAAATAATTAGGGAAGCAGGAAATCGCAAAAGTTTGATTTTACGGGTTAAATCCCTATTACCCGCAAAGCGATTCAGCACCCTGTATAATGGACAGTCGGCCAGAAGGTGATGGAGAGAAGACCACATCGGAGGGTTTTCCTTCTTAAGGTGAGAGTGAGTCAGGGTCGTGTGACCAGCGCGTAGTCGTGTACGTATTTACTACCTGTTTTTTTGTGAGGTGGATAGCGTTCGTCTGTTTTTTAACTTCCGGCTTGATTACTTTTAATTTGTTGCCTATTTCATTATTCCAGGAAAACTGCCACTTTTGTTTGATACGTAGAGAGATATGAGTTTTGTAGTCGTTGCTGGTGATTTGTGATGGATGAACTAATTTGTTATTATTGATACTAGGCTCTGATAACCCTGGCAGTTGGTGTTCTTAATATACAAAAAAAAAGAGTGAGTGTGCACTATGTACGCACGTCAGAAGTTATACTTCTTTTACGTAACAAAACAAAAATAACTCCAAAAATTTTATCCCGCGTGCCAGTGCTTAAACGTTTGTAAAAAAGAGGATAAAATAATAAAATAAAGAGATTAAATTAGTTAATTTAATTTAATAAATTATTAATTTATTAAATATATTTATTTATTATATTTATATCTAATTATTTGTTAAAAATAAAAATTCATGTTTGTGTTGAGATTGTGAACCCGAGACATATTGCGTATGAAGCCACGACGTTACCGTTACACAACAGAGACGTCTTATGCCAGTGCTATACAGGGCGCTCTATTTCTTGACTGTTATATGGGTAACTTCGTTATTTGTGATGGTAGAGAATAGGTTAAATTAGCAAAGTAGTGCAGTTTTTCACAAGGAATGCAGTCGTGAAAAGATAATTGATATACCGGGTGTCAGTAAAAAGTTATATGGAAAAAACGAAATTTCCAATATTTTTGTTATGCCTCGTAGATCCATCGTTTGAAGAGCTAGAGAAAAATGTTTTAGATGTTTTTTAAACAATTTCACAAGCAGAATAAGGCTATCTAAACAGTTTTTGGATAGTTTTTGTAATATTCGTGTACGGGAGTGAGGTTATGTTTTTTTTAATGGGAATAATAGTTGGCTATGGTCGTAATAGAAAGACTTTTTTTTTCTCTATTCAACCATGTAATATAATGTACACATTTAATTTGAAAAATTTTGAGATATAAGCATTTTTAAGATTTTTTAGTATCAAATCAACATAGCCATGAAACAAAACAAAATCATTTGTTTCACGTTACAAATTAATTAGTTGGCTACTTAATTCTGACAGTTTGCATACCACTTATTACGATTTTTTTATTTTACCTCTAAAAAATGTCTTACACCAACGAAGAAAAAAACGACATGTTATTTTGCTATTATAACCAAAACCGTAATCCGCAAGCAGCAGCAAATTTATATTTTGAAAGATTTATAGAACGCAGGCAGCCTCATCAACGAGTATTTGCCAAATTAGAAGAAAATATTCGATTATATGGTTCATTCACAAAACCCAAAAGTGAGAGAAAGTTCGATGTCGTCACTGAAACGAATGTGTTGGCGTATGTTAACTTTAAACCAGAATCCTCAACTGCTGAAATTGCACACTACTGCAATACTACGAAGGAAACAGCGAGAAGTATTTTAAAAAATCGAAAATTTCACCCTTATCACTATTCCATATCTAATACGTTGTACCTCAGAGATAATCAAAGACGAATCAGATTTTGCCGCTGGTACATTTCTAAATGCCAAGTTGATCCGATATTCTGGAAACACGTTTTATTCAGTGATGAAACGAAATTTACAAACAATGGTATATTTAATCGGCACAATACCGTAATGTATTGTCAAGAAAACCCCCATCTTAACCGCGAGAGAAGGAATCAAAACCATTTCGGTATAAATGTCTGGTGTGGAATATTTTGTGGTAAAATAATTGGTCCCTTTTTTTACGATTACAATTTAAATGCGGTGAATTACCTTAATTTGTTGAGACACGAGCTGGAAGAATATTTAGATGAATTATCTCTAGATATTCGTATAAATTTAAAATATTTTCAACAAGATGGCGCGCCTGCGCATACTTCAAGACTAGTCACACAGTATTTGACGGAACGTTTCGATAATGTTATTGGAAGTAATACAGAAATTGACTGGCCTGCCCGGTCACCTGATCTAACCCCCTTAGATTTTTTTCTTTGGGGTGTTTTGAAAGACAAAGTGTATGCAACAAACCCGGAAAATCTAGAAGATTTAAAAGCCAGAATTCAATCTGCTATTAGAGATATTGATACGCGCACCATAAACAAAGTTTTGCGAAGTGTCAGGAAACGCTGTTTATTATGTATTCAACAAGGTGGAGGACACTTCGAACATTTAAAATAATTTTATTAATAAGTTATAGTTTTATACGGTTGCTTTTTTGTTTACTTTAATTTTTCTTTTCTCTTGTTTCATGGCCATGTTGATTTGATATTAAAAAATCTTAAAAATGCTTATATCTCAAAATTTTTCAAATTAAATGTGTACATTATATTACATGGTTGAATAGAGAAAAAAAAAGTCTTTCTATTACGACCATAGCCAACTATTATTCCCATTAAAAAAAACATAACCTCACTCTCGTACACGAATATTACAAAAACTATCCAAAAACTGTTTAGATAGCCTTATTCTGCTTGTGAAATTGTTTAAAAAACATCTAAAACATTTTTCTCTAGCTCTTCAAACGATGGATCTACGAGGCATAACAAAAATATTGGAAATTTCGTTTTTTCCATATAACTTTTTACTGACACCCGGTATATCAATTATCTTTTCACGACTGCATTCCTTGTGAAAAACTGCACTACTTTGCTAATTTAACCTATTCTCTACCATCACAAATAACGAAGTTACCCATATAACAGTCAAGAAATAGGGCGCCCTGTATAATAGGATATTATAATCAAGAAAAATAATACTGTGAAATCAGTACGGTTTGGAGTACGAACTCATATTTAATGAAAGCGGCACACATGAGCAATTGTATGGCAAAAGCTTTTATTAATGTTATTCAAAATCGAAAACGCTCTTATCACATTAAGACTGGTGTAACGACTAGTTATTTCTAACGACTAATTTCATGGTGATAAATTTTCGTAGCGTGGCGTGACACGATGCGCGCGCATTGTAAAAATTCACTCTCATCATTTTTCCATAACGCGCCAAAAGAAGTATAACTTCAAAAATCTAGGAAGTTTTTGGGCAGACACTTACTGACTTCTCGTACTAGTCGTATCACAACGTCCCTATGATCGACACAAGACGGGGTATGACTGTATTTAAATGTGTACGGATTACGGGTCCGTGACAACACATAGGAGTCGTGTTGTTTGGTTTCACTATTTAATTAAAACGTATATCACAATTCAGTTAGTGCACTGGTACTATTGTCGCACGTACTATGAACATTAACTATTTGAACTATGGTGTCTAATCGTGGATTGTGGTCCACTTGCTGCAGCATTGCATTCAGCAAATATGTACACCGCACCGTGTAAATTCAATTATAGTGGTGGTCAATATACTTCACGTGCGACAAACCTGCTGCTGCAAAAATAACAGAAGAATTGTGCCAACTATATTAAGTCTGAATAATCAATATTATATAATACTAGCCGTTACCCGTGGCTTCGCCCACGTATTTTACGATTTATAATTTTATTTATCGATCGAGATTGAGATTGCTTGGAATCGAGGGTTTTTAAAAAAATTTTATTATACAATACAATGTACCTACTTCAACCTATAAGAAAACAAAAAATATAACTAACTTAACTACAAATATCTGGGTGACCGAGCTTTGCTCGGATGAGATCAATAAAAATAGTACTTACTGTGAGATATTGATTTTGTATTATTTTCTCAGAATATTATTCCGAAACGATTAACTGTCAGAATATTTTGACACAAAGTAGTTTGTTTTTTCCAAAGCCTACTCACCATACGACACTGTTTTATAACGTCAAAAAACTGTTTTTTAAAATTTTATTAATACCTACATTACTCACTCGCTTCGCTCGTTCGTTTGAATATTATTAATTCCTTCTTCGCTCGTTCGCTCGAATTTTATTAATACATTACTCACTCGCTTCGCTCGAATATTAATAATACATTACATTTGTTATCCCCCGCGAGAATCTCCCCCCCTAATTTGTTATCCCCCCGCGAGAATGTCCCCACCTAATTTGTTATCCCCCCCCGAGAATCACCCTCCTAATTTGTTATCCTCCCGCGAGAATCTTCCCCCCTAATTTTTTATCCCCCCGCGAGAATCTTCCCCCCTAATTTGTTATCCTTTGCTCGTACGCTCGAATTTTATAAATACATTACTCACTCACTTCGCTCGTTCGCTCGAATATTAATAATACATTACTCACTCGCTTCGCTCGTTCGCTTGAATATTATTAATATATTACTCACTCGCTCCGCTCGTTCGCTTGAATGTTATTAATACATTACTCACTCGCTTCGCTCGTTCGCTCGAATTTTATTAATACATTTTCACTCGCTTCGCTCGTTCGCCCGAATATTTATAATACATTACTCACTCGCTTCGCTCGTTCGCTGGAATTTTATTAATACATTATCGCTCATCTACGATACCTATATAAGGATCTCCTGTGTAAAATTTGTTATCCCCCCGCGAGAACCTTCCCCCCTAATTTGTTATCCCACCGCGAGAATCCCCCCTAACTTGCTATCCCCCCGCGAGAAACTTACCTCCTAATTTGTTACCCCCCCGCGAGAATTTTCCCCTCTAATTTGTTATCCCCCCGCGAGAACCTTCCCCCCTAATTTGTTATCCCACCGCGAGAATCTCCCCACCTAATTTGTTATCCCAGCGCAAGAATCTCCCCCCCTAATTTTTTATCCCAGCGCGAGAATCTACCCCCCTAATTTTTTATCCCACCGCGAGAATCTCCCCCCTAATTTGTTATCCCCCCAGAGAGAATCTTCCCACCTAATTTGTTATCCCCCCGCGAGAATCTCCACCCCTAATTTGTTATCCCCGCAAAAATCTTCCCCCCTAATTTATTATGCCCCCGCGAAAATCTTCCCCCCTAATTTGTTATCCCCCCTCGAGATTCTCCCCCCCGCGTAGCTTTCTATTAGTGAAAGAATTTTTAGAAACGGTTTAGTAGTTCCAGAGATAAAACAAAAACAAATCTATCCCACGGGAACCGTACATTTTTCCGGGATAAAAATTGTCCTATAACATTCTCTGACCCCTAAACTACCACTATGCAAAAAATCATGTCGATCCCTTGCTCAATGAAAAACAAAAACAAAACTATCCCACGGGAACCGTACATTTTTCCGGGATAAAAAGTAGCCTATGTGCTATTCCAGGCTAGAATCTATCTCTGTACCAAATTTCATCCAGATCCGTTCAGCCGTTCTGGCGTGATTGAGTAACAAACATCCATCCATCCATCCATCCAAACTTTCACATTTATAATATTAGTTAGATATATATCCACATTATAGGGGAAGGCGGGGCGGAACGGAACCACGGGGCAGAACGGAACTACCCACTTATTTTCGTTAGAAAGAGGCGCCCATTAACGGCAAGCATAAAAACTAAATGATTCGTACTATAGATAGATAGATAGATAGATATTTATTTAATTTAAGAGCATGTAGTTATGCTATAAATTCGTCAATTATCGATAAAAATTACAATAAAAATTACATTAAAATTACATTAAAAATGACAGTACTTTGAAACAACATAGAATTAAATCTTTACAATGAAATTTTTTCTTATGAACTGTTACCATATTCCAGCTTGTTGTATAGGCACAGCCCAGCAAAATACTCCCTTACTTGCCTTTTAAAACTATTTAAGTTAGGTATACTTTTTAAATTTTCGGGTAGCATATTGTAATAGTGGCTCCCTTTACACAACGGACTGTTACTATATTTTGTACTATTATATTGATTAATATGTATATTGTTATTATTCCGTGTATCATAATTATGTATATCGTTGTTGAAACTAACTTTGGTCATGTTTTGTTTGATGTATACTACCAGTTCGTAGGCATAAATGGCATAAATAGTTAGTATTTTGTGGTCCTTGAAATGTTGCCTGCAAGATTGTCTATATTTTAGCTTAAAAATGATCCTAATTAGTCTTTTTTGTATTTTAAATATTCTAATACTGTCAGGAGAATGCCCCCAAACAGTTATGGCATATTTAATGCAGCTGTATGCAAAAGCATAGTAGACGTTCATTAACACTTGATAGTCAAAGTTCTTTCTTAATTGCATTAAGTAATAGCAAACTATATTTAGTTTTTTGCATACTGCATCAACCTGACAGTACCACTTTAAATCACTGCTGATATTTAGACCCAAAAATATTGCATTTGTCACACTCTCTATCTGTAGATTCATTCTATTCATGTTGTTATGCTTACCTCTCTCAAAGAGTATAAATTTTGACTTTTGCAAATTCAGTATTAGGTGATTTTTCTTGCACCAATTTATATAGTCTTTTATAACTGAGTCTATTTTTTTATTTAGTGATACCATATTTTCAGAGGAAATGATCACAGATGTATCATCAGCGTACATGATGACCTGACCCCCGGAAATATGACTTGGCAAATCGTTAATATATAGTAAAAAAAGGATGGGACCTAAATTGCTTCCTTGTGGAACGCCTACGTTAATATCATATAATTTACTTTTAGTACCGTTAATATCTATGATTATACCTCGATTATTTAAGTAAGATTTGATCCATCTGTGAGCATTTCCTCTGATACCAAGGTGTTCTAATTTATTTAATAAAAAAGTAAAATTAACTGTATCGAATGCTGCTGTCAGATCAAAGAAAATAACTGCAACATTACGTCCCTGATCAATTTGTTTAAGTATAATTTCCGTGAACTCGAAACATGCACTACATGTTGAATACAATGGCCGAAACCCATGTTGACAATTAGTCAATAGATGATTTCCTAATATAAAATTAATAAGTCTAGAATACATAGCTCCTTCAGCAATTTTTGCAAAAACACTCAGCAAACTTACTGGTCTGTAATTCTGTATGTTGGTTTTTTCACTTTTTTTGTAGATAGGTACTACCCTAGCAGTCTTTAGATTATTGGGAAATTGCCCAGTGGTAAAAGTTAAATTGATAATATGTGCTAATATTTCCGCTACATATTCTGCACCGTATTTTATCACTTTTGCAGGTACTTCATCCAACCCAGTTGTCAGAGTGTTTTTGAGCTTCGATATGATGCTTGAAATTTCCGTGTCTGTAACCGGATATAAGTATATAGACTTATTAAAATTATCTGCTATAGTGCATGTTTTTGACAGCTGCAGTCCATATGCTTCATACAGTTTCCTATTCGTTATTGTAGAGAAATGTTCTCCAAACATTTCAACTATTTTCTCTTTGTCCTTGATTTCTGTTCCATCTTCATTGCATAGACTTATTTCCAGTTGTTTTTTGTTTTGCTTACCAATAGCACTTTTAATAGCTCTCCATTTTTCCTTGGGTGGGTTATCTGAGTTTTTGATAACATTTTTTATATAATTATTTTTTGCAATGCTTAAAGATTTAGCATACTGTCTTTTTTTGATTTTATATAGCGTTTCTAGGTTTTGGCATTTAATTTCAGTTTTTAAACTAAAGAGGTTTTTTAATTCATCACTTGCACTAATAATATCATATGTTACCCACTCTTTACGTTTCGTTTTATTTTTCAAATTTTTGCACTTTTTTACTGGAAACGATATTGAAAAATAATGACTATATGTTTTTAGAAAGTTATTAAACGCTATGTTTACATCATTAGTGTCATAAACATCTGCCCAGGTTTCTTTGTTAAGCCACCAGTTCATTTGATTTAAATTAAAAGTTGTGTATTGTCTTTTGCAATAATTATTGTCGCTGATAGTTTCTTCATCTATATTTGAATAAACCGAGACTTGAATTTTTTGGCATAGATGGTCACTTACATTTATGTTGGCAATTTCGGCAGTTGTTTCTGATGTTTTGTTTACTATGCAGTAATCTATTCCACTTTCACTATTAATTGCTATTCTTGTGGGTCCACAAATAATATTTTCACAGTTATATGAATCTAATATATCACATAGTTGTTGTTTATGAATGTTATCAGTTAAGAAATTAATATTGAGATCTCCACACACAATTACATTGTTCTTTATGGGATTAATCTTATGTAATATCTCATTAAATGTACTATAAAATCTATTATAATCTCCATTCGGAGATCTGTAAACTGTCACAATGTATATCGACCCACTGCCCATAACAAATTTAATTCCTGCACATTCACAGTGAGCATCTTCACTAATATTATTAAAATCAATAGGAATACACAATTGTTTTATTTTGTCACTGGCAAATATAACTGCACCTCCATGTATTAGTTTTTTCCGACAATAATGGGCTACTATGCTATAACCCCCTAAAGTATTACTTTTTATCGCATTTTCAGTTTGCCAATGTTCGGTAAAGCACAAAAAATCAAATTTCTCACTATTAGTTACAACATCTATTTGGTTTATTTTATTACTTAAACATCTTATATTTTGATGTAGAACACTATAGGTTTGCTTATTTCTTTGAATAGAATAGTTATATTTGTCTTTGTCTTCTAAATTAGTCTTTCTGAAAGTTTGCAACCCCTGTTTTGGATAGAAGTAGTCTATGTCATGACTAACAGTCAGAGTTACCGACAAATGCTTGATTCTTAAGATTTTGTTGTAATCGTTGAAATTATTTAATGCAAACCAAATTATATACAGCATCCGTCATTGATATATAACTTATAATCTAAACTGCAATTTTACGTATATACTGCATGCTTATTCCATTTCTATTTGGTAAAAATTAATTTCTAACCTAACACTATACACATGGGGCAGAAATTCTCCCCCTGCGAAAATAATTAGTGAAAGAATTTAAAAAATCGGTTCAGTAGTTCCAGAGATAAGAATTTATGATTTATACCCCCCCCCCCCTTCGCGAGAAATTCTCCCTTGCGAAGATAATTAGTGCAAGAATTTTTAGAATCGATTCAGTAGTTCCAGAGATAATAATTTATGATTTATTACTCCCCCGCCCCGCGAGAAACTCTCTCCCTGTGAAAGTATTGAAATAGCAATACACAGATATTTACACACACACTCACACACACGTCACATAGCGACTGTGTAACAGTATAGTGCGGGAAGACGCGACGTAACTACGTGCGTTCTGAACGACGTTTCATTCAAACGATTTTACATAAAAGATGTTTCACATCAAAATAAAAAAAATATGACGAACATGATGTATGCTTTGGCCTGTACGTATACGCGAGACTTATGAGGCTTCATACGGCTACATGCGGGTGCCGCGTGAGACCAATGTGTCACCACATTAAAAATCTTTTTTTTTTTAATAATGAAAATAGAAACTTGCTGAACTATTTATAATTTTTTTTGCATTTTAATCAAAAAGATAATAATCATACGGTGGCAGTGAGCTTGAAAAAATATAAAAATTTATGGAAGTTCCAGGGCTTCAGCCCCTGTTTCCTTCCCCAAAATCCGGCACTGGGCATATGCTTTAAAAAGAACAGCGTCCCTTGATTATTTGTCGTTAAAAATACATCGTTCTGTTAAACAAAATTATTTTTAACCCCGCTTGTACAATTTTCACAGTATACGCTTCTATAAATAACTGAAATTAAATAGTGTCGACATTTTTATTGTTTAAAAAGTTAGTTCTTAAAGTTTGTTTTCGTTTTTATAGAAAGTTATGAAATAAAAAGTATCATTTATCAATGTTTTTTTGCTGGCTTACAAACCGGAGGGTTTTATTACGATTCTTTTAAAATTTTTAATTGAACTAAACTGACAAAAACGTGTTTGTTATCGTCACCCGTCACCGTATTGTTAAAAATTATCCGATCCTTTTGAAAATTGATATTTGCGAGTTTTTTAGGACACAAAAAAATAAAATGGCCATTTGTACTTTTTTGTATAAATTATCCGATCCTTTTGAAAATTGATACTTGAAAGTTTTATAGGCACAAAAAAATAAAATGGCGTCAGATTTCAAAATGACGGTTATATTGACTTGTTTTAAAAATTATTCGATTCTTTTGAAAATTGATATTTGTGAGTTTTATAGGTACCTACTATTTACTTAATTAGTATGTCTTTAAAATTTAAATTAATGCAAAGTAAAAAGTGCTCATTGTATCATATAGATATTTCAGTAAAAATCTTAAAAACCGATTGCTATAATAATTAATATTCGTAATTATACATCGAAGCATTCGATGTATATTAAATTCGCTCGATTTTTCCTGTATGTATGTATGTATGTCTCAACCCTTTGTCGTACCATAACTCGAGTAACTGTAATTTGTTTTTAATGAAATTTTGGACACACATGCGTTCCCATCATGGCAGGATCTGTATTGTTTTTCATTTACGTAACTAAAAAAATAGTGCCCTTTTGGCCATAAAATGTCCAAAAACCTTCCGTATCGAAGAAACGGTTCAGCCTAGAAAAAAATTTATCGAAGCAAATTTGTTCGTTAATTCATTACCTTTTCGACTGGCGTCAAAAAAAATACAGTTACCTATCTGCATCTGATCGTAATTAAGCGATTTGTGTTAGCTTGCTTGAAAATAGATTTTTTGATTATTAGACGTATCTTTTTATATATTACTCCAATCGTCTTGAAATTTTTTTTAAACTGTAAGGAATCGCCACTTTATAATAAATCACATCATTTCCAATGTTAAAAATACATCAAAAATACCTTTTGCCCTAATTTTCAGTAAACATTTTCCAAAAAAATTAAAAAAAACGTGCATCTTTTGTTTTTTTGCGGAGGTGACTTATGGCTCACTAGAGACAGACAATAATAATGAAATGAATGGATTACTTTGGTACCCATTCATTAATGAGATGTTTTTACTTACGTCAAAATATTAGTGATAAAATAATACACATTTACGGATTTCAACTCATATTGTCAGTTTTTATGGTTATATTATAATATTATGACAGCTAGACTACGACCTAACTTCACAGAAATCACGTGACTCACTAAGGTAATGTAACTATAGTGTTAGGGATGTGACATAGTTTAAAAAAAAATCGATTTTTTTTTAGAAAAAATAATCGATTTATAAGGTAAAAATAATCGATTTTTATAAAAATCGATCTTTTTCATTTTATAAAAAAAATAAATAAAAATAAAATCATTCCATATATTTTCATTAATTTTTTATTATATTAATCACAATTTGCATTTGGCATTACCATCCTTACTATTTACTTCGAAATATTGACGTCAAGTACTTTTTGTTTTTTTAGATACCATTTTTCTTTATCAATATAAATTAAAAAATATATTTAAATTAGCCGGAAGAAAAAAACAAACAACTGAACTGAGATAAACAATAATAAGTAGGTTATTCACATAATATCACTTAAGTTCACTAACTATAAAATATAGATACCTATAAACTATAAAGTATAAAATATGAACCAAGCAATAAGCGTTCCCTATCTTTCCTTTGAGCGCGAGCGTAACCGCCAATCGGTAGCAAGCAACACAACAAAGAAACATAGAAAGCAAACAAAGTCAAATAATCAATCTGTGTCATTTTCGTTGTTCCCTCACACTCCTAGAAAATCTTGCTAGCAAAATAAATTGATTAAAATGATAAAAATCGATGTAAAACAGCCAGTGGCTGAACCTCGCCTTTTGGAGCTTTTTTGGCATTAATAAAGATTTATTATTATTATTATTATTACTCGATCATTAGAAATTAAAGAATCGATTTTTTTTAACCGATTTTTACAAAAGAATAATCGATTTTTTTTAAATCGATTATTTTTTCACATCCCTATATAGCGTATGCCTTCCCAATCAAACACGAGTACACGACGGCCTTTGTCAGTGCATTCTCATCCAACCTCTTTGGCGCGCTATTTGAACGATGAAACAATTTGAAAAAAACATGTGGGTGTCGTACACACGGCGGAAGCTATATACTTTTACATCAAATTAGCTGTTTTTTATAAATATTTATAAATAATAACTGTGGGTTCGAACCTGGTATTGTTAAATTAAACATTTAATTATATTTTAATTTTTTTGTTTTTTTTTATATGTAAATAAATAAGACGCGCAAAGCTAATAATTAGTAAACTTAAAGGCTCTTATAGGCTTCGATGTATTTTTGAAAAGGGCATATAGACCCTTTACATTAAATTAATAAAAAAATAACACTGCAGACATACCGTTTTGAAAATGTAGGTATTGATATAAAATTTAAAATACAATGCAATGTATAATATATCCTTTTACCAGGGTATACTCAAAAATTTTACTTTCTAATTTCTATATACACAAAACACTTGATAGGAAGCGAAGCTTCCTGAGAAGCGAAGCTTCTCTTGCGAGTGTTTGCCGTGCAAACACTTGTTTACATTTATTTTCGGTCAAATTTTCGATTAGTTTTTATTTGTTTTACTTCAGAAACTTAAAGACCAATCAACTTAATGTTAAAAACGAGGTTAAAAATAAATCTTAAGTTGAAGAAAATGTTTTTTGTTATTGTGGCAAATAATAATTAGAAATAATTGATAACCAATTGATTTTAATAAATTAATGTTTTTATTTTACTACAACACTGACCCTAACTGTACTTCTATACTGTACTATAGAGCGTTTAACATCAACGTTCAACTGGCTCAGTTGGTTGAGCGTTCGACTGAAGATCTAAAGATTTCTGGTTCGATTCCGGGTTTCGGTACCTATATGTCCAATAAGAGTGGAATAAGCTGCATGAACATTCTCGGAAACTGAAATAGGTCATTTCAAGTAAGTATTGTCTATATTCTATAGAATCGAGAACACAGACATACTTTTATTTGTTGAGGAAGAAACTGTGTTTTAGCTGAAGGCTATTCTTGTATCCAACTGAAACAAGAAGCAGAAAAGGGTTGAAGTTTAAAGGATTGTGCGGTTATTTTGAAAAAATATGACATCAAATTGCAAAGATTTCTCTATAAACAGAATTTTCTCAGATATTTACATCTCGTCTAGTAGCCTAGAGCTATTTTAGTACTTATATACTTTCTGTTTAAAGTAAAAGTGAAATAAGGAGAAATTAGAAGTTTTCTTTGGAAACTCTGAGTTCGGTAAATAATTTTTTCTCCTACCTAGGCCGAAAGTTCGTACTTCGTCCCTGCCAAGCGGGAACAAAGTCGCTCTTTATTCCCGTGGTTCGGCCAAGTGCGCGTGCGCAATAGTACTTATGCCGGCTCTCACGCACCTACTTCTGTCTCCTACACATTAAAATTATTATTTCCTTTAAAATTATTTTTAGTGTATTTGCTATATGGCACATACACTATTGGCGTCGGTCGGATGGCGGGACCTAGGGGTCGGACCAAAATTTCTCGACGTTTCATAGCCTCCTGAACATTTTGGCACCATTTTTGGAAATGTCTATTTATACAGTGTGTCCACAGACTTATCCTCAACATGGGGATCTCCGTTGTTATGGGAGATAGAGATTTGGTTAAATGAGACAAAATGTGCAGAATCTCCAGTGCTACTACCCTGCGTAGTCAAACTTTCCATATTTTGCTTGGTTCGCGACCGACAGTTGAAAAACGAGATTTACCCATTTTCGTTTTTTGTTTATAACTCGCTTATTAAGTAAGTTAGAAAAAAAATATTTTCACTTTCTCAAGGCCCTTTTTTATGAAGATTTCAAATCTCTTTTCAAATTTTTATTTACTTTTATAGTTTTAGAGATACTTGTATTAACTTTGTTTTTTTAAATACACGTCAAAGATGGCCATGACACCATTCGAAAGAGATTTTTTTTCTCTTTAATTTGATATGAGGGTTGATGGATTTATTTTCAAAAATAACAGAGTTATACGTAAAACACTGATTTTTAATAGTAGGCTATGCTAAATTAATTGATAAAACAACAGAAGGCTTAGCAAACAGTTGAAATTCGCGTTGGCTTAGTAAACGGCTGTTTTGTTTTAGCTGTCAAAGTGTAGTTTGTTGCTAATTTGTCAGTTTACTAAGTAATTTATTAAATTTACTTTTGTTATCATGGAACCATTTTGTAACAATGAAAAATTAGCGATTTTCAACAATTGATCGTAAAACAGTAGTTTTGTCTTCTTCACTTATTCGCGTTGACTTAGTAAACGGCTTTTTAAATGATTCATAGTTTATTAAATTTACTCGTAAGTTTCTGTAAATAGACGAATGAGGTTGTCTTCGTTCTGGATACTGATCGAAGTACATTTCTGCAGCTCTGGTCGAATTTTTGTGACATAGAATGTAACAAGATAACATATCAAATTTTTCATTGTTACAAAATGGTTCCATGATAACAAAAGTAAATTTAATAAATCACTTAGTAAACTTACAAATTAGCAACAAACTACACTTTGACAGCTAAAACAAAACAGCCGTTTACTAAGCCAACGCGAATTTCAACTGTTTGCTAAGCCTTCTGTTGTTTTATCAATTAGTTTAGCATAGCCTACTATTAAAAATCAGTGTTTTACGTATAACTCTGTTATTTTTGAAAATAAATCCATCAACCCTCATATCAAATTAAAGAGAAAAAAAATCTCTTTCGAATGGTGTCATGGCCATCTTTGACGTGTATTTAAAAAAACAAAGTTAATACAAGTATCTCTAAAACTATAAAAGTAAATAAAAATTTGAAAAGAGATTTGAAATCTTCATAAAAAAGGGCCTTGAGAAAGTGAAAATATTTTTTTTCTAACTTACTTAATAAGCGAGTTATAAACAAAAAACGAAAATGGGTAAATCTCGTTTTTCAACTGTCGGTCGCGAACCAAGCAAAATATGGAAAGTTTGACTACGCAGGGTAGTAGTACTGGAGATTCTGCACATTTTGTCTCATTTAACCAAATCTCTATCTCCCATAACAACGGAGATCCCCATGTTGAGGATAAGTCTGTGGACACACTGTATATGTATGTATATATATATATAAAATTATATATTTATATATATGTGTGTCGGGCAATAACTTTCGAAAGAGTTAATTGATTTTGACGAAATTTGGTAGGCACGTTGACATCCATCACCGCACCAAGCCTATTTAAAATGGGCCCAATCGGACCATTTTAAGGGTGGTTTTTAGGGGTTGAAAAATGTTTTTGGGCCCGAAAATGCCGAAAAAATTTTCAGAATCGTTTCAAAATTGAAATTTAACCTTTTAGTAACGATTAAAATGTGCTGCCAAAATATTAATAAAATCGGCCCGACAGGACCGGACTTACAAATTTTATGAAAACACTAGTTTGCGGATAGTGCTTTACTTACTGAAGGGTGTATTTAATTTGGTACCGAGGTTGCATTGATAAAAATATTGAAATTAAGAAAAAAAATATTATTTTAAGGGATGTATTAAGGGGTAAAATTTTTTATTTTGTTCAAAAACAAACTTAAGTTCACATAATAAAGCCACAATGCCAGTATTAGCAAATACACTATATTGTCGGCAGGGTTTTGGCACTGCGACCCGAGTTTTTTAATAATTTTAATAATAAAATAAAATAAAAATAATATTTTTTTTCCCAATTTTGCGAACTCTCGGCCTGGCAGGAGAAAAAATAGTATGCGCAACACGGGAGGAAATGTAGCACTTTCCTCCCTTGTGGCACAATGGACTATTTTTAAATTAAAATAGACAAAGGTAGTGTTAAGTATTCCTTTCCTTTTAAGAAAAAATATACATTTAAGTCATATGCTTTACAGGCAGAAAAAATGCATTCTAAATGAAAATAAATGGACCGTGTAGTTTACACTACACATTACAAAAGTGAAACTTCAGTCGCGTGAGTCATTACAAACACAAATATACACGAATATAATATGCACTACAAATTACAAACGCGAATACTGATTTTCGAGACAAGCGTGGTGGGGCTCTAGTTGCATCGATTTCACTGCCCACATATCCATAATATGATAACAGCGCAGAGTGATGATGCAGCGTTTCATCAGGTTTTTTCGTTACACTTTCAGTCGCATGAATCCAAATTACTCCACCGTGCGTAAAGAAGTTTCACTTAAAAAATGTAATTTTTACGTGATAATTGCTTTTTATTACTGGTAATGCATTTCCACGAATGTTTTGTTATACTTAGAAGCATCGACGTAGCTACGTATGGACCCATGCAATAAAAGTTTTGACCCATTCGATAACCCAAGACGTAAAATATAAAACATTAAAACATATAATATAAAGAATTTAAGCCCACATAACCCAATACGTCTTATGTTCCGTAAAAAAACCGCAAGCAATCAACCTTACGCTGATGGCGGGTATTTTTTTTAATTTAATTGCTCGCCGTACATTGTCGTTTTTACGGAACTTAAGGTGTCTTAGGTTATATGTTGAAGATCTATATCAGTGTGGCCCAGCGCTGGCCCATGCAAAAAAAATGCTGGCCGCCTTTATATAGAAGGTATGTGAAAATGCCTATTATGAAAACAAAAGAAGGCTAATCAGTTTTTAAACATCGATGCACCATATCGTTGACACATTGCAACATTTTGATCTCTTTGTGACAACAGAGATCGCATGCATCCTATAATTGATTATTACGTATAGTACAGTCCGGAAATAATAGAGAGTACTTAGTCATAACTATTTATATAAGCGGCACAGTGCATGGGATGCGTATGCTGTAGTGATTGCATTGTTCCATCGGTTTGCCGCTCCATTATCCTTGTTACGAACAATCAGTTATTTGCGAACCGTACTATAGTAATTAGATATCAAAGTACTGTACGTTCGAACATCATAACGTATTTCACAAGAATCAGTATTTGATCGTCATTAATTAATTGATTATACAAAGGGTTAGATTCCCTGGATAGACAATCTAATAGTGTTTGATTGAAAAGCTGTTCTCTGTGAATTCTCGCATTTGCTCAGTTCTAAGAGCATTTAACCAGCTTGTCATCACATCTAAAGCGTCCTCTACACTATAAGCCGAAGTTCCTCGCCGAAGTACTCGTTGAAGTTACCCGAGTACGAGGTGCGTCGCTACACTACTCGCTCAACTTCGGGAGGACCTCAATCTAGGTTAACATGGATGACGTGTACTCGCGCGACTCCGTCCCTTTGACTCGAGCCGAATACCGACAATGACCGGAAGTCGCCCGAGGCGAAGGTGAAGATACACGAAGTTATTCGAAGTGCCTTTCTACACTCTCGTCCTCGCCCAACTTCGATCCTTCGTGAGTAGTGTAGTGGACGCTTTAAATCATAGTTTACAGGAAGTTCCAAACGACATTCATTAGCATTACTATCTTTATTATTTGTTCGCATAGAAAGTTAAATGGGTAAACTATAAAGTAGTGCAAAATTTTATGCTAGTTGACAAAAACAATGGACCTATCTCTCGAAATAAGATCGAGAGATCGTTATTGCTTGTTATGCAAGAAAAAGAGAGAAAAAAAAGGTTGCGCACGCATACCGTGTCCTGCCACCTATAAGCTAACAGCGACAGTGATCTTATGTGGTGACAACCGATATAGATAATATAGACAGACTATTGCCTAGTTACCGGATCATCTGTGAACACGGTATGCGCGCGCAATTCAGGTAAAAAGATACATGTATGCATTTTGACACATTATGAGTTATGAAGTTTAAAGACTTAGGTTTTCCTGTAAATTATGAGTGATGTCTTATATTCCCTACTTTTCTCAAAATCTTAGGCTCAGTAGTTTCTGAGATAAGGGGAGGGAATGTTCGATTTTCGTATACTTTCTTTAAGATTTCTTTAAGATTTACTCGTTTAATAATAAACGAGTAAATCTTGTATATATGTTTCTATGTATATATGTACCTATATAAATATTTTCTCGATAACGGCTCTAACGATTTTGATCAAATTTACCGAAAAGGGGTTTGGGGGGGGCAAAAATCGATTTAGCTAGGTCTCATCCCTGGAAAAATTCGTTTTCCTATCGATTTTATCATTTTTAAAAACGGTTTTTTGACCTTTCAAAACATTGTAATATCGTGAGTAGGCTTTGGAGAAAACAAACTACTTTCATTATTTATATGTCAAAATACTCTGACAGAATTTTTAACTTATTAAAATAATCCGTGAACTATTTGTATAGTAAAAAGTAACAGCAATAAAAACTGAACCTAATTATGTAAGTAGTTTTAACTAATATTTAAATAAATAGGTAAGTATGTTATTTTTATATTACCTATATAAAATATGTATATGTACGTTAAATATTACTATATTTAACGTACATATACATATTTGACGTATAATCTTACCTAGACTTTTTTTTCTCAAAAACGACTAACGATTTTGATGAAATTTACAGAATGGGGATTTTTAGGGGCAATCGATCTAGGTAGGAATCTTGGTCCCAGAGGGGAGTAATTAAAAAAAAGGAGTTTTTTGTTTATAACTCGGTCAATTGTCAGATCGATTCGAAGCCTATTTCTATATAGATTTTGTATAAAATATCACAAGAGTTAAAACTGTAAATGAACACTAATATAAGAAGTAAATAATGTAAATAATGACAAACGCGAGTCTGTGTAAAAACACATCGATTTTTGAAAACTATTGTTAAGATACATACAAAAAATTTTTGCCTAAAAATTTGCACGGCGAAGGGCCGCACTTCTAGCGCCGCAGACATGCAGTATATCAAAACACATCGATTTTTGAAAACTATGGTGAAGATGCATGCAAAAAAGTTTTGCGCTGCAGGTTTATAGTCTGACGTTTGTTATTAAAAGATATAATATGAATTCTATTTCTTCGAAAATCGATTTTTGTGAGTTTTTCAGTAGGTACTGCAAAAAAAATATTTTAAATTTACTGGAAGTTGCTAAGATGACATCACAGAGAAAAAGTACTTCGATAAAGTTGATATTTGGTATCAATGTTTAAAAATGGATTATTAAAACGGCAACGGGCAAGCAAAATTTCATCTGATTCGAACATTTTTACAAGATATTCAATCTATGAAAATCGGTTTTTGCAAGTTCTTCAGTCAACAAAACAATAACGGCGGTAGATTTGAAAATGGCGACCTAAGTAAAATTTACAGGAAAAAATGCTTGATTCAAGTTGATACTTATAGTTTTTACGCTTAAAAATACACATAGGTATTTAAAATATTTAATAGAAACAATTATTTTAAATTATGTTTCAGAAATAAATTCGTTTCGGAATAATATTCTGAGAAAATAATATCTCACAGCATACAAGTACTATTTTTATTGAACATATCCGAGCAAAGCTCGGCCACCCAGATAGTGTCTTTTACACTGGAATGCATTTTAAAATATAAAAAAATATATTTGTATTTCTCACAACGAGCCCTTTCATTTGATACGTCACATGATGCAGCTTGAACAAAGCATATTTTTTAATTTTTTACTTTGCTCCCGAAAATTAGAATTCGTTTATTTACGCTATACGTCAGTGATTGGGTCACCTAACTCTATATATGTTCCAAAGAGTCAACTTATTTCGTCCAGTAGATTCGGAGAAAATAAGCTGTGACAGACGGACAGGCAGACAGACACCAGAGTGATCCTATATAAGGGTTCCGTTTTTTCATCAAATGTACAGAACCCTAAAAACTGAAAATTGCTTTTTTTAAAAACTATCCATAACTTTTTTATTTATTAAGGATATTTTGAAAATTCTTGAATGAGATATTCGCACGAACCGGCACGAACTTTGATTTTTCTTACGAGCGTCATATTTGATTTCTACATCTTTAAATTTTACGCATTTTATGATTAATTTAATGTAACATAATATGGTATTATCAAAAGGACCCGTACTACTAGCGAAGTGTGTTTAAAACAAAATTTGTTAAAACAAACGAATGCCGTTCGACTAACATTCTGTCATTTTTAAAACATCTGTTTCAGCAAAAAAAAGAAGAGAAAAAAAGAAAGATTTAAATTACTCCCTTATTATTTTATATCACTACGTAAATGCCCGTTTCAAACTTTTTAAAACTGTGAAATTAACAATCAATACGATTAGACATCCTTTCCGTAGGGAAAGGATATCTAATCATATTGATTGTTAATTTCATTGTAATAAAACCGTAGGTGAATTTCTCATATTTGAATATATTATTTAAAACTATTTTTAATGGACACAATAAAAATCACCGAACAATACAAAGTACCTCTTTATTAAAAAATAATATCGACTATCTCACTATCCCATACATTTTTACTGTGTAGGGGTGTGCGGGGTAATGGGAGCCAGTGTGGCAAAAAAATAATATAACATTGTTGACCATTTAATCGCATTCTTCGAAAGGCTTAATCTCGAGATGTGTTGTTTTTTAGCCATTCAAAAGGGAAGTATGATCTCAATCTTAAGTCAGGACATCTATAGTAAAAACATTAAAAAAACCCGCCAAAACTACTATCAAATCAGTTGTTAATAATAAAAATTGTGAAATAATTTAATATTATTTAATATTCATAAATACGTTGGGGATTGTAGTTTTTAAAGTTTTCCATTTTTCGTTGGCGTATTGCAGCAGTTCCCAACGCGTTCATAAAAAATAATAATTTAATAATTTTAAATTATTTCATACTTTTTATTATTAAACAGCGATTAGGTATAGTTTTGGGTGTGTTTTTTTAAATTTTAAATTTAAGTTTTATTTTCCATTTTTAGGGTTCCGCAACTCCGAACGGAACCCTATTATTGAGCCTACGAGTCAGTCCGTCCGTGTCACAAGGCTCAATCTCACAAACGGTAAGAGGTAGCTAGTTGAAATCATCAAAGATGTGTGTTGTTGTGGCATGAATCGTAGCAAATAATAATTAGAATTAAATAATGAAATTATTTATCATAATAAATTAATGTTTTTTTTTACAACACCAATTCCAGCCGTACTTCTATACTGTACTATAGAGCGTGTAACATCTTCTTTCACCTGGCTTAGTTGGTAGCGCGTTCGACTAAAGATCTAAAGGTCCCTGGTTCGATGCCGTGTTTTGGATTGCAATAATTTAGTTTTTTTTATTCATCAAATATTCTGTTAATATTTTTTTTACTTTAAAAATTAATATTTGATACGGAAACATCTTGAAACACTAAAAAGAACAAAATAAAATTTATAAGTACAAAAACGCATTGAAATAGGGTTATCCATTTTGGAACTACGATGCCACAGACAAACAAACAAAGGCTTCAAACTTATAACATTCCTCCCTTTTTGCATCGGGGGTTAAAAATAACGCTATATATAAAATTGCTGAATTATTTAACAAAGTATACATGAAAGTGACGTCTTTAGACAAGGGAATAGCTTTAGAACGACGAATGCAGGAACTGTACTGATACTAAACCCAATCGAAATGGGGGCCAAAAGTACTTCTTGGAAAAGAAGAGACTGTGTACTTAAGACCACACGGTAAAAATTAAACTCCTTCTCTCATCGATATATTTTCATGCCCTCTCTCGTTCGCATACACCAAAAATAATGCAAACTTTTAAGTAAGCGCCATCTAGAACAATTTATTCGAATAGAGGAAAAGCCCTTTCATTTATTTAACAATTAAATTAACAATCAATATTGTTATTACTTCCTATACTGTACAAATTCACTATTTTAGTGAAATTAACATAAGAACATCGTCTAATGTTCTTATGTTAATTTCACTAAAATAGTGAATTTGTACAGTATAGGAAGTAATAACAATATTGATTGTAAATCTAATTGTTAACTAAATAAGATACTGTAAGTAATTTTCTCTCAAATAATTGACCTTTCATTTATGTTTTAGTGGTAGGTATCTGTTAGCGATATTTCTCTACACTATCAGTGGCGGCGTTAGAGGGTGGGCCATGGTCCACATTTTAAACTGTCTTGGCCCACCCTGGAATAATTCCCAATCTCTAGTTTTTCTTTTAAATACGTTTTTAACCCTCGAAATTGCAACAATTTTTCTTGTATATTCTAAAGCAAGTAATCTGCGTTGAAATTCTAACGAGCACTGAAATTTTGGGAAGAAATGTTGTTGGCCCATCTTCAAAACACCATGCTCAACTCTTGCCCACCCTAACAGAAAATCCTAGCGCCGCCACTGTACACTATAGTATCTACCGTGGTTGTATTCCTTTCTCTTTACCTCCACCACCACTTCAGTCAGGTTTTTTCTACACTCTGCTCAATCGAGATCACTCGTACCATATACCGCGCCTGAAGAAGTTTCACTTCAAAATATATTTTGTACAATCAAGTTTTTTTTTTATTAAGTTGATATTTTGAAAATATTTTTGCTAGATAATCAAAGTAGTTAACCAAAATACTGCAGCATCTATATCAAAGTGATGCTTTTTTATACTTTCCTTAGGCTTTCATTCCCCCGTTCTCCCCTACATAAAAATGTCGATTGTCGTGTTGAGCAGTTATAAAATTGAGTAGCATAATATTTATGTTCTATGGTAACAAATTTGTATATTATCGCAAATGCCACATTACAATAAAAAAAAACTTTATCAATTTACATAATAAATGTCACTAGTTTTGTAAGCTTTTGTAAGGTTTTCATGTAGGTATATACTATATAATAAAACGTCAATAATTTTTTGCACGAATAGTTTATTGAAGAATGAAATCTATTTTTTGTTATATCAAAGGAAAATTGGCCACAAAAAATATTAAGAAATCAATTCGAATATGTCGCGTGGTGACCGTGACTGCCGAACATAGGACTTTAACATGTTAAATCAAATTTCCGTAATTTCCTGCCTCCCTATAATAATTTATTTCAAATAAAAGGTTTATAGAACATGAAATTCTGCATCGAAATCAATAAAGAAAATTAATTTTTCATGCTTTGTAACGGCAGAAAATTGATTTGAAAATGTCAAAAATTACCTCAAACATAGATAGCGATACTTGGTATAATATTAAAAAAATTCGACTGATGCCAGTACTTCCCACCTAGTAAATATTTGCAGAAAATAAACACTCTTTTTTTATTCTTTGAAAACAAGCATGGCCCTTTTTTTTGTTTGGTGATCTACTCATGGCTAGTAATATAGCAAAAATCATGGTTACCTTGATTTACGTCCAGTTTTCTTTTTTTACTAAAATATTTTTTTTCTCGAAAACTATACATTTAAGAAAAAAAATATTTACATTTTTTTCATATTATAACATCTAGAATTCATTTATATTTTTTTTTACCTATGTTAATACGTGACATTGAGAACGTTTTTTTTAATATCTCAGGATCCACTGAACCGATTTTACTCAAAATCTAATCAGATCTAAGTTAAAGGCTGATAAACACAATAGAACATCGGCATAGCCGTATGTTGTTCCGTTTTTACGATATCGAAGGCGAAAGTTGACCACATACACACACACACATACAAACGTGAAGATCTGTTAAAATCTCGAAATATTTTTTTCGGACTAAATCCATTACTTCCCTACCATAGTAGAGGTGGGAACTAAAAATAGCCACATATCATTACTATTTAAGAATGAAGTGCTTGCAGTAAAATTTGCAACATCGCTGTTCTCCATTTTTAATTCACCATTTTCAATCACTAGGTACACAAATACCGTAATACGTAGGTACCTATAATATTTTGTTCATTCCTCGCGACCAATGTCAATATCACGTCATTCTGTTTGGAGGGTCTGAAGATTCGGCACTTAGTGTGTATGAAACACTCGGGGCGTGTTAACACACATTGAATGGCCACACAAGTTCGGCAAACGTCACACATCGCCAATGTTGGCTATAGTTCGCCACATAATGTGGAGCCGGCTTAAGTGACTCGTGAACAATGCCGGGCTTAACAGCTAGTAATTTATAAATTCAGTTATTTAAAAACTGATCAAAATCAAGCAAGCACTTCATAAATAACTAATTTGAATTCGTTTTCGACTAAAAAAACTGGAACATATTGTAATTAGTTAAATAAAATTTCTTAGGTAAATTGGCCTGGATGCAGTGTATTATAAATTATAAATCATTTATTTGCTAGCGTTTCGACTGTACAGGGTGCTGAATCGCTTTGCGGGTAATAGGGATTTAACCCGTAAAATCAAACTTTTGCGATTTCCTGCTTCCCTAATTATTTTAGGAAAAATATCTTCGAATAAAAGATTTAGAACATAAAATTCTGCATCTAAAACATTAAACAAAATTAATTTTGCATGCTTTGTAACGGCAGAAATTTGATATGAAAATGTTAAAATTACCTCAAAAACAAATAGCGATAGTCATGGAACTTGAACAAAATGATTAAAAATTAGCTTCTGAGAAGCTAAAACGTCATCATTGTTCGTTCCATGGCTAGCGCTATCTGTTTTTGAGGTAATTTTGACATTTTCATATCAAATTTCTGCCGTTACAAAGCATGCAAAATTAATTTTGTTTAATGTTTTAGATGCAGAATTTTATGTTCTAAAACTTTTATTCGAAGATATTTTTCTTAAAATAATTAGGGAAGCAGGAAATCGCAAAAGTTTGATTTTACGGGTTAAATCCCTATTACCCGCAAAACAATTCAGCACCCTGTATATTAAGTCTTTCTGAAGGCTCTGTTACAAACGATTTATAATATTATAATACGCTGCATGCAGTCCAATTTAACTAAGAAAATTTATTTATTTAATTAAAGGACAGAGAAACCAAACATTGTAATTAACGTTTCACAAAAAGCCTATTCGCAGTTAAAAGATCCAATGGAGTTATTTCGAAAGTGATCAAAATCAAACAAGCTTGCTGTTTGTTGGCATTGATTTTAATAAAATATAACAAACGCGCTTCGATATAATCTGTCGAACAACAAAATTGTTAAAGAACACACGCGTTCAGTCTGAGGCATACTAATGTCGCGTTGTTGTCACGCACACCGACCTTTTAACCCTTATTAAGTCACGCAGATACCGCATATAGCATTATTTGTTTGAGTTTGTTCATTTGCACCTGTGGGTTCTAGAAGTACAAATCAACTTTAATTCAATATTATTGAAGGGAAAAATTGAGTGTGTGTGCCTACGGAAGCGCGCAAATCAAAGAATGTTTTCTTATTTATTTGGAGCCGGTTTCTTTGCACGAACAAGACCAAAGACTTGAGAGCAATAATGAAGACCACGCCCACAGCGTGCTTCGCGTATGCCTCACCCTTTACAGTTGCCCCGCAGGCGCAGGAGAAACTGCTTGTCGGCGATCCAGCTCTTTTGAATGAAAATTAACTTATGATCGATTCTTTCCATTTACTCGACTTCCAGCGATTCTGGAGTAAACGACGCAATAAATTACCTATGAGTTTTGGCATAAAAATGTGGATAATTTGTTAACTTACCAACATTTTTGTATCAAGACTTTCAATTGTCGCAATTCGCAACTATAACCACGCATTGCGCCTCAATTCTTTACGCGTTGGCACAGCTCAACTCTTCTCCACAGCAGAGTTTTCGTGAGTCGACTTCTGCCTCTGACACAGATCAAAACGAAATAAACTTTTGACGACACAAGTCAACGTATTGCGACGTATTGTGTCCACTTGTGTCACCAAAAGAAAAGCACCCAATACGGTAGCATCTCGTTGCACGTTTAGTCTTTTGTCTTTTGTACTTTACTCTTTTCAACCGTTCGACGCCACTCCTGCACGCTGTGATTAGACCGTGGTATCTACGTGCAGATTTCAAGAATGTTTGGCTTGGACAAAGAATAAATAAATAGAATTAAATTAAAATTAAAATATACAGTTTAAAAAAGAATTATAAGATCACTGTGGTTGGAAACAAAAAAAACCAAGAATTTAGTCACTTCTTAACCGCAATTTATCATTGGATGTACATTTAGAGACAATGCTCCTATATTTAGTAAAAACTAAACTATTTTTTTACACAGTTCAATACGATGCTGTCACTAATATAATATGTTAGTAAATAAAATAAGCTCACTGTATGCTTGTGTATTATAATTTATGTAGCTTTTTAAAAAGAGAGCTTCGTACCAATAAAGATAAATATAGAGTAGAATATAAAAAAAGAAAAGTTTACATCATTATTCTCCACTTACGATACAAATGGAGGCAATTAACATCGAAAAGGTAGACGGCGAACAAACCTTCCTCTACACCACACATTTGCATATTGCATGAGTTTCACAAACATAAAATGTGTGATTTTATAGCGTTACCGGCTGATTATAAATATTATTGTTTGCCAAACGCAACCTGGAAAGCTTGTAACCCTCACCTTCGAGAAAATATTATTCCTTGTATGTTATTAAATCATCAGGTATTCAATGCCATATTGTTATGAAAAATATATTATAGAATGAGAGTTTAATAAAAAAAAAACTAAAACTCAATTACGGAAAAGAATAAACAAGCGTGGTATTTACCAATAAATTATGCAAGATATTTACAAATCAAAACATGAGCTAGTATTTTTTTTCAAATTCCCGATAACAAAAAAATAATATCTCACGCTTTGAGTTGTAAATATCTTACATAATTTATTTATAAATATACCTTATTTGTTTTCTTCTTTTACATAGTCGGGTCTTATTTAACTTTTATTTTATTTAACATTTTTTAGTGGTTCAAAAATATAGGAATAAGAAAATATTACAATTAATGGTCAGATAAAATTTCAGAACTTAATTTATTTTTAAAAAGAGCATTCGATAGCGAAAGTTACCTTCTGCACTCTTCATCTCAAATCCTTTCCTCTCATCTATAAAACAGTTCCCGCTCTCCCGACGCTATTTTTAAAGCTAAAGGGTTCGGGTAAACGCCAAATAAAGGTCCAAGAAAGACACTACAACACCTACAGGCGAAAAATTGAAAAAAAACCCTGAAAAAACTTACAAATTTTTAAAAAAATACCTAATCTTTCACACGTATCCAAAACTTTTTCTAAAAAATTCGCCTACAGGATCTGTAGTGTGATTCAACAATTTTATTTTTGGATGTACACTTCTAAAGCATTTAGTTTTTGCTCCTGAATTAAATATACAGTATACACGCAATGTTAAAATTGTTGTGATTAAGAACTGAGAAAATTGTTGTTAGTGTATTTGTCACATCCATATAGTGGCAAATGCACTAACAATACCATGCACTATTAGCGTCCGTTCGAAAGAATTAATTGATTTTAAGGAAATTTGGTCCACATGTGGAATCACTGCACGAAACCTTTTTAAAATGGGCCAAATCGGACTATTTTTTGGATGGTTTTTATGAGTTGAAAAATGTTTTTGGGCCCAAAAATACCGAGAATATTTTTAGAAAATGTGCTGCTAAAATTTTAATAAAATCGGCCCGACAGGACCGGATATACAAATTTGATGAAAGCCCTAGCTTGCGGATATGGTGATATTGACTAATTACTGAAAGGTGTATTTAATTTGGTGCAGATGTTGGATTGATAATACGTAGTATTACAATTAAGAAAAAAAGTACTATTTTGAATGATGTTTTAAGGGGTTAAATTTTTGATGTGAAACATCTTATGCCGCGGGTGTGATTTCGTTTGAATGGAGCGACGCGTCTTCACATCTATATGTGCACTGTTACACAGTTTACGTGTGTGTGTAGCTATTACGTGTGGTGTGAATTGCCTGGGGATTTCCCGCCGTTTCGGGGGGAAGGGGGTAATAAGTACAAGGTACTCGCTATTTTACGTCTCGCTATGTTACGTGTGTGTATAAATATCTGTGTATTGCTATTTCAATACTTTCAAAGGGTGAGAGTTTCTCGCGGGGCGGGGGAGTAATAAATCATAAATTCTTATCTCTGGAACTACTGAAGCGATTCTAAAAATTCTTTCACTAATTATCTTCGCAGGGGGAGAATTTCTCGCGGGGGTGGGGTAATAAATCATACATTCTTATCTCTAGAACTACTGAACCGATTCTAAAAATTCTTTCACTAATTATCTTCGCAGTGAGATAATTTCTCGCGGGGGGGGGGGTAATAAATCATAAATTCTTATCTCTGGAACTACTGAACTGAATCTAAAAATTCTTTCACTAATTGTGTTCACATCTACCAGGCGTCCCACGATGGCTCACATTTTTTTATTTTGTCCAAAAACAAACAAGTTCACATAATAAAGCTACAATGCCTGCATTAGCAAATCTATACTAATATTATAAAGCTGGAAAGTTTGTTTGTTTGTTTGGTTGAACGCGCTAATCTCAGGAACTACCAGTCCAATTTGAAAAAAAATTTTTTTGTTAGATAGCCTATCTCTTGAGGAAAACTATAGGCTTTATAATATCACGCTACGACCAATAGGAGCGGAGCATCAATGAAAAATGTTTGCAAAAACGAGAAAATTATTCCTTTTGAGAGCTTCCGTTGCGTTCGCTGCGTAAACGGTTAAAGTTACGCAAAAATCATGTATGACGGAATTGTTCCCCTTTAAAAGTTCTAAAAAAAAGTCCGCGACAGCATATATGTCTATCTTTAAGGTTGACTCACTATCACTTTTTTATGGTAATCAAATTTGTTCGTAATTATAATATTCAAGCGAACGAGAGAAGCGAGTTAGTAGTGTATTTATAATATTCAAGCGAACGAACGAAGCGAATGAGTAGTGTATTTATAATATTCAAGCGAACGAGCGAAGCGAGTGAGTAGTGTATTGAACCCGGGCTTTCTTAGCACCCGGGCGAAGCCGGACGGGTACCGCTAGTACATTATATGTCGGTAGGGTTTAGCACTTCGACGCGAGTTTTCGTTTTATCGAACAGTTTTTATGTAATTATAGTATGGCATAATTCTGAACCAAACCAGTATAGATAATCTTTTCATTCGTTTACAATGCGCTATATTTTCTCCACTTTTGTGACGAACAAATTTCCGATCAGTTAATTCAATAGCATGAAAACCTTATCTCCTCACCAACCGTTTCCTTTTTTCACTAATCTCATTATTTCTGCTAGTAACATGTCGTTGTTATCGTCAATCCACGCAGCTGGAAGACATGAAAGAATGTAGGGGGTGTTCCAAAATATGTCTTCACTTCCCGGGGCCCGGTTTCGGAAACTGCTTGGAGAAGTCCAAAACGAGCTACCGAACATACATGTATGAATCGGGTTCCATCTAGCAGCAAGCATCTAACCATGTTAAAAAGGGCATTCAAAATCCTCACTACGTATTTCGTTATTATACTGTATATAGTAGACCGTATGGCAATTTTTAACTTCCCGGTAAGAAAATTGTAAATTTTCGAAAATTCGGGAAGTTATTGATTTCAGTCCGATTTTCGAAAATTCGGGATGTTATTGGTTTCAGTCCGATTTTCGAAAATCGAGTTTTCAACAGATTTCGACGTTTTGAGGTCCTAGGAAGCTATTATGACTATTTTCTAGTGGATGTCTGTATGTGTGTGTGTGTGTGTGTGTGTGTGTGTGTGTGTGTGTGTATGTATGTAATATTTATGTAAGTATGTATTTATGTATGTGTGTGTACGTATGTAAACCTTGAATAACTTTAGAAGGGATCGACCAATTGAGATTGGGTTTACGGTATTCGAAACAGTTTTACTCAGTTTAGATTTCCTAAAAATGTCAATTTAATCGATCAAGTGGATTTTGAGAAATCTCAAAAGTAACATTTATGAAAAAATGTTTTCTTTAAAATACTTTACTAATCGATTTCAGAATTTAATCAGCTCTATTCCCCAAAAAACTGCGTCAAATGCCGCAAACCCGATCTCAATCACTCCATTCGTTTGAGAGACATCGTTGTCGAAAAATTTTCAAAATAACTTTTAGATTTTTTGACCGATCGATTTTTAAAATTTGATCATTTTTTGCGCTCGGTAAAACGGCGTCTAATGCCGCAAGGCCCATTAAAATCGGTTCATTCCTTCAAAATATACCTTAAATATATCGTTGTCAAAAAAATTTCTAAAAAGTGTTTTTTTGGAATAACTAACAATTAATGTGAAACATTTTTAAAAGAGAGTATGATGTACATTTGGTCATTATTTATGGACAATAGCAAAACTAGACAGCGGGAAGTTTCAGGGACGATCTGCAGGGTCAACCGTTTTTCAAATTTTTTTTTCATGCTGTTATGTAACCGCAAGACTTATTGAAACCACTGTATAATATTACGCTCCGATGTATTTGTATATCCTATATATAAAGTATATACATAATACGCATTCTTACGATATAGAATCTGATTCCAATATCCGTTTTTATAATTTAAGCAAAAATTGTAATGTTGTCGATACTTATAAAATGCATCACGACCTAAAAAAGAGAGACAACTTTTTCTGTTCTACGTTTTAAAGTAGGTATATAATATATATTTTGAATAATCGAAAGATGAACACGCGTACCATTATGTATTTAAATTAAAAACCACTAACCAGTAATTTGTTATTGTTGAATTTGTATTCTCGGGACACTTTAAATCCTACATATAAGTAATAGTACCTACAGGCAAAAAAACTTTTCTCAACAAGAAAATTCCGAAGCGGCTGAAACTTGGTAAGCATATTTCCAAATATATAATTTTCATGAATCGAATGAGTCCGTAGCTAATGTTGGTGGAATTTTTTTTGCAAAATGGCACCCCCAGCGTGGGCATGGTGCTAATGTTTCGCGTTTCGCGTATGACTGCCAAACGATTAATCAGACAGTAAAATTATAGACATAAATAAAAATGAGGAAATCAAATCATTTTGATTGTTAAATTTCATTGTTAATAACACCGTATATAAATTTCTCATAGGTAATTTGAAAAATATTCTCCATTAAATTTTACACAAGAATACCCGTTAATGATTCAGTCAATTCTAAATGGAGGCTCAAAGTTAAGGGTAATTTAGAAGGCGCAGTGAGAAATTGTCCGATCGAGTTTTTTGACTGGAATATTTTATAAACAGCTGACATGACGATAAAAAATCACATAGGTAAGTTAAATTATAGGGCCTCTTCTAAACTAGCCTTAACTTTGAGCCTACATTGTTGGCCTACCTTTAGAATTGACTGAATCATATTTTTGTATACAATTTAATGAAGAATATTTTTATTCATGTCTAATTTTATTGTCCGCGAAACTGTTTGGCAGCTACATGCGAAAAACTAGCATCATATGTCCCCGATGGGGTGATTTTTTGAGAAAAAAAATGTCCTCCGATCTTAGAGTTAGGAACTCATTAGATTCATGAATATTGCAGTACTATATTTGGGAATATGCATATACCGAGTTTCAGTCGCTTCGGAATTTTTTGGTTAATTTTGCAAAATTTGATCTAATTTGACGTCTGTTTCTCGACACCATTACACTAATCAATTTATCCACTTTTTCGTTATTTTTAACGTATAGTGTGATTCTATATGAGTTTTTGACACTTTATAAGTCTATAAATTAAAATTGTATGGTCGTGTTTCCATCGCAAAATTTTTGTTATTTAATACAAATTTTAAGTCGGTGGAAACATGGCTTATATGTAAGTTTATAGTGTTATAGACTTACTTATGTACAGAGCAAAATTACAGAACAGACATTTTAAACTTCAACTTATTTAATAGCAATGTACGAGTGAAGGAATGATAGGAAATTAGGGCAAACTTTCTGAGCATACGATTTGTTTGCATAAGGAACCATCTCGATATTTATCTGGAATTATTGAGGGAACCATAAACAAACCTCAACAAGATGACTGATACAGTTATTAACGGTTTTCGGCTAGATGCAGTAGAAAAAGATCTCATGCCATGTCAGCTCACGCCGGATTCGAACCCATAATATAATATAATATAATATAATATAATATAATATAATATAATATAATATAATATAATGTAATGTAATGTAATGTAATGTAATGTAATGTAATGTAATGTAATGTAATGTAATGCAATGCAATGCAATGCAATGCAATGCAATGCAATGCAATGCAATGCAATGCAATGCAATGCAATGCAATGCAATGCAATGCAATGCAATGCAATGCAATGCAATGCAATGCAATGCAATGCAATGCAATGCAATGCAATGCAATGCAATGCAATGCAATGCAATGCAATGCAATGCAATGCAATGCAATGCAATGCAATGCAATTCAATACAATACAATACAATACAATACAATACAATACAATACAATACAATACAATACAATACAATACAATACAATACAATACAATACAATACAATACAATACAATACAATACAATACAATACAATACAATATAATATAATATAATATAATAAAATATAATATAATATGTTATTCAACTATAAATATGAAAGTGGGTGGTCAGGAACCGGTGCTTTTACCCTACAGTGTTAAAATATTGCGTTATCCATATAAAATTATAAACATCAAAGTTTTCCTGTAAAGTAAAAGTTTTTATGTAGTGTCGCCTTGGCTTTTATTTTTATTTGTACTATAAATGTATAGAGGAAGTTTGACATTAAGTATGTAATGCCAGATATTTACGAGTCGAATAATAAATGACATGTATAACTTAGAAAAGCAATTCGCGACGATTATCTTTTTCAAAATGCAGCCAGAGCTCAGACTACGTTTGTGTCGAGGATGCATTCTCGAAAAATATGACATGTACTACATAAGCGACGCAAAAAGAAATATAATATCAATTAAAAAATTGATATCGGGATTCCACGACTGGTGTATATGATAAATGCACAAATAATTATGGCAAGAACACGAATAAATAACTATAAAAATATAATTAATAGGAAACTCCTTAACCTCTTGCTCTGGTAGATAATTAATTAGTCAGAAAGAACAAAAATAATCATCCTTTGGCAAGATATGCTTTTAATTTAATAAAAATCTCAAGGTATATGTTTCGGCAACTGAGTTGCCATCATCAGTCTTTTAGGAATATAAAAAAATCTGTAAATCGGTTAAACCTGCAGGCCATCTCTGGAACTTGCCGCTATTTTCAAGCGCTTTGAGTTCGAAGCACTTGATAATATACCCAAAAGTAGATTTTTGAGCTCTTCGAGCTCAAAAATCTGAAAATTGCTGATAACAACATTATTTTAGTTTTTGAAAAGCTATAACTTTTGAACGCGTTGTTCGATTTTGATCTTTAAAATGGCATTCGACGCAGTTTTTTAAGTCCTAAAAATATTGTAAGACGTACAAAAAAAGATTGGTTGAGAAATCTCGAAGTTATTTTGAAAAAACACTTTTTTCGAAATCTGTTGACTACGATATCTCTCGAATGGATTAACCGATTTTGATCCGCTTAGCGGCATTCGACGCAGTTTTCTTAGGAAAAGAGATGATTAGATTATGAAATCAGTCGGTACAATATTCTAGAAGTAATTTTGAAAAAACATCGTTTTAACAACTTTTTTTTCGGTTTTTTTGGAATTCCTCAAAATTTATTGAGCCGAAACGGTTCAAATTTTCAGGAAATCTAAGTTCAGTGGAACCCTTTCGAATGCCGCAAATCGCGATTCGATCGGTCAAGCCGTTCAAAAGTAATGAGAGGTTTACATATACACACACAGAGAGAGAGAGAGAGAGAGACACTGACATCGTCGTGAAAATAGTCAGAATAGCTTCCTAGGATCACAAAACGTCGAGATCTGATGAAAACTCGATTTTCGAAAATCGGGGTGAAATCAATAACTTCCCTATTTTTGAAAATTTTCAATTTTCTTAGCGGGAAGTTAAAAATGTACAATTGGGTTTTTAAATGATTTTTTTACTTAAATGGAAAGATTACATACAAGTTTTAAAGCAAAACTGTTTTTGTTTAATTTTTTACTTAATATAGGTAATTAAAAAGTTATACTTAAAGAAAAAATAATTTTTAAACTAAGTTCCGATGACGCGTCGAAAGAATCCGAACGCGTGTGACGTCGTTATATTATGTACCTATAGTGTTTGTATCCAAGGTTGCCAAGTTAAAAATTAATTATTTTTGATATAGTATGTGTAATACATGCATATACACAAATACCAGCTAACAATCTTAAGTGTAAGAAAATCTTTTTAACAAAAAAAAATCCTGCTTCAAAAAAGCCACAAAAAAGAGGAAAATAATAAAATTTTGAGGTCTGCGCCAATTTAAGAAAATATGAAGTCGGTTGTCAAAACCGACACTAACGCAAGCGAAGCTAGTTTTTACATAAATATGTAAATACAATACATATTTTAAAAAGAAAAACAAGGTTACCGATAAATATAGTAACCTTTAACGCTATGTAATAGCATTAGGTACGGTAAATTCAGATGAATTGGATAAAAAATATGTAAATACATATTTTATTTGAGAAACTTTTTTATAAAATATAAAAACATTTTTTGTTTTAAAAGTGGTCGTTTGTTTATTTTATGTTTTCATGGATTGAAAATTTAAAGACAGAAATAAGATTTTCTCAGAAAATAATCTATTAGGTTATCCCAAAAATAAACTTCAGAATAATTTGTGTCTATAGTTCAAAAGTTGTTTCGCAGCTTTACATTTCTGTAGTGTTTTACACTCATTGCACTGTTATATGAGGCATGTAGAATCAAACCCTGCTAGGCGCTAACTCCACTTTTGGTAAAAATTCTAATTTCTGGCGGATCTTGTACAGAATTTTCAAAGGAAGCCGTCTATAATATAAATATTGACTTTCAAATCCCGCCAAAACCCGTTTAAAACTTAATCAAGAGAATTAATTTATTAATATCTGGGTGCCGAGCTTTGCTCGGATGAGTTCAAAAAAATAGTACTTGTATGCTGTGAGATATTATTTTCTCAGAATATTATTCCAAAACGAATTTATTTCTGAAACATAATTTAAATAATTGTTTCTGTTAAATATTTTAAATACATATGTGTATTTTTAAGCGTAAAAACTAAGTATCAACTTGAATCAAGCATTTTTTCCTGTAAATGTTACTTAGGTCGCCATTTTCAAATCTACCGCCGTTATTGTTTTGTTGACTGAAGAACCGCAAAAACCGATTTTCATAGATTGAATATCTTGTAAAAATGTTCGAATCAGATGAAATTCTGCTTGCCCGTTGCCGTTTCAATAATCCATTTTTAAACATTGATACCAAATATCAACTTATCGAAGTACTTTTTCTCTGTGATGTCATCTTAGCAACTTCCAGTAAATTTCAAATATTTTTTTTGCATAGAAGGTACCTACTGAAAAACTCACAAAAATCGATTTTCGAAGAAATAGAATTCATATTATATTTTTTCGATATTTTTTAATAACAAACGTCAGACTACCTGCAGCGCAAAACTTTTTTGCATGCATCTTCACACAGTTTTTAAAAATCGATGTGTTTTGATATACTGCATGCCTGCGTCGCTAGAAGTGCAAATTTTTAAACAAAACTTTTTTGTATGTATCTAAGCAATAGTTTTCAAAAATCGATGTGTTTTTACACAGACTCGCGGTGCCAGAAGTGCCTGTTTGTCATTATTTACATATTGTGCAAGACACTTCTTATATTAGTGTTCATTTACAGTTTTAACCCTTGTGATATATTATACAAAATCTATGTAGAAATAGGCTTCGAATCGATCTGACAATTGACCGAGTTATAAATAAAAAAACCCTTTTTTTTAATTGCTCCCCTCTGGGACCAAGATTCCTACCTAGATCGATTTCTCGCCCCGAAAAATCCCCATTCTGTAAATTTCATCAAAATCGTTATTCGTTTTTGAGAAAAAAAAGTCTAGGTAAGATTATACGTCATACTATATTTAACGTACATAATATACGTATTTTATATAAGTAATATAAAAATAACATACAGGTACCTATTTATTTAAATATTAGTTAAAACTACTTACATAATTATGTTTAGTTTTTATTTCTGTTATTTTTTACTATACAAATAGTTCACGGATTATTTTAATAAGTTAAAAATTCTGTCAGAGTATTTTGACATATTATAAATAATGAAAGTAGTTTGTTTTCTCCAAAGCCTACTCACGATATTACAATGTTTTGACAGGTCAAAAAACCGTTTTTAAAAATGATAAAATCGATAGGAAAACGAATTTTTCCAGGGATGAGACCTAGCTAAATCGATTTTTTGCCCCCCGAAACCCCTTTTCTGTAAATTTGATCAAAATCGTTAGAGCCGTTTTCGAGAAAATATTTATATAGATACATATATACATAGATACATATATACAAGATTTACTCGTTTAATAATATAGGGGAATTTCAAAACCCGCCATTTTCATCTGTACATTACAGTCAAATGCCGCTATCTCCATTTTGGCCAATAAAAGAGCTCTGTTTAATGTGAGTGCACCGTAGTTAATTCTCAGTTCATGTCAATTCTTCAAGTGCGTCGTGTGTTTTAATAAGTTATTAATGTCGGGTTTATCGTATATTTTAATCACGCTGCTATGTTATTTCGCTGTTATTTCTATGGTTACTTCGTATGTTTTATGTGTAAAAATGTAACTGCGATTAACAAAACAGCGTGCTAAATGTACGATAATATGTGCTATTTTTTTTATTTTAAAAGAATAAAATGTATGGATATACGAAACCAGTAGAGAAATGTGCTTCAAAGAAAGCTCGTAAATTCCTAATTGATAAATTAAAAAAGTATTTTACAGGAAAACCTTCCTTTCAGTTTTATTCTTAGTACCTATTGATTGATTATTTGCTGATTATTAATATAGGATTTAATAGAAAATGTTGCAATTTAAAAGCTGATTATAATCTGTCGAGTTTTTATACAAATACTTAATTCAATTAGTTTAAATTAGCAAACAAACCGACTTTTTAAATTACTAAAGCAGAAGTCAAAGGTCATTTAATTTACTTATTAAGGGAGGATATTTTTCAATATCAATAAATCTATCATCAGTTGTCTGTGTGCAGTGTATTATTCACAGTTATTTCGCGTAGCGTTTAAACTTGTTAACATGCAAATATGTACTGCAAAACACTAATTGCTTTTCATTAGCGGATATCGTATGCGTCAACAGTGCAGTTACCTTTATAATATATGGGTAAATTTAGGTATTGACTAGGGACGCCAGGGTAACAGAAGACTATTTGAAAAATCGTTGTATAAAACACTAGCAGTACAGGGTATACATTCTATTTTTCGTTCACAGATCATTCCCCTTTTTTCGTGGCGTAATATGTGATACTATATATTGTATAGCATGTATTACTCGTCAAAAAGTAGGATTTGCAACAGTGAAACAATTTTTTAAATCGGTTAAGTGGTTTGCTGAGGTTGGGTCAAGGTCACCTCCATTTTTTTAATCAGACTATGTGGATTTTTTCACGGAATCTTGTAACCGTTATTGAGACGAATCCATCAACCTAAGACATAAGGTTATTCAAGATCACTTCAAGGTCATAAATAAAGAAGTTATGTAATATGAAAATCTTTAATTATTAATTAAAACGTTACTATTGAAAAGCCTTGTTCCGCAATTGATTCGATTGTTTACATTTGACATTTTTACATTTATAGTAACTGGATAGGTACTTTATAGTAACGTTTTAATTAATAATTAGTAATTTTCATGTTACACAACTTCTTTATTTATGATCTTGAAGTGACCTTGAATTACCTTATTTCTTAGGTCATTGGATTCGTCTCAATAACAGTTACAAGATTTCGTGAAAAAATCCACATAGTCTGATTAAAAAAAATGAAGGTGACCTTGACCCAACCTCAGCATACCAATCGAGAAGAAAATCTATTTTACCAACATACGTGCCCCTTGATACCAAACAGTTTTTATGCGAAACTTTATTTGCTACAACCAATACTTTCTGAGATATTAGCTTGTAACACTTTATGTGCCTCACCCTGTATATGGTTATATATATATCTCCGAAATAGTAACTGATATCAAAAAATTTGTTAAACCCTTTTTTGTTCCTTATTTTATAACAAAAAAGGTCTTTACCAAAATTTGCCTAGAACCAACCGCAAACGAGTTACAGAGACAAAAAAAAGATTTTTGTTATATAGGCCGTTCGCCAAAAAATTGGGCAAAACACCTGGTAGTATCTGATTGTGTACAATAGATGCACTACGGGATATCGATCGATGTGTTCGTATATATAGTAACGCACCTACAAAGTCCACATCATGAGAGAGTCATGTCTTTAATGATTTATACAGAAGTTAATAACTTTAATAAAAATAAACTAAACCGTAACTTAGTCTGTAATTGTAAAGTTCTAAGGACTAGAAGAGCGAATTTTCCGTTTTCATAATTTTTTTCCTGTTTTTCAAATTTCAATCTATCTATATCTATTTGTTTGGTTGAATGCGCTAATCTCAGGAACTACCAGTCCGATTTGAACATTTTTTTTTTGTTAGATAGCCCATTTCGAGGCCCATTTATTGAGGAAGGCTATAGGCTATATAATATCACGCTACTACCAATAGAAGCGGAGCATCAATGAAAAATGTTGCAAAAACGGGAAACATTATTCCTTTTAAGAGCTTCCGTTGCGTGCGCTGCGTAAACGGTTAAAGTTACGCAAAAATCATGTATGACGGAATTGTTCCTGGAAGGTTTATATATATAGCGAACGACCGTAGCGAGTGAGTAATGTAATTCCTAAATCACGCAACGGATTTTGATGCGGTTTTCACCATCAGTTAGATAATTTTTCACGGAAGATTTATATATATAGCGAACGAGCGAAGCGAGTGAGTAGGGTATTGGCACCCGGGTTTTCTTAGCACCCGGGCGAAGCCGGAGGGGACCGCTAGTAATAGATATAATATATAGGTAGACACGTTCAGCCTTAAATGAAAATCCTTTCACTATTTAAACCGGCATCGCCGCGCCGCCACCCCACGTCATCGCATCGTCCGCCGTGTCGCCTGCAACTTAACCCAGTTTTCCAATCACTCATTTAATCAACGTTCTATTCTATTACGTCACTCAAAATGAAATACTCGTTAAGTCTGTTAATTGAACGTCATTTATCGAGATGTTGTTTTATACTTTCACTCTGATTTGCAAAGCGCGCGTGCCGACATCTTGACTCACTGTTTGCAGATTTTATAATTGAAACAGTCACGAATTAATACGATATACTTTATAATTAACAGTGATTTATTTAAATTGAAGGTTAAATAATTTTTCTTGCAAATAGAGCAATCACTGCGTCAATTTCCTCTAAAGGTATAATATATACACGTGCAATTAAATTTCGCAATATAAATTGCCTATAATAATGGGTCCGGCAAACAGTACCGGCAGATTCGAGTAGTCTATGAAATGAAAAATAATTGACGTACGACTGTCAGTTGCCCGTAATTGTTAAACTGTTCAGTTATAGGTCATTTTCCAGTAAATCAGCGTGCTTTCGTTGTTGACAATTTTATTCGAACACAGAGCTGCATTTCGCAAACTCAAAGAAATTTTATGCGTGCATTTGCCAGGCACGGAAGAATACCAAAACGGGACACAATTTTGAATTGGGTGGGTCAGTTCCGAGTGCATGGTAGCGTCCACGCACAATTCAAAATCTGAAAAACGCAATTTGAGATGAAATTATAAATATTGGACCTGATTTATTACGAGGAGTAATGGAAAACTTTCTAGAAAGATGCCAAGAATGTTTAAACTGCAATGGCCCTTTCACTTAAGAGATGTTATTTTCAAAAAATAGCGTAAATTAATACATTTCAGATACCGAAATTAAAATGAAAGTCGTTGTTATTTCTCACATTTCAACAACAACCATAGATATGAGGTGGTTTAAAACCACCAGTACTGATTTCCGAACCCTCTATATTGGACAATGTACAGTGCGTTTGATTTCAATCGACGTAAAATATCTCCATTTGATTTACATTTAATTCAAGTTAAAAAAAATAGTAGGCTAACTCTTGGGCTAACTCTGAAATCTACCCAAAGCATGGTAACATATTGTTTTTGCCATACCCACTATAAAATAGCTATTTTACATGGAATGGGTCAGTTAACAGGCAGGTGTGTTGAAAGTGTTTTCAAAACACACTAGTGTGGAAAATAAAGCCATTCCCATAGTGATTTATGTTTATTGCTACTGTGCATGCGCATTGCGACAGCTCATGGCCAACTAAGAAGTGAAGTTGGCAACGCAAATTAACTGTCAACAATTTTTGAAAATGAAGTGAAAAGTAGCAATTTTTTGTGGATATGGTAAAAAATACCATAGGTATATATTTCTCGTGCGTAATGATATTAAGACTCGTTTTAACATACTGTCACTACTCGTTAGATTATCTCATTACGACACTAGAAATATATTTACTGTCAAAAATAACTTTACTATCTCGGTTTTTATGGACTGAGCCTACTATTTCATATAAGTATCTAATTTGAATTCAATGTAAATCAAATAAAGATATTTAACGTGTAAATATATAATAGCTATATGCCCGTTGATATCAAATGCATAGTATATTAATGTACAATGAAATATTGAGGACAGTGTGATTCAGTGGTTAGAGTTGCGGCCTCTGGATCAGACTGTCGTTGGCTCGAATCCCGCCTCCGCTCATAGATGTTTTGTGATGTCATTTAGTTTTAAGTGCGTTGTTATTTAATGTAATCAAGACGCTAATGACCTAAGCTGTCGACGCGTCTTTAATTTACAATAAATAAATAAATACAATGAAATAATTGCAAAAACGCTCAATCATTTTGTGCAAGTCGAAAGTCGATTCAGTTGTTCAAAGATTTTGTGTTGTGAATGATATAGGAAAATTCGAAGAATTGACTTGCATTTTGATTGGAATAGCACGCGGTACCCGTCCGGCTTCGCCCGGGTACTAAGAAAGCCCGGGTGCAATACACTACTCACTCGCTTCGCTCGTTCGCTTGAATATTATAATTACGAACAAATTTGATTACCATAAAAAAAGTTATAGTGAGTCAACCTTAAAAGATAGTCATATTATGCTGTCGCGGACTTTTTTTTAGAACTTTTAAAGGGGAACAATTCCGTCATACATGATTTTTGCGTAACTTTATAATCGTTTACGCAGCGCACGCAACAAAAGCTCTCAAAAGGAATATTTTTTCCCGTTTTTGCAAACGTTTTTCATTGATGCTCCGCTCCTATTGGTCGTAGCGTGATATTATATAGCCCATAGTTTTCCTCAATAAATGGACTATAACTAACAAAAAAAATTTTTCAAATCGGACTGGTAGGTAGTTCCTGAGATTAGTGCGTTCAACCAAGCAAATAGACGTGGTCGTTATTTCACGTCACTAGTTACAATAACTAGCTACGCGGTATGTAACCGAATCACTAGTTTCGAGTTACATTACAAGTAGTGATTTTTGCAAATGCGTTACTAAGCGAGAGCGGGTGATAGTGACACGAATAAATCCGAAGTAACCCGAACACGCACAGTGTATAGCTACAAACACTTAGATAGTGATTTAATGTATTTTAGTTTCGTCTCGTTTCGTGTGTAACTGTATAGTTGGTAACTGGTGGAGGTATTTATGCAAGCAGTCACAGTAGCTGAATAAAAACAAGCCGTGAGGTGGGTCGTTTATTAGGACTAAAGTGCGACCCTTGAGGTCCACACGACGAACTTCCCAGTTTGATAAATATTTAATAATAATAATTAAATTAGATATTACACAAAAAAGTAATCATTTTAATCATTAAAACATCAATAATTAAAAAAAAAAAAAAAAAAAAAAACGGCTGAACCGATTTTTATAAAATTTATGTCGGATCAAAATGACGTTAACACGCCTCGATTGACACCCTTACGAAGTCGATATAATTTTTTATTCGCGAGATATTGTGTAAAATCTACTTTTTTGGAGGTTATTTGGTTAAGAAAAAAGAACGGCTGAACCGATTTTAAAAAAATTCCTTTCAGATCATATTTACGTTAATACGCGTCGATTGGCACCCCAACGTAGTCGATATCATTTTTCGTTCTCGAGATTTCGTCTTAGAAAGAAATTGACACATACATACGTACGTACGTACGTACATACGTACACACACACACACACACACACACAGACATCTTTCTAAAAGTAGTGTAAAAATAGTGTAGTGACCTTGAAACATAAAATTTTTTTTTCCTTTTTGATTTCGATTTTCGGACCCATTACAATAACTTCCAATGGGAAGTTAATAACTAGTTACAAAAATCACTAGTTTTGAAACAGGTGACGCCGACCAAGTCACTGGTTTCGTTACGTTTCTTGAAAATAACGTAACGACCCACGTCTACAAGCAAACAAACAAACAAACTCTTCAGCATTATAATATTAGTATAGATGTGCCAGAAGAATATTTATTTAAAGAGAGTATTTACGTTTCTAAAAATGCTTTAATACGATTCAGTGGGCTGGACGGTGCACCTCTGCAGAGTAAAACAAATGAATGGTGCTTATAATACCTTACATCGTGAAATAATTAGTTGACAATGTTCGAACGTGATAAGGGTCGACGATATTTGGGTTAGTAAACTATTAATTCGGCTTTGCCAATAATTCAGTAGATAAATTACCAGCATAAGGGTTTCTAAAATGGCTGACCGTTCCCTCTGATGTATTACTTTCGTTTACGGCGTCGGCGAATTTGTTGAGTATTCACGTAATTTGTATTAACCGAGTCTGATAACAGCGATAGTATCGTATATCGCTGTGTGTGTTGCAGCCGAATTGCAATTTTAGCCCATTTACATAAAGCGGCTAGCAATTTCATAAAACGCCACTGTTTTGTAAAAAAGCTAACTAACGTTCAGAATCTTATTTATGTCGAAGCCGATTTATAAAGACACTAGCGTCACTAGCCGTTTTGTAAAATAGTTCATTAACGTTCATCTATACCGCAGTCGAATAATGTAAGTTTATCCTTTTTACAAAGCGACTAGCCGTTTCATAAAACGATGCTGTTTTGTAAAAAGCTAACTAACGTTCATCTATGTCGCAGTCGAATTTTAAGTTTAGCCGCTTTAAAAAGCGGCTAGCCGTTTCATAAAGCGGCACTATTTTGTGAAAAAGCTAACTAAAGTTCAGCATATTATCTTATATTTATGTCGAAGCCGAATCGTAAATTTAGCCGCTTTAGAAAGCGGCTAGCCGTTTCATAAAACGGCGCTGTTTTGTAAAAAAAGGTAACTAATGTTCAGCCGGTTTGCAAAAAGGCTGAACCAACAACCGTTGGATTGAATGATAATTAACGATTTATACAGGGTGTCCAAGTTGACGTTGGCTAACATGGGTAACTTTGTTATTAGTGGAGATAGAAAGTCGGTTAAATGGGCAAAGTAGTGCAGAATTATGTGCTCAATAAAGTCACGTCGAAAAAACAATTGAATTTTGACACACTATGAATTTATTTAGAAAATAGTGAAAATTGCCGTTTTTGAAAACTGGCCATAACTTTTTTATTTATGAAGATATCTGAAAATTTCTTTAACCATTTTTTGATAACTTTTTATGATCTTTTCAGTGGCGTAGGTTTATTTTTTTTATATCCACTACATAATGAGATATTGACATGAACTTTGGTTTTTCTTATGGACGCCATTTTGGATTTTTAGATATTCGAATTCTGCTTATTTTTCTGATTAATTTGGTGTATCACATGCCACATTTAAAAAAATGCAATTAACGTCCCATATTAGAGGCACTATAAAAACAACTGACAGTCAAATTATATTTCAGTTCTGCCAAACTACGATTTATCGACGATTTATTATTAATTTTACACTTAAAATGTTCGCACTACTTAATTATAACTTGATTGTCAGTTGTTTTAATGTCTCTTATATGGGACGTTCATTGCAAATTTTTTAAATGTGGCATGTGATACACTAAATTAATCAGAAAAATAAGCAGAATTCGAATATCTAAAAATCCAAAATGGCGTCCATAAGAAAAACCAAAGTTCATGTCAATATCTCATTATGTAGTGGATATAAAAAAATTAAACCTACGCCACTGAAAAGATCATAAAAAGTTATCAAAAAATGGTTAAAAAAATTTTCAGATATCTTCATAAATAAAAAAGTTATGGCCAGTTTTCAAAAACGGCAATTTTCACTATTTTCTAAATAAATCCATAGTGTGTCAAAATTCAATTGTTTTTTCGACGGGACGTTAATGAGCACATAATTCTGCACTACTTTGCCCATTTAACCGACTTTCTTTTTCCACTAATAACAAAGTTACCCATGTTAGCCAACGTCAACTTGGACACCATAGGTAATACAATATTATACAACTGACAAAAAAAATCAATAAGTATTTCATAAGTGCGCGCAAATAATCAACTAATTTTAATTGAAGAACTAAAAATCAACTGCGCGACGGGCCTTAATAGTGACGCTTGACATGCGTAACCGAAAGAAAAAAAACCAGGATGATAAAGTTTCACTTACTTAAACTTACTGTCGTCTTTCGAAGAATGTTTCTGAATCAACATATTAATTTGGAAACCCTCCCCTTCGCGAGTACAGAAAATAAAGGGGGACTGCCTCTTAAAAAATTTAAATTAAGGTAAAAGGTATTTCTCCTCATCTTCTAAATCACACACCAACAGCACTGATTTCAGTTTACGAACTGTTGATTTCGTAAGTATTGCCCTAAAATGAAAGCGGTCACGATCACTCGAACAGGTCGCTGCAAGGCATGTAAAAAGTAGCCATAGACGCTAATGACCTCAGCTGTTGCGCGTCTATGATCTACAATTTAATTTAATAAAAAAAGTAGCGCGTCTATAGCCGCTTTAGCCGCGTGATTCACACTCCACCTTTACGAGGAATTCGAAACATTTCATTGTTAAATATTTTTGTGGAGTTTTCACTTTCCTCTATCAAAGTATATTTAACAGCAGTGTGAATTCTCTTGAAATTCCTTAGAAACAATCAGTTGTAAAAAAATCTCTTTGTATGTCCAACTGTAAAAATACTTATAACAGCGGCTTTTTATAAAGAATTTTACTTTTTGTAGTCCTGGTGCTATTATCTAAGACCGTTGCAATGGTTCTCAACGTCTGAATCGCAACCAAATTTTTGGTCGCAAGAGATTTTAGATGTATCACCCATCAATCAGTTTTTGGCAAATTCGTATTGTTACAATGTGCTACAGAGAATTTAACACATTTTTGAAAATCGGCCGTTTTTCGAAGCTCATAGCTAGGCAAAGAATGGAGATAGATAAAAAGTGTGAAAGTTAAAGCTGTAGAGAATTTTATCAGCTTTCATTATGTAGTACAACAAAATTTCGTACGACGCACCGTTTTCGAGATAAAAGCAAAAAACCAAAAAACGGGACCTTCTTTGTGCCCCCCTCCCTCGGGCGTACTTCGGAGGGGTAAGGACTTTTAGTATGTTTATCTCCTAACTAGTCCAAACAAAGTTCCTAAGTCAAACTTTCTGCTTTCGACTTTTCCATCCACATTCCCCTTGTGAGCACTCATTGACTAAACTACTTGTATGGATTTTTTATCGCATTTTTGTTATGCAGAACGAAAATACTTATATGTCAATTTGAACAAAATTTCAAAATTTGAGATTTGTTGAGCGCAATATTTTATTAAAATTTCCTATTTAAATGAAATGCGACGTCAGTAGTTACAAATAGGTATACAGTATGTAAACAGGTAAGCTGCACATAGGGAAATTAGCATTGAGAAAAAATGAATGGATCAGAGTCAACCATGACTCATAATGCACGTATTTATATAGAGTTGCTATGGTTTTGTCAGTGTTTTTATTTTAATTTCAATTATTTTTATTTTAATTGCCGTTTAAATGTCTAGTAAAATAAAAATAATTGAAACTAAAATAAAAACACTGACAAAACCATAGCAACTCTATATAAATACGTGCATTATGAGTCATGGTTGACTCTGATCCAATCATTTTTTCTCAATGCTAATTTTCCCATGTGCAGCTTACCTGTTTACATACTGTATAACTATAACATCAAAAGTTTTTTTATTAGTTATTACTGACGTCACATCTGATTTAAATAGCACAGCAACTTTAAATTGTTATTGCACTTTAACGAATTGTTTAGTGTTTCTCAGATTTTAGAGTTTTGTTCAAATTGACATATACAGGGTGCTGAATTGCTTTGCGGGTAATAGGGATTTAACCCGTAAAATCAAACTTTTGCGATTTCCTGCTCTCCTAATTATTTTAGGAAAAATATCTTTGAATAAATGTTTTAGAACATTAAATTCTGCATATTAAACAAAATTAATTTTGCGTGCTTTGTAACGGCAGAAATTTGATATGAAAATGTCAAAATTACCTCAAAAACAGATAGCGATAGGCGATAGCCATGGAACTTGACAAAATGATGACGTTTTAGCTGTCAGAATAATTTCTAATCATTTTGTTCAAGTTCCATGGCTATCGCTATCTGTTTTTAACGTAATTTTGACATTTTCATATCAAATTTCTGCCGTTACAAAGCATGCAAGATTAATTTTGTTTAATGATTTAGATGCAGAATTTTATGCTCTGAAACTTTTATTCGAAGATATTTTTCTCAAAATAATTAGGGAATGCAGGAAATCACAAAAGTTTGATTTTACGGGTTAAATTCCTATTACCCCCAAAACAATTCAGCACCCTGTATATTTTCATTGTGAACCGCAGGGAGTGTATTTTGAACAAAAATATTACAGGAGCTTCAAAATTTATTCAAAATGAAGTTTTTTCAACATAATCGGAGGACAAAAAGAATTTTGTTAAGGATGTATGAGGATCATTTCAATTGTCTCTTACAATGTAGCAGAGCTGGGCAAAGCACTGAACCTAAGTGCTTGAAGCACTAAGCGTCAAGCACTCTTATAAATCCTCGTCTTTTTTTCAAGCGACAAGCACTTTCGTTTCCAAAAATGCTTAAAAATTTCGAGCACTGACTAAAGTGCTTGAAAAAAATTAAGCGTCATGCATTAAGCATTTTAAAGCAACTTCTTTATTTCCAACATTACATTACAAAACATATATAAGATAAGGATAAGATAAGATAAACGAAATATGTTATGTTATGTTATGTTTTATAAAAATGCTTATTGAGCATTAACATTTTTTATTTTAAGCATTAGAAATGTTTACTAAGCATTTAAAACGCTCGTCAAGCATTCCTAATGCTTACGTGCTTAATAAGTAGCAAGTCTTTATATGCAAGTGCTCTGAGCCAGTGGCGGCTCGTGCCTGTTTAGACAGGTGGTGCCAAAATGAAGGTCAAAATAGAAAAGAAGTACTTATAAAACATAGAAAATAACTTACCTAGTGACTATCCACGCAACTGTCTATGTTTGACTAAACAAGTACACACTGACCACAAAGTGCAACAATAGAAATCCGAAAAAAAACAGTTTAATAAAGTTCAAGACCTCTACACATTTCTGGCAAAATAATAAAATAAAAAATATATTTTACGCAACACATAAATTATGACGTAAAGTTTCCGATAAATAAAGTCCATCCTTCTTTCCTTATTTCTTGTAAATTTTTCAATTACTTTATTACTTCCCACCTCTACTATGGTAGGGAAGTAATGGATTCAGTCCGAAAACAATATTTCGAGATTTTAACAGATTTTCACGTTTTGAGACCCTAGCAATCGTTTAAGATCATTTTCTGACTGATGTCTGTATGTGTGTGTGTATGTGTGTATGTGTGTGTGTGTGTGTATGTGGTCAATTTTTCGCCTTCGATATCTTAAGAACGGAACAACATACGGGCATGCCGATTGTTCTATTGTGTTTATCAGCCTTTAACTTAGATCTGATTAGATTTTGAGTCAAATCGGTTCAGTGGATCCTGAGATATTCAAAAAAACGTCCTCAATGTCACGTATTAACATAGGTAAAAAAAAATATAAATGAATTCTAGATGTTATAATATGAAAAAAATGTAAATATTTTTTTTCTCTAAAATGTATAGTTTTCGAGAAAAAAAATATTTTACTAAAAAAAATAAAAATTGTACGTAAATCAAGGTAACCATGATTTTTGCTATATTAAGCTAGCCATCAATAGATCACCAAACAAAAAAGAGGGCCATGCTTTTTTCAAAGAATAAAAATTAAATTGTGTTTTAAAGACCACCAACAGCTAAGGTTATTTGGGCCTAGTCAAAGAATAAAAAAAGAGTGTTTATTTTTTGCAAATATTTACTAGGTGGGAAGTATAGGACTGGTCATCAGTCGAATTTTTATTAAAATTGTCAATTCCACTAACAAAATATTATTATTATGTTAAATTATTAGAAAAAATTAAAAATTTAATAATTTTTTTTAAACTTAAATACCTAATTTGCGACAGCGAGATTTTTGTTGCCCTCTTCCACTTTGTTTTTCAATTTTTAAATCAGGTAATGGCTGCCCTAATTCTTTTATTTGAAGTTTTTCCTCTAAAGAGAGCGCACTAAAAGAGATTTTTAAAAAAATCACTTTGTTTGTGGTCATAGCGGCGAATAGTTATCAATAATGTCCAATAGATATACAAAACAAACTAAGGAAATTAAGAGTTAAGACGATACTGTCAGTAGTCACACAAATCACACACTACAAAGCTACACAAACTAAAAAAAAATGTTGACAAAGCAAACCGTCAAATAATAAAACAAAATTGTTATCAACAATAACATTTAACCGAAACAACAATACGTAATCAGTCCAACAATGACCAAACAGAATATCGCCTAGCACACATTTCATTTAGATTTAGCATTACAGCATAGGGAAATCATGAGTCATAGTTCTATCTCTCTTGCTCACATATAAGGACCGTAAGGTATGCTTTGTTTACACTGTGCCTATTATTAAATGGCACAGGATACGTGTTACTGATCGCGTGGTGAAAATGTTTTAGGAAATTTGTGCGATTTAGGCTGAACTCTGCTGTCCGGACGATCGATAATTTTATAAATTGATTAAAAAAAATATATTAATAAAAATATTAACAAAAAATATTTTTAGAGAAAATTGAAAAATTAGGGGTAGTGCCATGGCACTGTGGCACTACCCCACGAGCCGCCACTGCTCTGAGCAAAGTGCTTTAAGCATTATAAGATGCTTAAAGCATTGTTGCAAACATTCCCAGCTCTGCAACGTATAGGTGCTTACCGCATAAAAAAACCAACAAAAACGAATGAATTTTATGGCGTTTTCTTAAAACTAGATTTCTCAAGTCTCAACTATAGTCTATACTGACTGTATGTAGGCGTGAAACATTAAAAACATGTTTAATATAAATCGCGAAACAGTCGTACTTCACGAAAATCTATTTGCACTAGTCGAGGTAAAAGAATGCACCACGAAAGTGTGAAACACGCTCGTGAATCACTGTGAATGTATACTTGTCTTTAAAATGTATTGATAGATAACTTGGAATACTCTGTAATCAAGTGTAGATTTTATCTCCTTACCTCACGTTTTCGATATGTCATAAAATACAAACATCCTTTGAAACTAATTAAGGAAAGTAGATACAGCTATTTAAATTTCTGCCATTTTATTTCATTGTATTGCCGATAAAAAGCGAAAGATTCACTAAATATTTATGCCCGTCATAAAGACTGTTGGCACTTGGCAGTTACGTCTAAAATACATTTAGGCCGTGAAAAGATACAACAGACATTATTTTAAAATTTAAGGTTTGTTCCAGCCATCTGCGCCTAGAACTATATGTCTATTGACTGGAACTTTACTTCACTTTATTAATTATTTTTATCCAAGTTTCGAAGCTCACCTGTAGGCACATCTTAAACAATGCAGTGAAATATCTCATAGACGGTACAAACCATAAAAAAATGTTTTATACAAAAGTTATAGAGTGTCAAGGGGGACAGAAGACTGTGATATCAGATTTAACATAGGTGGTGCTGTGAAGGTCAGGCGAAGGTCAGCTTCGATTTTTTAATTGTAACAGTACATTTTTTTTCCAGAATACGATACAGTATTTAATAGTGAACAGTAAATTAGTAAGGTACATATCAGCTAAAGTTAATAAATATTGAGATATCTAGAAATTAAATAACAGCCAAAATGAACGACAATTAGATAAATTATGGCATAGCAGATAGCCATGACATTACGCACCGGCCTTCTTGGCTTGAATCCAATTCATAAAAGAACCGAATTGACAAATTAAAATTGTTATTTAATTTCTAAATATCTCAATATTTATTAACTTTAGCTCATATGTACTTTGATAATTTACTGTTCACTATTAAATACTGTATCGTATTCTGGAATAAAAATGCACTGTTACAATTAAAAAATCGAAGCTGACCTTCGCCTGACCTTCACAGCACCACCTATGTTAAATCTGATATCACAGTTTTCTGTCTCCCTTGACACTCTATAACTTTTGTATAAAACATTTTTTTATGGTTTGTACCGTTTACGAGATATTTCACTGCATTTTTTAAGATGTGCCACCCTGTATATACTAATCATCGGAAGTCTCAGTAATAATAATAACAAACGCGGGTCACAGCAAAACGTTACCGACATATGTTATAAAGTAATTTATGGTGTTAACTATAAATATAATTGGTCAACACCATAGGTAGAGAACTGGATCGCTAGTCTGAACTGCGCAAGCCAAAGAGTGCAGAAAGAGAGGGCGATAAAGTTGGGGCATATTCTGTCTCAACACGTAGATCTACTGATGGTAATGAGTCCATAAAAAAATGTCAGAAAGAGACATATATCCCAACTTTTTCGATCTCTCTTTCCTGCGATTTTGGATGCGTAGTGGTAGACTAGCAGTCTAGTTCTCTACGTCGATGGTCGACCCGATCTTATACATATACAGGTCAAAAAACTATGATGGTGGGGGTGTTCTCAGTTTTGAAGATACTCAAAAATTCAAAAATGTAAAAAAAGACAACAGTTATGTTATATTCATCTGGCTCGGTTTCACGGGAAACGTAGACCATGACGATTGAAGAACCTAGCGGAGATAAAATGCACTGTGAGCGGTATTTTCAAAACCACTGATCTGAATACCATCTGGATAGCTGCAGATACTTATGGAAAAAAATCAGAAATATGGAACCAATTAGGTATTTAAGTTTAAAAAAATTATTGATTTTTTAATTTTTTCTAATAATTTAACATAAATAATATTGAAAATCGAAAAGAAACATTTTTTTAAAGCTATAGATAAATTACTAAAAATTAATTAAAATGTATAAAAATTTAAAAAATATCACGTGACTTCAAAACGCGCCAGGAATGTTTGTGACGTCGTTATGTTAAAATGTGTCTGCGTTTGTTGGTATTTGTGTATATGTATTACACATACTATCAAAAATAATAAATTTTTAACTTGGTAACCATGGATACAAAGACCATAGATAACATAATGACGTCACACGCGTTCGGATTCTTTCGGCGCGTTATCGGAACTGAGTTTAAAAATTAATTTTTTTTTAAATATAACTTTTTAATTAGTAAGCAAAAAAATTAGATAAAAACAGTTTTGCTATAAAAGTTGATGTGGTCTTTCCATTTAAGTAAAAAAAAAATTCGTTTAAAAACCCAATTGATGTGGTAGTCAACGCCACACAATGTTGGTCTGAGAACTAAAATTTACTTGAGTTAATTGCGTGCGTCAAGTGAAAGAGACAGACAGTGCTTTGATTCGACATTTTGGAAAGTATTGGGATCCGTCAGATAATTGGAGTTTAAAAACATGGCGCAGAGGGGGGGAAATTTCATATACGGGGTATACTTTTGCGTGTAATTTTATGATTTTCAAAGTGATAAGAAATGATAAAATATATAAGTGCAATTTGTGATTGGGCCGGTACGAATCCTAAACAAAGGAATTTCGTTGAAGGAAACAGATTCTCAAAGCCGAACATATTATCAAATGTCGGAAATATAACGAGAAAAATACATGAAAAATGAACTGTCAAAAGTAGTAATCTTTACGGCATATTGCTTAAAAACATCAAAATTAAAAGAAAATCTCCACGAAATTAATTATCTGTTCAATGCTCCTTTAAGGCTGTGTTAGGTGAATAATGTAAACACATAACTGCAACATAATATGTTATATTGTAATAAGTAGGTAAGTTACTAACCTCAAAATATTTGTATACACATAATTAATATTCAGAGATTCAACTATTGTAGTACAGTATGATAATGAGTAGGTACATCTTATTATTAAAATATTTTTTTAATTCATAAATACAGTTTTTCCACATTTCATTAAAAAAGAATTCGCTGTAAAGTAAGTTTTACAAGGCAATAACTGATAGTGTTTAATGCCATGTTATTAGAAAACGTCGCGAATTCCATTTTCGATAAACTTTTTGTTTATTTTACTTGTTTTATTCTTGTAATAACCAATTTCACGATAAATTTGCACTGTTAGCATGTAAAATTTTCCCCCGTTTTGATACAATTTTCTGCCACCAGATGTCATATGCTCATTTGACGGTTCCCCAATAGACGTACAAGCGCAATTAGGTACATTTTAGTTCCTGGGGTAACATTGTGTGGCGCTGATAATCAGTCAAACTGAGATTAATAGATAGTATTCAGGTCAGTGTTCAAAACTGAGGATACCCGCACCAATTAAAACCCGACTAGTTAGTAGTTCCCCGACCTGTATATACGACCTGATCAAAGATGAGAGTGGTAGGGAACTGGTGCATTTACCTTACAACATATTTTTTTACAATATTCTGTCCCGTAGGCATTTCGTGACATTCAAAACCCGTATTTGATTTGACACGTGTGCTGTGTGCATCTCTACCGCAATGTCGTATATATTATGTAATATTAAATTTACATTAGCTTCTCGCTATCTCCACTATTATGTATCTATATTCTCTTCCGCCATAAAATCCAACTTTCCTGTAACCTAAAGAACGATACTGGAGTTTATTCATACGTGAAGATACAATACAGTACGAGTATTAGCTGCTTTCCTTTAGACATAAATCTGAGCGTATCTCATCTCTCTTCAGTTATGGTCACGTAGGTATACTCGTGCAAACAATTGATAGTTTTACTTTTCTATTGTTTCTTATTGTGCACACTTTGCATACTATAGTACAAAGTAAAATTATAATATGAACTGCTTCTTAAATAGGTTAGTGAGAGTATATGAGATCAAATGTATAAAGCTGATAATTTAAAGGGCTTGAAAAATTTAGGCATCAAGCATTATTCTGTACTAGCAGCTACCCGTGGCTCCACTCAAGTATATTTAGTATGTTGTTAATTTATTATCACCCCGCGAGAAATTTTTCCCCTGCGAAACGAAGTATTATTTACTATCCCCCCTGCGAGAATTTGTCCCCCTGAGAGGCGAAGTCGGACTTAAAATCATTTGAAAATAGTTTGCATTAACGGTGTCACACAAATAAACAGTCTATATGTTTATAACCCTGCGTTGTGACATTTGCATTAACGGTGACACAACGCGCGCGAGACGCATTTCAAAATTGACATATCTTTTTTATTTGTCAGCCGATTGGAATGAAACAAACACTAAATGTTAGCCCAAGTTTATCTCATACATCACTGAAAACCACATCCAAATTGGTTCAGCGGAGATTAGCGTGGTCAAACAGACAGACAAACATCCAAAAAAAGCGTCTACGATTTTATTATATGTATAGATATATCTGCCTGACTCCCTGCATGTCTGTCTGTTTGCCTATCCATCCGTCTGTCACAGCCTTCTAGCTTTAAACTATAAATGCTACAATAATTAAATTGATATATGCCCAAACCCAGACAAATGCCATTTTTTTAACTGAATGTAAGGGTCTTTAAAAGGTTATATTTTTTATTTTTTTTTATCCAAAATGACGATATGGAGAAGTCGTAAAGTTCCCCGTTCGTGCATTTGGAAACTATTTCGCCTGGAAATATGACATTTGGTAAATTTGTTGTCTTCACGATTACAAACAGCTATTGAAAAATAAATTTCGTTAAAAATAGTGACCCATCGCTGATTAATTCTAAGATAAGCGTTTCAGAAACTCGTGAGATATAATAGTTACAAGTACGGAGCTGGTGCTTCATCGATTTTTATACATATTATTATTTGTGTGTACCTAGTACGTACCTATCGCCAACTTGATATTTTATAGGAAAGCGCCTTTTCTATTATATGTAACGCGGAACTTTATAGATTTTTATCACTATTTGTAACCCTGCGGTCATACTTCAGGTAAAAAATTTTATTCGTTCTCGATAATATCATGTTATGTAGGTTTATAGGATGTTTACAATATTATAATATACTAGCAATAAATAACAAATAAAAAGTTTTGTAAAATACTAAACACTGATGTTTATTATTATAAAATTAAACGTTTTTAATTACTGTTCGTTCTTATTATTTATTTAATTTTATAATAATAATAGGACATAATAATATTATGAGTTTAAAACGTCCGTTTCTCAATATTCTCATTACAGCATTACAATCTTCAAGTTTTTCGTTATTTTCTATACATTGGTAACTAATTAGTTAATAGCAATGTGTGAGTGGATGAATTATAGGAAATTAAGATAACATAGGCAAATTTGTGAGCATAATCAGCGCTGGATTTACACTAGGGGCAAATTTTCATGGGCGGCAAATTTAGAACGTGAAAACATTCATAAATTAAAATAAATAAAATTCTTTTTCTCATTATTAAGATTTAAGAATGTGTGTAAAATTATAAACACTGCAGTTTTATTTACCAAAATTGTGAAAAAAACTTCAGTGTCTAGAATTTTACACACATTTTCAGTAAAGAGAATAAGTATCTTGTTATTCACAATTTATGATTTTTAATACGAAAAAGAATGTTCTTTGCGTAATTATCCCATTTATAATAAAAAGATTTTCGATTATAAATGAACCATTTTATTTATTTTAAAATTGTATACTTAACCATTACCCATTTTATGTAGGCTTTAGGTAATGGGCGGCATTTTTTACGGTGCCCCAGGGCGGTACTTAGGGTAAATCCGGCCCTGAGCATAATATTGGAGTTTGGCTATGGCCTTGTGCATGAGGTAAACCACGGGAAACCTCAAGAAGATGGCCGATACAGTAATTGCTTTTAAATGGCTAGAAGCAGTATGAAAAAATGCTAGCCATATCTAGGTCCCCGTCGAAATTCGAACTGAATACCTTTTGAATGTGAATTTATCTCTCACCATTAGACTACCCACCCGGTAAACAGTAATAATTATAATTTGTTGTAGTGTGAAATCTTGCCGAAAAAATAGTATAAATATTTATTAATTTGTAATAGTAGCAGGTTATATTTAAAAGTATCATCAGTATCGTAGCAATTTAAAAGAGAGCTATCGGATTCTGACTACAAAAGCTTCAATATAAATATTTTTTTCAAGGAAGCAGTAAATATTAGAGTTGGATATTTATGAACATGACGTATTATAGCTATAATAATGGAACTAGTGGTGACCTAAGATGTCGACGCGTCTATAATCTACAATAAATAAATAAATAAAAAAAATAAATAAATGGAACTAGTGCGATCCGATTAGCGAGACTATAATAATCAGGTTTGTAAGTTTGTTCCTAACTTCCTACAGACAATCACGGATTTGTTCCTAACAAGTTTCTGTCTTTTTCATTACGCATGCATTGACAAATTAAATGTGCTATTTAATTTCTAAATATCTCAATATTTAATAACTTTAGCTGATATGTACCTTAATAATTTACTGTTCACTATTAAATACTGTATCGTATTCTGGAATAAAAATCCACTGTTACAATTAAAAAATCGAAGCTGACCTTCGCCTGACCTTCACTGCACCATCTATGTTAAATCTGATATCACAGTCTTCTGTGCCCCTTGATACTCTATAACTTTTTTATAAAATATTTTTTATGGTTTGTAACGTTTACGAGATATTTCACTGCATTGTTTAAGATGTGCCACCCTGTATAATATAATTGCTTCAAATCAAAATCAAAATATAGTCCCTATATACAACACTTAAAGCCTTTTACTAGCGCTAGTAAAAGGCTTTAAGTGTTGTATAGGGACTATATTCCATATAATTAGAGATCAGTGACATAATATTGCAAGAGCCAAGTGCTGTTTATAGTTTTAATGATATGCGAGAACGTCTTTAATTGCACCGGTTGGCGGTTATGAAGTGAGTGTGTAATTTGCTCTTGTCGTCTACAAGTACATTATTATGTTTGCTCGCTGATGCACTAGGTATGCCTCTTAAAGGATCGTGCACACTACGCCTGTACCATGGATGCATAATGTGGAGTCAAAACGACTCTAGGGAATAAGGTTTTTTATAACTTTTTTTAACAACATTTTACCTACTGTTTACCATCGAGAGGTTCCGACTCCTGACTCCATCAACAGGTCGAAGACATTAAAATATTATATTGTTATCGAAACTACGTAATTATAAGTTTCAAGTCAATCGAATATGTGGAAGTGGGTTAAAATTGGAATACAAGATTTGACAACGGATATTTATAAAAAGCGTGTAAAAGTGTAAGCAACAAGACTCTTCAAAACTGAGGACACCTCCACCACCGAAAAATTAACTAGTTTCCTGACACGATACGTGCGAGCGTGGTCGCCAATGCACCAGACCAGCACGATCGACAACCGATGTTGTCGGTTTAAGAACGGTCGAACTGTATAAACGCTGTCCGGCAAACAAAGATTCCATATAGTTAGTGATTTGGAACGCCGGTTTGCAAGTGGGTAAAGTTATACAGTTTGGCCGGCGACGATTTGTAAATTTAGGGGATTTTTAGTAGGATTGAGAGCGCGATCTAGTGGAAATGACTCCAAGCATCTAGATTCTAGGCCCTAGGGCAACACTGCTGTATTTGACTATAGCTGCTGCGATGACTGTACGTGCAGGTGCTGCTCTAGTGTGCGTTACTGTGTTTAATAGTATTGCTTCCTTCATATTGTTGTTGGTTCGTGAAAATGTAGTGTGCGCGAAGTCTTACTGACTTCCTCAAAGTCTCTTCTCCACTATTAAACAGAAAGTTTTATCATAACTAACTTGTAATGCACATGCATCATGTCAAATGTCAGAACTTTTGGTGAAATTATTATCTCATTAACAATTATTCATTAAAAACACTTGTCGCTGTGAACTCTGTTGACAAAATAACATATTTGTTAATACATGCATACCTGCATTTTTGCATAATGATGTTTATATAAATCATTATGTTAACTTAAAGTAGTTTTCAGATTAAACAATTTTTAACTCTTTAATATAGCGTATTCCTTAAAATTATTTCATTTTTCTTTGTCCAATAATTTAAAAATTTACCAAATTATATACAGGGGCTGTCCATTAACTACGTACACATGTAGCGTCACAAAGTGTAACGAGAGAGGGAAAGATATGACGTCACATTTCACATTACATTAATTCACTTAACCGCATTTTTTGGAAACGAAAATAATAGTTTTTAGTTTAAATTGCGGTGGGAGTAATATTGTGGCGTAATTTATTGTGTTAAGAAGGGGAGATGGAGTAGAAAATAAAAAAAAATAACTTGACGTAGTTTATGGACAGCCCATTGCGATAACTTGACTATTTAAATTAAGCGAAAATTTGTTAATTTTTAATTTTCATTAATACCGGATTTCCGCTAGATATTAATTTCTTCAGATCCGAAATTGATATGTTTAAAACTGTTGTCCTAAATTCCGGAATTGCGAAATCTCGGAATTCCGGTATGGACGCCCTGCATAAGGGTATAGGTATATATGCTATGTAATGATCTCATAATCTATAAATATTTATACATTATAGAAACAAAATTGAATGTCTGTCCGGGCTAATCTTCTAAACGGCTGAACCGATTCTAAAAATTCTTTCATTAATAGAAAGCTGTGATCTAGGCTACTATTTTTCATTGTCGAGAGATATTCTCGCGGAGGGGGGGAGATAATAAATCATAAATTCTACACCAGCCCGACCGCTTGCAGGGGGAGAATATTTCTCGGAGGGATAATAAATTAACAATATACCACCCGTCCGACTTCAATTTGCAGGATGAGAGATCGACGCGGGGGGGTAAACCGATTTTAAAAATTCTTTCTCTAATAGAAAACTGTGATCTAGGCTACTATTTTTAATTGTTGTTGAGAGATTCTCGAGTGGGGGGAAATAAATCATAAATTCTTCACACGCCCGACTTCGCTTCGGGGGGATAGTAAATCAACAATATACCACGAGTCTGACTTCGCTTCGCAGGGGGAGAGATTATCGCGTGGGGGGAATAAATCTTAATTTTTTATCTCTGAAACTATTGAATTGATTATAAAACTTATTTCACTAATAGAAAACTGTAATCTAGGCTACTATTTTTAATTGTTGAGAGATTCTCGCGGGGGGGGGGGGATAATAAATCATAAATTCTATACCAGTCAGACTTCGTTCGCTAGGCGAGAATTTCTCGCGGAGGAATAATAAATTAACAACATATACAGGATTCTATATTAGTGGGCATTTAAAAATTTAAATACTTATATATACGCAAGCGAAGCCACGGGTAACCGCTAGTTATTCTATAAAACTACAGGTAGCTACGTTGTCAGGAACCATTGCCATAACCCCCTAATTTATGACAGTTGCCACTATACGAGTGTTTGAATTAACTTATTTTTTTCTTTTCAGATATTGTGTTTTTCATTGCAAAGAGCCGATTTCTCATTGTCATTGGTAAGTTTTTTTTGAACTTTTTAAAATAATAAATTTTACACTGACCCCTTCGAAATATGAGGCTATTTGGAAAAGTATCTTATATAATATATGTATAAACATATTGGTTTCTTGCTTTCGGCTTTGTCGAGCGGTTAGATGAAACCCGATTCATACATATTATGTGATCGGTTGCTCCCTTTGGGCTTCTCGATTCATACACGCTACACAAGCATGCTGAAAAGGAGCGTTCAACATTGTTTGTTTATAATAATGCTTATAAACAATAACAAGAATAAAAAGAAAAATGGTAATCACACATCTGTAGATAAAAAGCTTCAATTTGAAAAAGAAATTAAATCGGTTGAGGAGAGACCGCGCGCTGGTGGATTTTTGAAAGAAAACTTCTATTGTTAAAAACCTTTCAACTCTTTCTATTGTATAACGGCTTTTATTATGTGGACGAAATTGTAAACAGTTTCAAAAACTTTTTGAAAAAGCTAAAAATTAATCTTGTAGGTAATTGAATTATTTTTAAATTTTATCATTTCAATGAGAGTATAATAATTATGATGCTAACTTTGTTAGTAAAATGCAAGTTAGTTATATATAAATTAGTATGTTGATGTGTTAGGAATACCTAATTACTGTTGGTTTTATTTTTATATAAATAATAAATGGTCCGATACAACTGCAGGACTAACTCTTTCATATAGTAAGCCTATAATAAAGCAGCGTTTCTGAAGCTTTGGGTCGAGTTAAATTTTTTATGGGTCACGAGGAAACTGGTGAAATACTAAAATAACAAGCCGTGAGGTGGGTCGCTTATTAGGACTAAAGTGCGACCCTTGAGGTCCACACGACGAACTTCCCAGTTTGATAAATATTTAATAATAATAATTAAATTAGATATTACACAGAAAAGTAATCATTTTATCATTAAAACATAATTATTATTTATTTTTAACAATAATTTAAAAAAAAAAATACGGCTGAACCGATTTTTATAAAATGCATGTCGGATCAAAATGACGTTAACACGCCTCGATTGACACCCTTACGAAGTCGATATAATTTTTTATTCGCGAGATATTGTGTAAAATCTACTTTTTTGGTTAAGAAAAAAGAACGGCTGAACCAATTTTGAAAAAATTTCTTTCTGATCATATTTATGTTTAGATTAGATTTACACGGGGTGATAAGACATTAGATATCTCACAATCACTGCGACCTATAAGATCTTTTGTGAGTCCCCTAATAGTTTATTCCCAGTCGGGTAAAATGCTTTTTATGAACCTTATAACCTTTCTGGGGGCTTCTCTCCATATGTCTTCAGGCTTTTATCATATTTATGTTAATACGCGTCGATTGGCACCCTAACGTAGTCGATATCATTTTTCATTCTCGAGATTTCATTATAGACAGAAATGGACACATATACGTACGTACGTACGTACATACGTACACACACACACAGAGACAGACAGACATCTTTCTAAAAATAGTGTAAAGATAGTGTAATGACCTTGAAAAATAAAAATTTGTTATACATTTTGATTTAGATTTTCGGACCCATTACAATAACTTCCAATGGGAATTTAAAAATAGAAAAAGAATAGAAAAAATGTCGTACGTTAATTTCAAAAATTATTAATGAGGTTCTGAATTTTACATATTAGATACCTACAAATTAAATAAAATTCTGAATAATTTATGTTCATAATTATTTTTTGTTGAATTTAGTATACAGTATTGATATCTTACTTGAAAAGAAACACTTTGGAAATTAACAAAAGGGGTTTAAATTATTTAAAAAATTCCAACCAATTGGACGAGGGGACTATTCCAACTCAAAAATCCCACAATAAATAAAACAAAATTTCTCTTAACGCTTCCGATGACACGGGTAACGGCTAGTAATAAATATTTATATATTGATGTTTGCATTTCGTTTCTATGCACCAAAAACTGACAATCTAATTTTTGTACGATCACAAGGCTGTATTATTATGTCAACACTATATAGTAGGTATATAAACCTGTCTTCGCCAGGTAGCTACAGTTTTTTTCAGCCCCCCCCCCCTATTTATGTCCTCGGGGAGAAAATCGAAAATCCGGCTCTGTTATAGTATCGACCAACATATCGTCAATGGAACAGAACTAGTAGTAGTAGTAGTATCATTTAGAGAAGATAATATATATAATTAAATGAATGCATGACTGCAAACAGTATATGAAACACCAGCTGAGTAAGAACAATGACGTAACACAATGCTGTAATCAGGAAAAATTCATTAATTCAAACCTATGTCACTGTAGGGATTTTAACCCTAAACTTTCCACTATCGCGGCGGACTGAGTTGACATTACTCACACTGTGACACATTTTCAAACGATCGACTTTTTCCCTTTTAAAGCATTCTGTCATTGAATAACCACTACATACGAGAGTCAATATTCCAACACTACTGATAGACTACAGACAACTCAACATGTAAAGTAAACATAACAGGTGAATATTAAAAATGGATACTTCATCGTTGTATTCACCCGTTATGTTTTACTTTACATGTTGAGTTGTCTGTAGTCTAGCAGTGGTGTTGGAATATTGACTCTCGCATGTAGTGGGTTTCCAGTGACAGAATGCTTTAAAGGGAGAAAGTCGATCGTTTGAAAATGTGTCACTGTGTGAGTAATGTCAACTCAGTCCGCCGCGATAGTGGAAAGTTTAGGGTTAAAATCCCTACGGTGACATAGGTTTGAATTAATGAATTTTTCCTGATTACAGCATTGTGTTACGTCATTGTTCTTACTCAGGTGTTTCATATACTGTTTGCAGTCATTATGTATTCATTTAATTATGTATTTGTTCACGACACCCGTGTTAAAATTTGTATAATACCTATATATAGTAGCGTCATTTCTGCGTACAAACGAGTTTCGGGTCGGACGGGTCTATGTTTTCTAAGGGGTGATCAATGGTGCGTCTCGACTGGCGACGTACAACTAAATAATCATATTCATAGGACCACTCATTGCTAGAAAACATAGACCCGTCCGAACCGAAACTCTTTTGTGCGCAGAAATGACGCTACTATCTTTTCTAAACGATACTACTCTATATAAATAATAAGTGAAACGATTCTGCTCTCATATAATTTATTATCAGAAATAAAACCTCTCATGATATATTGTGCTAAATACATGCAATATTTTCCCTTTATACCTAGTTAATGATAGTTCTGGATAATGACGTTCGCTAGTATTGCTCTAGTCATGATTTTTGTTCAAGCACACATATTGGCGAAAAAATCTGGATTTTACGAATTTAGGGTGTTGGATTTTGCGCGAGATGAATTCGATAACTGAGCTCATTAGCGTTTTCAGTGCGGTAGAGCCGTATAGTTTATATTTTAACTTTGCATGGAGGCTCTATAATATATATCCTTTTTTTGGTTAAACTATCGTCGATGTGCTTAACTCTCAGAAGCTTATATCATTTTTGACACTGCAAGCGCTACTCAAAACAGTGTTCCAGACAGCTGTAACTTTTTATGTAAACTTGCAAACAAAAAATAATAATTGGCAGGCTGTTCTCATCTGATTGATATTTCAGATCTTGTTTGCCTTCTGCAAATGCACGCACGGTTTCTTTTATGATAATCTTCAAACAATTTGTGCTTCTCGTTTTTCATCTTTTTATGATAAAATAAACATGCATATAGCTTATGCAATATGCATACATGGGTGTCGGTAAATAAATCGCTATAGGAAGAAACAAAAAAAAAACAAATATTCAGATAACACTCTAACGCAGGGATGGCGAACCAAAGGCACGCGTGCAATGCATAGATGGCACGCGACAGAATATTGTTCGCACGGCGTTGATTGAGGTACAACATCGAAATACTTAAAAATATCGTCCCTCATCTCACGTAAATACGTATCTGCCATTTTCACCACAAGTACGCCACTTCGTGAGAATAAAGTCAGGCTTAAAGGGCGGTTGTTCGATGGCGTATCTCACTTTTTCAATTTTTGCTAGTTATGTCTTTACATGAGATGAGAGACGATATGTTAGATGTTGTCGTACAAATTTGACTATCCTTCAAATAACAAATATAAGATCGACACTGCAAGTAATTTTGATTTATTTTTTAACCGACTTCAAAAAAAAGAGGAAGGTTCTCAAGACGACGCGTAATTTTTTATTCTTTATTTTTTTATGTAAGTATGACCACGCATAACTTTTTACAGAGTAGTCCGATTTCGATGATTCTTATTTTATTGGATAGAATATACCTTGAAGTTGGTCCCATACAAATTTGTCTTAAATTGGTTTACTAGTTCGGCAAATTTTAATAAAAGTGAGTAACGGCGTGATGATTTCTTTAAGGTAAAGTTTGTAGAAGTGAATCGAATGGCAAGCGACTTTAAACTACGTATAGTAAAGCCATTAAAAAGTAAAAAATAAAAAACTTTCTAACAAAAAAAAACTTCCTTCAAAAAGCCACTAAAAAGAGGAAAATAATAAAACTTTGAGGTCTGCGCCAATTTAATAAAATATGATGTCGCTTAAAAAGTATAGTGATTAATATCTTCTTTTTAACCGACTTCATATTTTATTAAATTGGCGCAGACCTCAAAGTTTTATTATTTTCCTCTTTTTAGCGGCTTTTTGGAGTTTTTTTTTTGTTAAATTGTGTTTTAAAGACAACCAACAGCTAAGGTTATTTGGGCCTAGCACCAATTCATATTTTCAATTCATTATTTTTTTTTTTTTAATAATAAATTGAAAATCTAATTGACACTTTTACCAGCTCTCGGGCTAGAACCCGGGAACTGGAGACTTGTAATAGAGGAACCATAGCAACGCCATGTAAACAATAGCATTGCTACACGCTCGGCCATTCTCAAGCCTTTTTTTTTGTTAAAAAATTTTTTGTCCACTAAATTTCATTGGTTGCTTGTTGGCACGTCATGACTACATTAAACATTTTCTGGAAAAATTTGGCACGAATGTGTGCAAAGGTTTGCCATCCCTGCCCTAACGCATGCTCGTAAATGTAACGCATGAATAACCTATTGTTGCAGCTTAATAAGGTATATGTATGAATTTTTTTCTCATTTTTTTTTCGTAGCACGAAAATATACCTACGTCAATTTGAACATAACTTAAAATTTGAGAAACATTGAATAAATCGTTGAAATGCAATAATTTTTTGAAACATGAATAAATTTCTAAATATCAAAAACAATGAGTGACGTCAAAATTATTATATGTCGAGTGCCGTTGCCATAGAAACAACTGTTTACATCATGTTTACATAGGTACAAAACAGTATTTTTAACAAAATTAAGAAAAATCGCAGGATAGTGGACAAAATATTGAATTTATTTAATTAAATGTACGACGTTTCGTCTATATATTTAGACTTTTTCAAGTACATAAAAATAACAATATTTATGAAAATTAATATTTTGTTCAGAATATACTGCTCTATTAATACAACGAAAAAACAATTTTCATGCATATTAACAGCTATTGTATCAGTAAATGTCATATACTAATGTCAATTTAATTAATCTATCAAAAAATAATAAATAAATCGTAAATTATTTAAAGTTTAGATACTGACTTGTACTAGAACGAAATTGAGAAAACATAATCATTTAGGAGGTGAATTAAAAAGTTATTATTTTATTTTCTTAAAAGAAAATTTATGCAGATACATTTAAATATCACAATGCATGTATTAGAATTAGCTAATTTGTCAATAGTTTGCACTACGACCCGAGTCTTACGGTTCCAACTCCATAATACTATAATGTTAGTACTATTATAGTATTACGGAGTTTGCCAAAAATTCACTTCTCACAATTTCACAATATTTTCTCTACTTGAGGTCTCCGGAGTGCAAAAAACGTATTCAGGCAAACAGTCTTTTCGTCTGTCATCACGATTGCGGTCAATTAACGGCTAATTGAATTGAAACTAAGTTTTGGTAGATTGATAGGAAGAGTCCTGTTGTTTTTGGGGAAAGTCTATTTGTGCTCTTTTGTTTTTTTTTTTTTATTTTATCAGTTACGACTGTATACTTTTTATAACGATTTATAATTCTACTTATTTGTAAAAAAGTTTTTTTTTCTAAACCTTGTAGTTTTGTAATATTTTGTAAATAACAAAAACAGGTGTTTTTTTTGTTCTGAGGGAATTGATATGTCAATAAAAAAAATTAAAAATTAAAAAAAAATAGAACCTTCTTCACAAATTAAGCCACTAAAAAAAAAGGAAAATAATAAAATTTTGAGGTCAGCGCCAATTTAATAAAATATGAGGTCGGTTAAAAAGTGCCACTTTGATTAATATCTAATACTTTTTAACCGACTTCATATTTTATTAAATTGGCGCTGAATTCAAAATGTTATTATTTTCTTCTTTTTTAGTGGATTTTTTGAAGGAGGTTCCATTTTTTTAAAATTTTTTATTTACTTTTATTTTTTACTTTTTAGTGCCTTTATAAAACGTAGTTTTCACGTGTCAAAACTGACATTTACCTTAACGGTGTTACACTCGTTACTCACTTTTTAAAATTTATATAAGAACCATCTCCAAGGTACCTGCCCTATTAAATAACAAAAAAATCATAAAAATCGCTAACTTAGTTTCTGAAATAATCGAGCACACACACACACATACATACATTCGTACTTATAGGGAAAAACAGAACCTTCCTTTTTTGAAGTCGGTTAAAAAGGAGTGAAGCGTTCATATAAATTCTTTAGGTCCTAGGTGGCTATGAAATTATGAAACGCATGTCTGTACTTTCTTCATACAATCTTCCACAAAACCATATAACAGCACAAAAAGCCATTCAAAGTGATGTTTGAGATTGTATGATGGAGATAGTGCAGACATGCGTTTTACAATCCATAGGCGCTCAGGACTTAAAAGACTTTTTGAGCGGATGTTATAATGTCAAATATCTGCAATGGTTCCGTCGCCCTAGTGGTTTTATATTTTTTGTCCTACCCCGTATAAAATAGCTGCTTTCCATATATGTAAACCGGTCGTAAAAAGACTGATTTCAGGCCGGTGACGAGAGTCGAGCGTTAAAGTAAGTTTACCGCCCGCCGGGCATTAAATAAAATTCAATATTAATTTAATTTTTTCAATATAATTATGTATTATTTTTAGATAGGTACCTAAAAATAAATAAAGAAAAATGCAATAATTTTAATATTTCATATTACTCCAGCTGGAGATGAACCTGCGATCTTGTGAACAGATGACACGGCACGCTACCTACAGAGCCACAGACTAATATACGCATGACAGCTTTGAGAGGCTACTTAAACATAATGTGTACACAGTGTACAGTACTACCTACTATTCATTATTGAAGTTAAGTGTTCTACATACAAGTGAAGTGTCAAAAGTGTTGAAAACACTGGAAATGAAGACAAAAGCCGCTATTTTATAGGCTGTAGGATATGTGTATCTAGAAAGCAAAACTATTTTCACTTGTGTAATTGTTAAACTCGCTAACGCTCATTTAATACAGTGTCACGCCACGTCGAAAATAATACTTAATTGCGCCCTAGATACACAATATACTATTATTGAGCTTTGCTTATAAGTAGGAACAAAATTACAGAGAAGATCTATTGCAACGTTAATAATAGGTAATTAACATTTTATTAATAATTCGTTCAGTGTTACGCTCATGAACACATATAGGCGTATAGACGATGTTTGCGCACTAACATAATATAATGATGCAAAGGAGTATATAATACGTAATAAACAATGTCTCGAGATCAAATATTATGTGCCTTTGATGTTGCAGTTCATTATCTATTTAAACAGTTCATGTGTGTTCCTTGAATACAAAACATGACGCAGTATATATGCCATGGAATTATTGTACAAAATAACCTCTTTTTTTGTTGTCGGTTAAACATGTTTTTGTGCGATCTATCAAGGAAGGAGACTTTTTTTGAGCTTTTTGGTTTACTGCAGAAATTGCCTCTTTTTTTGACTGTTTCTGGTTGCTATGAGCAACGTACGTTGCCAATAACATATGAAAATAGGATATTGTGCAACTATAGTGCTGAAAATGGCCGATGGTCTACGAGTTTGGCGATTGGCGCCCGAGCCGCAAGCGAAGGCGATAATATCTCTACATAGTATAAAAAGAAGTCACTTTCCGCGTCTGTCTGTCTGTCTGTATAACCGCTAACTCCTCCTAAACCACGCAACGGATTTTGATGCGGTTTTCACCATCAGTTAGATAATTTTTCACGGAAGGTTTATATATATATAGCGAACGAGCGAAGCGAGTGAGTAGTGTATTGCACCCGGGCTTTCTTACCACCCGGGCGAAGCCGGACGCTAGTTAATAATAAATAATAATATTAAAATTTATTGTATGTAAAAACAATTGTTTGTACATGGTCAAAATAGTTAGGGACTAGCATTAAAAAAGTCATTTGTACAGAACTCTCGGTGCGCGAATCTGACTTGTACTTGGCCGGTTTTTTTATATAATTCAAATCGCTCAAGAGCATTTAAATTTCATCAAAGATGGACGGTAGAGCGGTAATAAGTTAAGTGCCCATCGTAACATAGCCCTACTAGGTTGGTCGTGTGTGTGACACCTCGCACTCATATATAGGTATCTACAATAAAACCAATATATAATATAAATCCTGATAAAAGAGCACTTAGCTATTTTATTGCTTTTGTGTGATAAGTGGTTCGCCTCGTTGCGTGTGTATAGTCGTTTGGTCAACTAAAATTGAAAATTGATATCTACGTTCTTTCTAAAAAAAGATAAATAAAGCGGAATTATGAGGAAAGATAAAAAAGTAGCCATTGTCAACTTCCTTTGTAGCCTTCAGAAATTTGGGATCGCGACGGGAGACGACGAAAAGCGACAGACATATGACAGCGACCGGTCGCAAAAGCACCGGTAAGGGCCAGCGCACAAATGCGACTTTATGTATTACAATTATGCAATTCAGTCACTTGTAACTTGCCAGATGCAGCAAACAACAGCGTATAAGCCCGCACTGCACTAGGTGTATTGCAAACGCGCGATTGTTGAAAACACAATATAGCACACTAATTGTCTTGTGTTGTAGAAAGCATTATCAGAAAATCTGATTTTACAACGACCTTAGATCGTGATCACATATAAATCTCCTTAAGAAAAGCATTGTAGAATTTAAAATCGATCTCGCTAAAAAAAGATAATTTTATCCATTGAAATGATATTTTTATAAACTGCGTAAATATCTATTTAACATAGTTTTTTTGGACAATTTCTATTTATAGAAACATTTTTCTACGCATTTTGATCAAAATTTAGCTTGAAAAACGATCTTTTTCCATGTGGACCAATTATTGTTAGTTTTTGTTTGAGTACAGTTAAATGTTATACATGACAGAGAGTTTTATAATGACATTAGATTGCTCCTGCATGTACAAAAACTGTAACTATATGATCACAATCTAAGGTCATTGTCAATTCAGATTTATTGAGAATGCGTTTTGGAACCCAGAATTGGACTTTTATAATAGTACCAGCACAGAGCTTACACCCAACATAGAATATTGTAAAAATTATATGCTTGCCGAACTCTTGTTTTGTGAGAAAACGTAAATTAAGTTTGTAATTTAATAAAAGCGCACTAAAAACATGTGATGTCAAAATTTACTGTTTAGAAATAAACATGTTATTTTAATCTTACATAAAATTGTGATTGTGATTCTCTATCTTAGTCAACTCGTGCAGTACGCAGATGGGATTCTAGATGGTAGCATGTATGGTAGATCATGGTGGCTGAAATTATAACTTATAAGAGCTTACAGGTTTTCACAACGAAGCTTTGATACAAGCTTAAGTCTCGTTTGAAATGTCAGAAGGCGAAGACGAATATTTGTGTTCTTCTGCTACAAAGTGGTATGTTTTAAATACAAATTTGGGCAGGAACTATCATGTCCACCTTATTAATAGAAAACGATCTAAACATGGCAAATTTCATCATTTATACCAAGAATTAAAATTTTACCCAAACCGGTTTTTTGAATATTTACGTATGGAACCTAACACTTTTAAATACGTCTTAGAAAAAACTCATAACAAATTAAATAAAAACTGGCAAAATTTCCCTTATTAAACTAGTCACATCCATTGCAAAACTTTTAACGGCCATTTGACAGTTGTCAAACGTTGATTGTAGTAGTCAGCGGCTGAAAGAATGGTGAGATACATTTTTGTATGTACTCGCTCTTGTAATAGCGCTTATACCTCCTACACTCACTGCTTCGTTGTGTACGCTCGCATAATATATAACAACGCATTAATTCAAGCAAGCCCTGCTATGATCTGTACGTTACCATCTTGAACCCCGGCAGCTTCATACTGCACGTAACTTAAGAATGGTTGGGTCATATCAAAAACGTGAATTTTAATTAAGCGGGTCGAAATTAGCTCATTTTCCTGTTACATTTTTAATATTGAAGGAAATTATTATTGATTTGGAAGGACATTTTGTTTTTTGATGAAATCAGGGAAATCTTTGAAATCTCCAGATGCTCGTAAACGAAGACCTGGACATAGGTTCACTTGCTACATACAATATTTCTGCAAGGAAACCATTTGGTATTCCAGGGTGGAACTTGATAAGACGCCCGCACAGAGTTGTTGCAGAGATATTGCAGGCAGCAAATCTTTTTATTAGAAAACAAAACATGCTTCAAATCCAATTATGCCTTTAGTACTGTTTATTGTAGATTATAAACGCTCAACAAGTAATGTCATTCGCGTCTATTTTACTCAAAATTAAATTGAACGACACTACAAAGCATCCATGAGCGGATGTGGTATTCGAACTCACGACAGCACGCTCACCGTTACACCAAGCTGTCCTTAAGCCTTCAATACTAAAAAATTAACAGAAACGGCGAGTGGTGTGTGTATATGTAGTAATATTAATTATTAAAGAACCACAAATATGTCAACCATAATAAAGAAAATTTAAGTTTTTCTCCAGGCCTTACTGTTTTGCAAAAGGGACTCAGAAATGTTTAACAGGAAATAAAGATTTATTGTTAATTATTATTATAAAAATATATGAGCACTGTGGTTGGAATAAAACCAAATAAAATATAGTTACTTCTTACCACAACAGTTTTTTATTGATGGATGTACATTTCGAAAGCTAAGCTTTCATCTTCAGCAAACATTACATGAATGAATGATTCGAAATGTACATCCATCAATAAAACTGTTGTGGTAAGAAGTAACTATATTTTATTTTGTAATTATTATTATAAATAAAAATGGGTCCACCTAGTATGTTTTAATATTATCATATTGTGGCCATTTATTTTGTCAACTGTATACATTTGACTTTTCACCATTGTTTGGCAGTATTAATTAAAACTAAATTGGCCTTATAATGAATCAATTCGCGCAACGTATCCGGAAAATAAATCACGATTATTGGAATATATAAGCGACTGAAAATGACAGAGAACTCATACAATATTGATTAATGGCCGAATTTATTATTAAAAATAGAAATGAAATGTAAAACGAATTGCAGGGTTTCTATATACATAGATTTATATATTTTTTATATTTCTATTAAAGAAAATAATCGTCAATTACTGCAAATTGACAGTTTAATTTTATAGTAGGTACTTCACTTATATGTTTATTTATTCAGATTAATTGACGAGGTTTTAAAAAATTACTTTTAATTCTTTAGTATTTCATATTATATTACTTTTCATCACCTTCAGTTAATGAAAGTAATATAATCGTGCAAAAATCCGAAATTCAGATTTCGATGAATCTTGACTGTTTAGACTCTAAAAAACATTTTGCGACAGGTTTTACGAAATGTCAGGTCTGTCGGAATTGTCGTCTTCAACGGTATGTTCAAATCATTGATGTGCGTAATCTTTTGAACTACGGAACCGATCAAGTTCAAATTTATAAGACACCTTTCTGCCATGCCTAGAATGAAAATGCATATATAAAAATTTTTAATTTTGAACTTCAAGGGGCGTTATTTTCAAAAAACTTTATTTTGCGAAGAGAAGTGGGCTTAAAATGCATTTTAGAGGAAAAATTAAAAGAATAGCAAATATTTATCATGTTAAAATTAGTTTTGATGAATTAATAAAATTTTAAAAATACATTTTTTTTAGGAAGATATTAAAAATATTTTTTTTGTCCAGCCTTTTTTGTTTAAAAGGGTGTTTAAAAAGGTGGATTTTACAAGAAATGTCGCGAATAAAATATGATATCAACTTCATAGAGTTCCAGTCGAAGGGTGTTAACGTCAATATAATCCTAAAGAAATTTTATCAAAAAGGCTGCATAAAAGAGGATTTTAGGATTTCTTGAAAAAGATTTCCCGAATCCAATTTTTTCTGGTGGCAATCGATACTTCCTATCAGAGTGTTTAATAACAATAACCACAATAATAATTATATAATACCATTTCACCCAGACCATTTATATAAGTTAATCTTATTAATCAAATACAACATATTTATTATTATATAGAAATATGTACTATTGATAAAAATAAATTAATATTTTTAATATATAAAATGCTCTGTTTTATTATTATCTATTAATTATTAATAGTCATTCATAATATTCAATTTCAATATTCGTGTGAATCTCAAGAATCGCCACTCGTAGAGTTCAAATACATGACCCACCACACGGCATGTTTTAGTTGTATTTGACGTGTTAGGCAGAAGGAATATTAGGCTCATTTTGCTTTTAAAAATTATTTTTCAACGTACTACATTTTTGTATCGTCGTGGCTCTTAATAATATATAGATACACTCCGTGTATCTACCTACTTGAATAGATATACCATACTACAAATTATAAAGCTACTTGTATACAGGGTGCCCCAAAAAGAATGGGACATAAAGTAACAGCTAATTTCTTACAAAAAAATATTGCGATAGCCCTCAACATGTCTATTCCGAAAGTTGATATTAAAAATACAGGGTGTCAAAGTTTAATTTTTATTTTTATCATTATGACGCGGCATTTTAATAAGAATCATTGAATTTTTAAATAAAACTGTCAAAATTATCATGATAACGCCGCGCCGGCGTTTTCAAAGCCACCTATGTTCATTTTCAAAATTTGCCATTTAAAACCACATTGCATCGATTACTTTAACTGTAAATATCTTGAAAAAGGTTACTCTTAGCCACTTTTACAAAGTATACCTTTTTTACGGAAAAATGACGAAAAAATCAATTTTTTAATTTAAAAAAATAGTACGAGTGCGTACAAAAAAGTTATGACTATTTGAATGAGTGAAAATGTGTGTAAGTGGCGCCCCCTACAAGTAAGAGCCATAATAAGGTCAGATTTGAATTTCTCATGACAAAAAATCCCCATATGCCAAATTTCATTAAAATGCCTAAATTATTTTAAAAGTTATTTAAGAAAATCAAAAATATAAATTAAACTTTGACACCCTGTATCTATTTTAATATCAACTTTCGGAATAGACAAGTTGGGGTCTATCGCAATATTTTTTGTAAGGAATCAGCTGTTACTTTATGTCCCATTCTTTTTGGGACACCCTGTATAAGTAAATAAATTGCAGTTATCCCAAACATCAGTAATGCAATCATTTGATTCTGAGCTACAGAAGTAATTCTTTCAATCTTCTTTTAAATTATAGTTGTGAGTAAGAGACCACACATCCGAATAATTTTTAAAAAAGAAAATTTATTTTCTTATCGATCGTTTCGGATTTTATGCCATCTTCAGAAGAAATATATAAATAATATTTCACTTATTAGCTTCTACCGACAGCGAAAAAAATTACTTTAATAAATAAAACACACAAAACTGGCTATAGCTGTCCAACTTTATTTTTAATACTAAGTTTCGGTCTGTTATAAGAGACCCTTTTCAAGCACTGAAAAGGGTCTCTTATAACTATAATATGGATTACCTGAACTACACCTGTACCTCTATCAGTAATATACTTCTTGTAAATATTATATCATCACAATCTAAGGTCATTATCAAACCAGTTTTTCTGACAAATCAAAAACTATATATTAAATTGATTTTGATCGGACTTTACTGCATAAATTTATGCTTTACTGTACATAGTGCTTGTTATACGAGTACATCAGGGAATAGGATATAGGCTTATAACATATTATTATAAGTATCATTGCGTTTCAGGCTAATATACGTATAAAAGGGGTTGAACATCAGTAGCCAAAAACCGATATTAATGCGAGCGAAGTCGCGAGTATTGGCTAGTATGATTATTGACCATTAAACATGTATTTATTATTTTTATTAACTATTTACGGTGTCAAATAAATTCTTATAGCTGTTGTACAAGCGGCTTTAACGCACAACATTTAGAACGAACTTTTAAAAAGTGAATGTGCTATGGGGACATTACATTGAATTTATGCTTTTTATTTTCCACTATTCTACCCCGAGATAACTGAGAAAATTCCAGCCGCTTCCATGTACAAGAAAACTTTACAGGTTATAATTTTTTTCTTTTGTATTTCACTTTTGTCTTCTGCAGAAAACAAATATTAAATACCGACTGTGTGGCAAACATTTCGCTAGTTTATTATGGCAACGTTCAAATATTACGTTACGTTTCTCACAGGGGAGTTATAGTTATCATCAGGATTTCTATATTAGGGGTATATATGAAAACTTACGATGTGTTATGATGGGGTATAGGGAAGGTTCAAAAATAGCGAAAAGGAAACGGTACGTAATACTAAGTTTCCTAACTCACTATTATATTATACTAGCGGCCCCGTTCGGCTTCGCCCGGGTATTAAGAAAGCCCAGGTGCATTACACTACTCACTCGTTACGCTCGTTATACTATGTAAAGAAGATAAATAAGATAGATAGACGGATTACTACAGGAATAGACATCGGACGGAATTCTGTAAAACTATGAGCGCAAACTAAACTAAAAAAGTTATAATTATTGGCAAAGAAAGAATATAACGAAAATAAAAATATGTAATAAATCTAGAATTTAGAAAAAAAAGCCAAAAATTCTACGATGCCATCAGTTTCCGAACCCAGGTCCCTGTGCATAGAGCGCTGCGATGTAACCTCTGCGCTAGAGTGGAACAGCTGAGTACAGTCGTTTTTATGATATATAAGTATGTTGCGAATTCTTACGGTCGGGTTACGAAGTTAATTAATTAATTATTAATTATTATTATTTATTACTTATATGCTATATATAAACCTTCCGTGAAAAATTATTTAACTGATGGTGAAAACCGCATCAAAATCCGTTGCGTGGTTTAGGAGGAGTTAGCGGTTAAACAGACAGACAGTCGCGGAAAGCGACTTCAATTTATACTATGTAGTGATAGGGTAGGTATATAATAGGAAATTTTATTAGATATAATAGGCGTGTTTATCCGGCGCGGCGTTGTTTTATAACAAGGGGCTGTCATTAAAATATTTGGGAAGGTTTTAGGCTATATTTCATTACGATTATTCGTGAAACCGCGTGAAAATCGGTTGAATAGTTTCCGCGAGTCTATCCCGTACAATGAGACAAACAGCAGACATATACGTTGCCTTTTATTATAATATGTATAAATAGCTGACCCGCGTTAACTAAAACCGAAAATACTAATGAACCGTTGAACCGATTTTGATTAAACACAGCTCATGCTCTGATGGAAATTCCTGTTCTAAATAAAAATCTCGTCGAAAGCGGTTCACCGGTTCTCGAGTTTATTACATTATTACAACATGTAAGCAACAATCTTATTAATAGCAGAGACTGGCTCCGGCTTCACCCGAGTAAATTTCGGTTTGTAACAAGGAAATTTGATTGCAGTATTTGTTAGCTATACAGATGGATGTTATTAACTCAGAGATCGCGTGCGGGATTCCCGACTTGCTTTACATTTTCTCTTACTGCTCAACTCCCTTTTGTAGCAGCGTAATAATATATTATAGTCTCTGTAACTCAGGAAAAAGTAGGCTCTTAAACAGTGAAAGAATGAAACTAGTATTCGGATTCCTGCTTTAAAGCGTTAAAGTGGCTCACTACCGGAATTTACCCCCTGTATTCTTCATCTCAAACCATTTACCCTTGCCTAAAACGCTCACAGCTCTCCTAACGCTGTTTTTAAAGCTAAAGGGTTCGGGTAAACGCCAAATGAGGGACCAAGAATCACACTACAGATCCTTCACGCGAAAAATAAAAAAAATCCTGGGAAAACTTACAAATTTTTAAAAATTACGTAATCTTTCACACGTAGCCAAAAGTTTTTTCAAAAAATTCGCCTGTAGGATCTGTAATGTGATTCTTGGTCCTTCATTTGGCATTATTTGGTGTTTACCCGAACCCTTTAGCTTTAAAAATAGCGTCAGGAGATCGTTTTTAGGCGAGGGGAAAGAATTTGAGATGAAGAGTGCAGGGAGTAGCTTCCGGTAGAGAATACTCTTAATTCGAAATCTGGGGAGAAACATATTATATCTGATGTGGAAGCATTGCGACAAACATTCTTCTAAATTTTCATTCACACACACACAATATACCAACACAGCTGTATAGTGTAAACAAAGTATTCAAGATATTCAAGTGAAAAAAAAAACAATTTATTTTTTATACAAAGGAACATTTTGCAGTGTCATATGCTGAAAAAATCTTAAGATAAAAATGTTAACAGTTATTATACAATTATTACTGTTTTTGCGAAGGATAAAATTTCTTATATAATCTAAAATGAATTTACAGGTTGCTTTAACATGGCCTTTCTTTTATATTGCATAATCTCGCTCGGAATGGGACCAAGTTGGATTACATTTTTACTACAAATCTCTTTTGTTCTCATTTTAGTCCTACTGCGACTTTTTTCTACATACTACTTCATGTGCTAAAATGGTTGACGGAATGCAATACCCGGTTTTTATATCAAATTTTTAATTCTTAACAATTCGGACTCATGTCGTGTTAGTCATAAATTTGAGAAGCATAGATAATAATCCTCTTCATCCGCCATCTCCTTCGCTGTAAAGATTAATTTGGTGATAATAAATACTTATTATCAGTTATCACTGATCTTTATTTTATCTTTTATCTCTAATTTCAAATTAAATGAACCCTCTAAGTTCAAAAATTAGGACGGCAGGATGTAAATAGTCAACGTCTCTGGTTCACTTTTATGTCTTCCGCATTTAAACCCCATATAAGATGTGTTTTATTAGAGTAATTTTATAATCAGTCTTGTGTGTATGACGTTAATCCAAAGGATTATTAATTTGATCGTCAGGAAAAGATCCCGTCTAAAGCTGGTTTTAACAAGAACCGTATCTTAACTCAAGTATCAGAGGCGTAGCTAGGTAACAGAAGGCCCTGGTGCAAAAAAAAACTGAGGCCCTAACTAAACTGTTTAGGTTTAGGTTTAGAAATATTTGGGAATGGGCCAAAACTACTTGTAGAAGGCTGACTAAAAAATGTGTCAATTTTCGGTAACTTTTGTTTACTATCTTCTCTTTCCTGGCGTTGTTTGCGCTTAAACGCACCACTAGGTTTCTATTTTTTATCCATAATTTTAGTTCTTTAATTCATGCAAAATTAATCGAGAGATGCCGGTAGCAAACCTATATACTATAATGTACTAAAGAATAGCGTTTCTCAAGTTAAACTCGAATAATTATAATTATTTTTTCAAGTAACAGTTTACAGAAAAAAATTCGACTGATGACCAGTCCTATACTTCCCACCTAGTAAATATTTGCAAAAAATAAACACTCTTTTTTTTTTTTATTCTTTGACTAGGCCCAAATAACCTTAGCTGTTGGTGGTCTTTAAAACACAATTTAATTTTTATTCTTTGAAAAAAGCATGGCCCTCTTTTTTGTTTGGTGATCTTAACTTAATATAGCAAAAATCATGGTTACCTTGATTTACGTACAGTTTTTATTTTTTTTAGTAAAATATTTTTTTTCTCGAAAACTATACATTTTAGAGAAAAAAAATATTTACATTTTTTTCATATTATAACATCTAGAATTCATTTATATTTTTTTTTACCTATGTTAATACGTGACATTGAGGACGTTTTTTTGAATATCTCAGGATCCACTGAACCGATTTGACTCAAAATCTAATCAGATCTAAGTTAAAGGCTGATAAACACAATAGAACAATCGGCATGCCCGTATGTTGTTCCGTTCTTAAGATATCGAAGGCGAAAAATTGACCACATACACACATACACACACACACACATACACACACACACACACACACATACAGACATCAGTCAGAAAATGATCTTAAACGATTACTAGGGTCTCAAAACGTGAAAATCTGTTAAAATCTCGAAATATTGTTTTCGGACTGAATCCATTACTTCCCTACCATAGTAGAGGTGGGAAGTAAAAATTTTGATTTGAAAATAATATAAAGTTTTCTATAAAAGGTTTTTGTTGCAATAAAGTTTTAATTTATTTAACGGATTATTTTTATAGACCGTTTCCTTATTGTCAACCCGCTAAATGTGACGGTGAATCTTTCAAGTTAGCAAAACTGTACAAACAACAGAAAGAATACAGGGGAATTCCCCACAAGTTTCGAACAGAAGTCGGAACTGGTTGAGAATTCCCCTGTATTTTTACAAATGAGTTGTCATGATTAAAGTCGTGTTGCAACCTATTTTATTTACATTCTGAAGATGAAAGAATTTTTCGCTAGTTCAATATGAGCTTTGACGGTCAGTGTCCGAGGGTCCCCTGAACTTGGGGACCCCGGTGCATGGCACCGTCTAGCCCTATGGTATGTACGCTACTGTCAAGTATAGCCGGATAAAAAGTACCCTATACTTTAATTTCGCGTACCGGTATTATTTTAGTAAATGCCTCTAAGATTTAGGGAGATAACTTTCGATCGCGTGAATGTAGGTTTTGATAGAAATCTTAACTTAGGTCTCCAATATCGGATAATCCTCAATTCCGGAACTGGTTTCGATATCTAAAAAAGTCGACAAAAATACTGCATGTAGAAGGAATATGTTTTTTTTAAATGTTTACATATTGATATAAAAAACTTTGAATGAAACTAAGTCAGAAATTTGCAAAAGAAAAAAAATGGCCAAGTGCGAGACAGACTCACGCATCGAGGGTTCCGTACAAAAAATAAGGAGTTTGGTAGGGGTCAAAATCAACAGATTTAATTATTTAAACTTGTTTTTAACTTATAAATCTTACTTTGTTCTTTTTAGTGTTTTAAAATTTTTCCATATCATTAATTAAATAAATTTTTAATGTGAAAAATTCCAAAATGTTTACATTATAAAAAAACAATTACGTATCGTCGGTTGTATTTGAACCCGGCTCTTCGTGGTGGCATGCGAGCACGTTACCGCTACTCCACGTGCACTACGGCACGAACAATGGTATATTTGATACGCTTGGTACAGCTCTATGCCTAATTTTCTGTTTCCCGTGGAAATTTAAGGACTTAGGATTTTCGTTTAGGTTTTCCTGTAAACTATGGTTGAGGCCCTATATTCTCTATTTTTTCAAAATGTTAGGCTGAGTAGTTTCGGAGATAAGGAGGGGGGGGGAGATCGGTCGGACGGACAGACAGACAGACAGACACGAGCGAGTTTTCCTATATAAGGGTTCTTTTTTTTCGTTCTGAGGTACGGAACCCTAAAACAAAACAAATCAACATTTACGACTACTTAGTAATAATTACCTATAGGAACACTTCGAATATTATGCTAAAAAAAATTATATTTTATATAACTCCAGAGAGCTCATTAATCATTAGTAAAAAATCTATATTATTGCCCACTTTAAAAATCTATATTATTGCCCACTTTCTGGTCGGCAAATTAAGCAAAAATGTATTAATTTTTATTAAACTTTTCATTAATTCCGAAATTTCGATATAGATTTCTTTAGTTCAGGAATTGAGATGTTCAAAAACTTTATCCGAAATTCCGGAATTGTGAAATCTCGAAGCCCCTAAATTCGTAACCTCATCACAGCGGGATAGGAGTTTGATTTATTTAAAAATCATCTGTATAAGCCGTAAATTTCACGTCGACGGGTATTTTTAAATTCGTTCAAAATTCCCGGTTTTCTTGCTAACCAATGCAGATATAAAGACGCTTGTACTTAGCAATTCAGATAGCATCGGGATATGTAAACGACAAACGTAGTTAGGCAGGTAAGTTTTCAGTCGGGTTTATTTACATTGTGCTATGCGCGGCAGCCTTAAATTGCGGTCTCCGTGCGTCTTTTGGATGTTTGGTACACAAGTAGGTTGAATATGAAGGCTGAGTGCAGGGAATGGGGGAGTTTGGAGACTTCTTGAAACTGTACCGAATGGCCTGAGGACGACGTAGAGGTTTCAGAGTGAATTCTGCGTTGTGTACGAACACACGCAAACCTATTATTAACCAAATATTAAATGTGACAAAAATGTTGGCCGAGAAAATAATTACTTATACCGAGTGAGTAGCCTACTGGTGAAAGCACTAGATTTATATTCGGAAGGTACTAGGTTTGAATTCAGCCGTGGGCAGGTGTGGTTAGGAATTTTGTTTGTTGAAGTTTTTTAATAATAATGTTAATCTCGTGTCGTGTCTCATCGAGACAAGGCGAAAGATTCTCATTTCGGCTGCAACACTACCCGTACCCCGAGTAATAAATTCTTGAAAAATTATGTACTAAATAATTTATTATTATTTTATATATTTATTTATTTAAGAAATAAATGTAGATTTACAATATAAGTAAGTATACAAAGCGCATCAGCCATATGAACCCATTAAACTACATGTTACATAGAACTCGGCATTCAGTTATAAATTATAATTTATTTTATTGTCATCAGTTGCTTCGCTGCTCCAATATACAGTATATAATAATAATAATAACAGAACAATAAAGAAGAACAAAACTTTCCTTTTTGGTAAAAGAACTTTTCTAAAACTTTTTTTAATACGAACAACTAAACTAACTAAAATTATGCAACTCAACATTTACAAAATAAATTTTTATGTGGTTATCACTGAAGAAAATTAGATAAGATTGATACAAAAGCATGAATGTTAATTTTGAATAAAATCGTTACCTACCGACATAATAATTTCAGTAACAATATGAAGCCAATACAGTACAGTAGTACAGTATACTGTCCAAGAAGAGAGATGCGGAACCTTTGGTGTGCGAAGATTCAAAATATTAATAACTAGCGGTACCCGTCCGACTTCGCCCGGGTGCTATAAGAAAGCCCGGGTGCAATACACTACTCACTCGCTTCGCTCGTTCGCTTGAATATTATAATTACATTACTCATTCGCCTCGCTCGTTCGCTTGAATATTATAAATACACTACTCACTCGCTTCGCTCGTCCGCTTGAATATTATAATTACGAACAAATTTGAATACCATAAAAAAGTCATAGTGAGTCACCCTTAAAAGATAGACATATGCTGTCGCGGACTTTTTTCATTGATGCTCCGCTCCTATTGGTCGTAGCGTGATATTATATAGCCTATAGTCTTCCTCAGTAAATGGGCTATCTAACAAAAAATTGTTTTTTCAAATCGGACTGGTAGAGTTCCTGAGATTAGCGCGTTCAACCAACCAAACAAACTCTTCAGCTTTATAATATTAGTATAACACCAAACCAATTAAAAATACTCGACGTATGTTTCGCCAATCTAGTTGGCATCCTGAAGATGATTTAGATTTAATCATCTCCTGATGATTCCAGCTTGGTATATATTTTTGAGCAGTAGTTGTGAATTGTTACAGGTAGTCTGATGAAAAATTAACTCATCGGCAAGAAGTATGATGTTTGTTTTGGGAGAAATCCTAGGGAATATCTGAACGTCAAAATATGGAAATTCTATGGATTTTTTTAGCTCTACTTCCCGTACTACACATCATTGCAACACTGCAGAAGTATAATTATTGTTCTGGTGAGCTATATGTGTGATTGTGCATAGATCTTTGAACATTTGGCAAACCACATAAGAATGGAGTAGCTAGGTATATCGCTATTTCTTCTGACGGGAATCGTTGACCGCAGTCATCTGCACGTGCCTAGCGTTTATTATATAACACGTGTAATCCAGAACATTGTATCCGTTCTCATGTCTCTACCAACAAGCAGTTACGTGCCGGACAGACTCGTCACTAAAATAAACGCAACCGGAAAAAAACTTGTTCGCAACAGCTAAGAATCTGCTCTTTATCGTTCTGTCATTTTTTCTACACTTTGTAACTATGTGAAGCTCTTTTGGCAAAAACGATTGCGCAAATACTAGGTTAAGTGGATTTTTTTTAAATTGAATCCAAATTAAGTATGTACTTGTTAATGGACTGTTTTTTTTTGCAAATGTTACTAATGGCTTTAGTTTAAATAATAGGCAGATTCAAAATTGTTTCGAAATTTATACGAATTGATGAGATCAAATTTTTTTTGACAAAGACAACGGTACTTACTTGCAAAGGAGGTTTTTTTATAAAAAGTTTTTTATTTTTTACTTTTTATTGGCTTTGCAATACGTAATTTGAACGTTATTACCCGACTTCTTTCTTGATATTTGATTACTAAACTAAAAAAAAGTACTGAACCGATTTAACTAAAATTTATGTGGTACCACTCTGAAGGTATGCCCTATTAAATAAAACAAAAATCATCAAAACCGCTTCGTAAATGCAGGACATATGAGGACACACATGCAAAAGAATGTTATTACTAGAAAAAAATAAAAATGCTGAACCGATTTAAGAAAAAAATATATGAAACCAATCCGACATCTCCTTGAACACAACGGAGTCAAAAATTTTCAAATCGGTGCAGCAATTCCTAATCGTAATTGGTGGACATAATTGAGAACGTCTTCCTTTTTAAAAGAGAAAATTTAATAAGTAAATTTCATAAATTATTTTTTTCATGTCACTAATGAAAAAAAAATATATATTTCACGCCTTAAAAAACTGCTTATTCTCGAGTAACACAGACTCTACTATTACGCTCCATTAAAAGGGGGAATAAACAGTGAGCGAAAATGTAAAACTAAGTATAAAGTCACTTCGAAAAAGGAGTAAGAAAAATATTGAAATTATTTTTCTCTCCGTTTTATAATTATCTTCCCTAATTATTTCGCCGACTTCTAATTGAATATTGGTAGAGGAAAAAACGAAGAGAAACATTATTTTATCCTATTGTCAAAAATGTTGTCCAAACCTACTACACGTAAATATAAAGCATTAGGTACAAAACACTTACCCACCCCACCGCCATATAATCCCGCACTCCCACCATATTTTTTTGTTTCTGTTATGATGTACTGTGGCAATTACATATATTTCAGGACACGAAAAGGATAGCGTTTTGGTCGATACAGTAACTATTTTTTAAACTTAGGTTATACCATAATAATATATCAATTTTCTTGTTCATTCGTTTAATTGTCGATTTTCTTTAATAATTGGATTTCTGAAAAACAACGTTAATATATAAATATAATTACCTAACGTGTGTTTGTTCGTTTGTAAATGTAATCTATGAATATCTTGAAGAGGGTGTGAGGACACTGAATACCTACTTAAAAATAACCACAGAATACCAAAACATTAACAATAATAATATTAGTGTTATGCATTTACACAAATTACTAATAAAAGAAACCCACCAAACACTAACAATTAGTGATTATTATTAAAAAAAAAATAAAAAATATGAATTGGACATTGGTGTTAGGCCTATATAACCCTAACTGTTGGTGGACTTAAAAACAAAAAAAAAACGGTTTTTTTTAGTGTGATTTTACATCTTAAAATCCTATGATCAGCATGCGTGGTCACCACCCTGTATATTTTAGGCTAAAGTGAATTCGTAATTTTACGAGACGCGAGGTACCAGGAGTCTAGCGATTAGTTCAGCCAACGTATTGCTCCTACCATGGTGCTGGTATAGGTTTTTTTTGTCTACAATTTTTTTTCTATAAAAAATAATCAGAAAAATCAGCTAGATGCCATATTGTCAGAACTTAAATATCAAAAATTAAGCAACGGCTTAGAATATTATGGTTTTTGATGAATGTGATGTCGTTTGAGTCGTTATAATCTCACGAGTGATACTAAGTATAATATGACGTAACGTAAAATCCAATATGACGAATGTTAAACCTTTTGTGTATATAATATTATAGAGGTTATTTAATGAGCAAAAATACATTTATAAAAAAGTAAAAAGCGCAAATAAAAAAATACTAAAAGAAAAAAAATCTCATTGAGTCTACCACTAAAGTATAAAACAAGCTTCCAGTATGAAAAGTAATTAAAAGATGTTAAATTTAGTATCATCTCTCTACTAGGTAACTAAACATTTCGACGGGGTTTTTGTCAAAATATCTTCATACTCGCCATTCGTGGGACTACCAATAGTCCAGTCACGAGAGGAAGTCCACCTTGCGTTTTGTGCAGCAAATGATTTTATTTTTTTGTGTCCTCAAGCATGTTTAGGAGATGTCAAATCCAAGTTTGGGACCTCTAAAACAGGGCGGGGGAGTTTTGGTGGGCTAAAAACCACGATTCTTTTGCACTTTTTTCGGTTTCTTGCTTATAATATGGAAACGGCTGGTCCTATCGAAAAAATGGCCCTATGCAAAATTAAAGGGCACAAAATTTACTTCAAAATGTACTAGTCAAATATGTTTATGTTCCCATTTTTCCTGGCTCTACAGAACTTAGAAAATCGCCAAAATTTACCAAAATGAAAAAAAAGCATTTTTTCAAGCTTTTAACTATTGAAAAACTCGAATAGCCTATAACCTTCCTTAATAAACGGGCTGTAGAGCCGGTAAAAATGGGAGCATAAACATATTTGACTAGTGCATTTTGAAGTAAATTTTGTGCCCTTTAATTTTAAATAGAACCATTTTTCGATAGGGCCAGCCGTTTCCATGTTATAAGCAATAAACCGAAAAAAGTGCAAAAAAATCGTGGTTTTTAGCCCACCAAAACTCCCCCGCTCTGTTTTAGAGGTCGCAAACTTTGATTTGACATCTCCTAAACATGCTCGAGGACACAAAAAAATAAAATCATTTGCTGCACAAAACGCAAGGTGGACTTCCTCTCGTGACTGGACTATAAGTATAAAACATTAATTAAATATTATTTTTTTCTTTTTAGTACATTTATGCAAGACTAATAAAAGCGTTTTACTTTAAAAGTTTTTTTATTTATTTTATTTTTTACTTTTTAGTTTCTAATAACAAGATTTGATTGTTTATTTTTTTTTTGTTTGAACGCGCTAATCTCAGGAATTACCAGTCTGATTTGAAAAAAAATTTTTTGTTAGATAGCCCGTTTATTAAGGAAGGTTATAGGCTATTCGATTATTTTTATTAATTCAATCCCACAGGGAGTAAAATGTGGATGTAGGATTTTTTGTTATTACAATAAATCCTACACTCCCGTTTTCACTCTTTGGGATTGAATTTTAAAAAAAACTCGTATAGGGTCTAATTGATTAGTACTTTGCTTCTTTTACAGACTGGTAGTTCTTGAGATTAGCGCCTTCAAACAAAAAAAGAGTTTATTTTTTTTTTGTTTTTTTAAGTTCTGTAGAGTCGGTAAAAATCGGAACAAAAACATATTTGACTAGTGCATTTTGAAGTAAATTTTATGTCCTTTAATTTTGAATAGGAGCATTTTAGGACAAGCCGTTTTTATGTTATAAGCAAAAAACCGGAAAAAGTGCAAAAAAATCATGGTTCTTAGCCCACCAAAACTCCCCCGCCCTGTTTTAGAGGTCGCAAACTTGGATTTGACAGCTCCTAAATATGCTTGAGGACACAAAAAAATAAAATCATTTGCTGCGCAAAACGCACGGTGGACCTACCTTTTTAAGTTCTCGTGAGTGGACTACAAGTGTTTTAATATTTCAATGTGATTTTTTCAAAGTACTATCATAATGTCATTTAAATTGATTACACAGCTGTGGCTATATGACATCACTTAGTGCTGCATTTCGCCATATAGTCACAGACATCAGTGACGAAGTAGCTGTGACTATATAGCGTTATGTTATGTCGGTGTTTTGTGTGTGTATATCCATTAAATTGTTTGTTCGGTGCGACACTGAAAGTCACAGAGTGGTTCTTTCATTTTTGTACACTCATTTAAAACAGTATATCACTAAGTGGCAACACTTTTTGTATTCGAGTTCATGAAAACAGTATCAATAAAAAGTCATTTCCTGGCTTGTAAATCGGTGTCTCCTGTGTACCTACTGCGTATACATTCATCTATATGTATAGTATAAATATAAATATAAAATAAAGTTCCTGCTAGACATATGCCTGTCTGTATGTGCGTTTGGGCTAATCTCGAGAACTACTGGGTGAATTTTTATGCGGTTTTCGCTGTTATATAGAGCATCTCTCGAGGAAGGTGTGTGTAAAACGTAAAACTTAAAAATAGAAAGTTCATCAGAAACGATTTTAATTAAACAAGTCAACGAAAAACAGTTATGAGAGCGCTTTCTTGGCATAAACCGTTAAACATACAGAATGTCCAAGACTTGCGTTGTTGTCCGATATATTGATTTTGGGTGAAGATAGAAAAAAAGTTTGAAGACAAAAGTTGTATAAATTTTAATGGTGTATAACCTAAAAATATTTTCAATTATACAGTCTGTCCCATTTAAGCGTGGCAAATCAAAGTTATGTTTTATTTGACCTAGCACCCTGTTTTTATTTGTTTTTTTTTCAATTCTGCACCTAAATGTGAACAGAAATTATACGGGAAATAGCTTTCCTTACAATTTCTTACAATTCAGTAATTTTTGAGTTTATCAAGTTTTTTAGAAATTTTTGACACGTGCAGACCTTTACCTAAAATTCGACATAGCCAAAACAGAAACCTTTATCAAACTGAAATTTTGAGGATCACTAGATAATGGACGGATACATCAATGTTTGTCCTAACAAATGAATTTATTATATACAGGATGTTCAAAATAATGTACTTTTTTACCTAACTTCAATCACGTGTAACTTTTGATTGTTAAATACAACGAGGTTATTTTTTTGCTGGAATTGTATTCTTCAGGATATTTACTAACACTTTTATTAAGGGTTCTCCATACCTAAACCTAATATTTTAATACGAAAATATTAGGTTTAGGTATACCTATTTAAGACTGATTTTCCAGTCACGCCGACCAACGGTGCTGATCGGCGAATATGTACCTATTATACAATGTAGCGTTTCCTAATAACACTGATTGCTCAGTACTGAGCCGTGCGTGACCGTCGGCACCGCTGACCGTGTGGCACTGACGACCTCTAGCCAGTCGAGCGTTGCAGTGTCACGCCGAGCACACATTCCGATCGCTACCTATACAGTTGGTGATATTGACAATCGGCACGAGACTAAAACAATACTGGGCTGACAGGTACGCGCTGACAGCTACGTAGCCGACGGTCAGCGTGACTGGAAAAGCAGCCTAAACAATTTAAACAACGTATGTCATGTTGTCGCGTACAGTCAGGTGAAAATAAATACGGGACGACCCCATTTAAACAAACAGAGCAATCTCTCGCTCGTTCAATTAGTTTTTTACACGTTGAAAGTATAATTAAAAAATAAATTACAGTATGTCGCAAGATCATTGATTGTGCAAATGATTAATGTCAAAAGCGCTTTGAGCCGTCGCTTTTTATGCCTGATAAAATCAGTTCTGTGTTTGTGATTCCAGGACGAACACGAGATATCCTCTACGGACTGTGTATTATTTAACATTACATGTTCTATGTTTCAATTCTCGTGTTGCGTGTCAGAATGCATTTGGGAATTCATTTGGGGATAAAGTGGTTTCAGGCAACGTATAGAACACTATACTACCGAAAGAAAACACATAGTGGTATGAACTAATATTCGTGTATGTATCAACGTCTATAACGTGTCCATGGAAATTATATCGAGAAGAATTAATTATTAATTATTACTAACGCCCGGCCCATCGATATGGCACATACAGTATTACTGTCGGTCGGATGGTAGGACCGTGGAGGATAGAGAGAAATGAGACTTTTAAATCTCTATGCATTCGCTGTTGTCCAGATATAGTGAGGAAAATAAGCGGTTTCCAATTTCGGCGATAGAGGCGCTGAAGCTATAGGACCCCAAGTAAGATAGGTAACCTAGCGATTTGAATATCGATTTTTTTTTAAACAGAAATAAACTGAATTAATTATCGATCAATAAATTATTTTTAAATATTATTTGATTTCACATTTTTCTAATAGAATTATTGCAAATGTGCACATTGTAAACGCAGGTCTGACAGCATAGATAAAGACTGACAGTAAATTTTAAGTTAGACTTTAAGCTAACGATTAATAATAATTTTATTAAAATTGATGCAGTATAGTTCTCGAGTTATACCTAAACAAGTTATCTTGAACTTCTGTGATATAATATATATTTTTTGCTGCAGGCCTATATATACCATACTAGCTGCCCGGCCCGGCTTCGCCCGGATGCAAACCGGATTTTATCTAAGTTGGATGGAAATAAAGTTTATGTAATTTAATAATATTACCTCCAATAATGATAAATCGCGGGCAAAAGCTATATACAGGGTGTTCGGGTAAAGGTATTCAGAAATGCAAAGGCATACAGTGCTCATCAAAATAAGTCAAAAAGTTCATATAAACATAAGGCCTAAAACGCACCCTTAGGGAAGCAAAGGCGCTTAAAGGGGTTCAGATGAAATTGGTTTTTTTCTATTATTTGGAGAACGATAAAAGATAAATAGACAAATTTCGGGGCATTTACCCAATTTTTCAGGCTGAATAAGATGGGTTAGTTCATTTTTGGTTATCAAAATCTGGGGCGTCTCTTTCGGAAGGGGGGAGGGTCATTTTACCCTGTAACTTTTTTTGTTCAAATTTTTTTCTATTTTTACCATAAATTGTCAATTATTAGATATTTCTACGTCAAAAAGGTATTTTTTGTTTTAATCGATATCGGTTACAGTTTTCGAGTAAATCGAGTTTTAATTTTCGCAGACAATATTAAAAAATTATAATTTGTAAAAGATGGCAGTTTTCAAACCCAATTTACTTAAAAACGGGTGGCAATATCGATTAAAAAAAATGTCTTTTTTACGTAAAGATGTTCACAAATTTTAAATTTATAGAAAAAAATGAAAAAAAAGTTACAGGGTGAAAAGCTTTTGCTCCCCCCACCCTTAAAAGGGCCTATACTTCCCTATAAGGGTGCGTTTTAGGTCATACGTTTATATGAACTAATTTGGCTTATTTTGATGAGTATTACATGCCTTTGAATTTCTGAATACCTTTACCCAAACACCCTGTATATAATATAGGTAGGTACATATCTTTAATTTATACACCTATTAAATTTGCATCCGTTCGAAGCCGGGCCGGGCAGTGAGCTGAAAATAGTCCAACTCTTACAGATATTTCCATCACAATAAACTGTGTACATTTTATGACGCTAGAACTCACCGTTCGCGTTGGAGAGTTTTTGTGTGACGGAGAGATAGGAGTATTTTATTATATATGTATACAGGGTGAGTTCGACCACCCGTATCAGTCGTTTTTTTCGAAAACGGTTAGTCGTAGAGAGTTGTGTCAAAAATGTGTATTATAAAAGCCCTAATAAAGAATCGAATGGTGATAATTTTTTTTTCCGGGAAGGTAGCTTCCCTATTAGTTTGCTCCAGAATGTCCAGAACTCCCGAATTATAAATGTAACGATAGGTCGAAAGTGGTATTGTTGAAAAGATCTTTAAAAAATTAGCAAGTTTTGTACGGATTTTTTTTTTATTACTGCCACCCCTGTTAAGTAATATTTGTTTGAAATTACTAAATTAAAATGTCATAATAACGAATTTTTTAAAAGTCCGCATTTAAAATCTAGTTACCTATCTATCGATCATTAAACACTGAAGAAATACACTCACAGTATAACCAGAAGAGCTCAGTAGTATGTATTAAAGAGTAAATGGAAGACAGTTTGAACACTTGTGACAATGTCTAAGGTTGCTAGATTTTTAATGCCGACTTCGATCGTTATTATTAAATGTTGATTTAATAATTTCAAACGATTGTTACTTAACAGGGGTGGCAGTAATTAAATAATTTTTCCTACAAAACTTGCCTATTTTTTAAAGAGCTTTTCAACAGCACCACTTTCAACCTATCGTGCTTTCTAAAATTCCGGAGTTTTGAACATATAATAATTTATATTTATACTTACAGAAATTTACAGGGGTGGCAGTAATAAAAAAAAATTTCCTACAAAACTTGCTTATTTTTTAAAGATCTTTTCAACAATACCACTTACGACCTATCGTTACATTTATAATTCCGGAGTTCTGGACATTCTGGAGCAAACTAATAGGAAAGCCGACCTTCCCGGAAAAAAAATTATCTCCATTCGATTCTTTATTAGGGCTTTTATTATGCAAATTTTTGACACAACTCTCTACGACTAACCGTTTTCGAAAAAAACGACTGATACGGGTGGTCGAACTCACCCTGTATATAAAGATATTCGTATCGCCAGCCACAATAACACACATACTCATATGCTAGCAAATTATTGACATGGAATAAATACAGGCTTCAAAATATGATTTTCTTCCTTCCTTTTTTCTACTAGGTTAGGCACCTATATTTGCTGTACATTTTTGCCGTGTTCACGTCATTTCCTCTTTTTGTGAGTAAATGATGAACAGTAGCAGACACGTGCCAACCGTCGCGCCGTGTGACTGATTGGCTGGCAACTGATGCTATTTTGTTTTTGTCTATTGTTGTTGCTTGGAAATTGTTTTTGGGGATAGACTACGTGATTTGAATTTTCATATTTTTGTAATCTTAAAACAGGGTTGGACAAACTGTATATAAACGAAACTTTGTTATGGTGAAATATTTGTCTGTAATTTTTTCACACACTTCTTTATAGCATCATCAGAGATTTCATACTGAACATAGAATATTGTAAAAATTATATGCTCGCCGAACTCTTATTTTGTGATTTTGTAATTTAAAGTCGTCAAATATAATAGTGCACTTGGAACGCACGCGTTATCCGTGATGAAAATCTGACGAACAAACGAATGTCCAGTACGCACGTCATTCATTCAGATTCAGATTATGTGAAATTTCATTACAAAATTTGATCCTAACTAACAAGCGAAGTGTAAAAAAGATCAGATGTGTCGTGTTCTCACTCGGTAAGAGTGAAATTCCTTATTTAATATAATTTTATTATTTGTAGATACTAGATAGTAGATACATACCGATGTCCTACCTAATTTGGGACATAGGATTTTAAGATGCAGTTATAATATTTTGTTAATATTCGCTCCCTGTTAAAGGTTTTTGTTATTTTTTAAACAATCTGGCTCTAAACATATTCTTAGTAATGATTTTGTGAATTTATTTTTAAAAAGTTCCCTTTTAAAAATCTCAAAAACTATATAGGTGAATAGACTGTTATTATCTCAACTAGTTAGCCGTCTGTTTACTAATTCTTATAAATCTGTACTATGTTCCGCAATTCCGAATTATACGTTTTTTTTTTTGTTTTTAATAGGTAATGGCAATATTTCGGATAACAATTTATAATATTATTAATACAGCAATTTTCCTACAAAACTTGCTTATTTTTTAAAGATCTTTTCAACCTATCGTGCTATCTAAAATTCCGGAGTTCTGGACATTCTGGAGCAAACTATTTGGGGTGCCAACCTTTCCGGGAAATAACGATATCACCATTCGATTCTTTATTATAAAATAATAATAAAACTTTTTGACCCAACTCTCTACGACTAATCGTTTTTGAAAAAAAGACTGCTTTACCCTGTATAGATATACTTTTTTAATTTTAATGTTTTTTTAATATTTTTTTTTTGCATTTTTTTCATATTTTAGGTAGGTACGTCATTAGCATTATGCGAAAGTGAAAATAAGTAACTTATATTAGTTTTGGCTATTGTGATATTTTTTTAAAACTTTTTTTCAACTTTTTTAACTTCCCGCTAAGAAAATTGAAAATTTTCAAAAATAGGGAAGTTATTGATTTCACCCCGATTTTCGAAAATCGAGTTTTTATCAGATCTCGACGTTTTGTGATCCTAGGAGGCTATTCTGACTATTTTTACGATAATGTCAGTATGTCTGGCTGTAGTGTGTGTGTGTGTGTGTGTATGTAAACCTCCCATAACTTTTGAATGGCTTGACCGATCGAATCGCGATTTGCGGCATTCAATGAACTTAGATTTCCTGAAAATTTGAACCGATTTGACCCAATAGATTTCGAGAAATTCCAAAGAAATCGAAAAAAAAGTTGTTAAAACGATGTTTTTTCAAAATAACTTCTAGAATATTGTATCGATTGATTTCATAATCTAATCAGCTCTTCTCCTCAAAAAACTGCTTCGAATGCCGTTCGCCGTTCGTGAGATTACGTAGTCAACAGATTTCGAAAAAAGTGTTTTTTGAAAATAACTTTGAGATTTCTCAACCAATCGATTTTGTACCTCTTACAATATTTTTAGAGCTTAAAAAACTGCGTCGAATGCCGTTTTAAAGATCAAAATCGAACAACGCGTTCAAAAGTTATAGCTTTTCAAAAATTAAAATAGTGTTATCAGCAATTTTCAGATTTTATAAGAACTATTTTCTTATTTTCTAGCAAGGAATCTACCCTTGGATTTTTTTACAATATTAATGATTAACACTAGAATATAGCAAATCATGTTCTACCCCGTGTCCGGTCTCAAGGTGAACATAGGGATTTAACATGGTATTGTTCATTTTTGCTTATTCGCATGTTCGCCAATTCAACGTACAAGAAAGGTAATGGTACCTATCGAAAGATAAAATTATTGCGCATCAAATGATTCTAAAAATAAGATCAAAAATGAAATTTTTACTTTAAAATATCAATTTGAAATTTACCGGTTTTGCAGTAATGATTTCAAATTAAGTAGGCGAAAAACAAAACTGTAATAAAACTTCCAAGTCTTCATGGTTTCCGGGTTTGTAGGCCGTGGTCCGGTGGTATTTCTACCTGACGTTTCGTCTACAACTGCGGTAGACATTCTCAAAGGCGATGTGGCAGCGGTCGAAGTGTCCTCCTTGGCGGCTCACAGATCAGTGTGTCGGTGACTGGTGTTCTCCCCTCTTTTATACCTAGTGCCAGTGTGTTCTCTGTTCGGTTCGGGAGAACACCAGTCACCGGCACACTGATCTGTGAGCCGCCAAGGAGGACACTTCGACCGCTGCCACATCGCCTTTGAGAATGTCTACCGCAGTTGTAGACGAAACGTCAGGTAGAAATACCACCGGACCACGGCTTACAAGCCCGGAAACCATGAAGACTTGGAACAATGCCAGCCGTGAAAGCTTGCACACTTGTAATAAAACTGTCAAAAAACTTTTGTACTCGTAATTGGTGCACGTAAGCATTTTTACAATAATTTATTAAAGTAAAAATGAATAATTACTCCAATGAAGAAAGAGTTTTTATGGTAAAAACGTTTTACAGCGGTGTTAGTTTGCGGTAGGGTTCATTCTCGGGAATTCCCGAGCCGAGAATTCCCGGGAAATCCTTGGGCTTTGTTCCCGGGAAATTAAGCTCGAGAAAAGTCGAGAACTCGAGAAATCATATTTTAGTCTATAAAATTATAAAATAAAACTATTTGCCTTTGATCTAATTGTTTTGTATGTATGTAGTATGTACTATGTTCAGATGTTGTTTTATTGATCTAGCAAAGTTTTAAGTTGATTTTTTTCCTAATTAACCTGCCAAAATGGTGCTGTAATTGTAATTATAAGTCAGAGTAGTATTATCGTTTTAATGTTCAAATTTTTAATTTTTTTTATTTTGTTTGAGAGAAGCTAATTTTGTTGAAAACTGTCAATAAAAGTTTTATGATTATTTTTATACTTTTATTTGACAGGAAAACCACTTAATTTATTGATTTAAAATAAGATATTTTTTATGATACACATTTTTAATTTTGTGACGACTTTTTTCATTATTTGAACCGAAAAGATATGCAAAAACATACGTAAATGTAAATTTCTCGACAACCCGAGAAGACCCGAGAAATTAGCCTCGAGAATTCTCGAGACCCGAGAAACTGATAAGCTCGAGAAATCATGAACCCTAGTTTGCGGAGAGTTAGAGATTTGTTTTCTATTAAGTTTAATGGCACACAATGTTAATTCCCTATGTTCGACTTTGAGACCGGACACCCGGTATAGCTGAATACGCGCAAACTTAAGTATAGGTACAATTTTATACAAAACACGTTCATATTAAAACAGTTGTAAGGAAATAATACTATTGTGCAACACGTTTCAGGCTTTTACACAAAATGTAATATACACATATTATGTAAAATTCATACGGAAAAGGCCTAATGATTTTCTATGTACTATAGATGCAAATATATGTGGTCGGAAACACGTGCATTTTTTGCGGTTAATAAACTTTTGACACTCTGTAAAATTTCTAGGCTATAGATAATAAAATATCATATTAATAATAAATTCAGGTAAACTGTCAAAATATTACTTTATCGTTCAGATTAAATAATGTGGATTATCCACGTGCATATAGTTTTCTGTAAAATTATATCTTCAAATTTTAGTATAAAATTTCTATCTTCATGGATTTTAATTTTTCTTAGAAAAGGTAAGCTTGCTCGTTATGTTTATTATGTCGCAGCCAAATTGTTAACTTATCCGCTTAAAATAAAAAAGCGTTGTTTTGCAAAAAAGCTAACTAACGTTCATCTGAATTGTGAAATGTCAGTATTTTTGGAGTTATAATGGTACCGTACGTTTAATTGGTTAAAATTTTCAACTAGAATATTTTAATATCTTATTGATATCTATATTATATAGAAAATCAATGGTAGGGCACAATTAATGCACAGAAATGGCTTGACACTTGAGTCCATTATTCAAAAGCTCTTTCGGGCATCTCAAGGTCGACGGAAATGCCTCAAACACCCTATAATATAGGGTGTTTGAGGCATTTCTGTCTATATAATGCCTATATAGACAGTTTGTTCGTACAGTGGTACAATGGGGCCGTCCCACATTTGTTTTATACCATCATCAGTGAGTTCATACCGAACCTAAAATCTTGCAAAACTTATATTTTATTTATTATTCATTGCATCATGTTTTACCGTGATGAAGTTGTACTACCGCTATTGCCTGGACTACTCGAATCAGATTATCAAAGCTGATGTCACAGACGCTAATGACCTCTGTTGTCGAGCGTCTATAATTCACAATTCATTCATTCATTCAAAGCTGATGTCAAAAGTTTACTGTTGAAATAAACATTTTATCATCTTAATCTTACATAAAATTGTGTCTTTCTCCTACCTAATCCTTATCATGTATGTTAAACTTAGCCAAGTAAAAAAGGCTGGGTTATATCTACCAAAAACGTGAATAATAATTTAGTTAAGTTTTTAACGAAAATTAATATAGGTAGGTACGGTTTATAATATGCCTAAATAGCTTAAGCAACGAATAATTTGTGGATGGAAAAGTCGAAAGCAGAACATTTGACTAAGGAATTTTGTTTGGACTAGTTAGGAGATAAACATACTAAAAGTCCTTACCCCTCCGAGGTACGCCCGAGGGGGGGGGGGGGCACAAAGGAGGTTCCGTTTTTTGGTTTTTTGCTTTTATCTCGAAAACGGTGCGTCGTACGAAATTTTGTTGTAGAACATAATGAAAGCTGATAAAATTCTCTACAGCTTTAACGTTCACACTTTTTATCTATCTCCATTCTTTGCCTAGCTATGAGCTTCGAAAAAGGGCCGATTTTCAAAAATGTGTTAAATTCTCTGTAGCACATTGTAACGATACGAATTTGCCAAAATCATTTCTAATTGCTCATCCACACTATTAAAAACACCCACACACTATTAAAAAACTCGGGTCGCAGTGCCAAACCCTGCCGACAATATAGTGTATTTGCTAATGCAGGCCTTGTGGCTTTATTATGTAAACTTAAGTTTGTTTTTGGACAAAATAAAAAGTTTAACCCCTTAATACATCCCTTAAAATAATATTTTCTTTCTTAATTTCAATAATATTATCAATGCAACCTTTGTACCAAATTAAATACACCCTTCAGTAAGTAAATCACTATCCGCAAACCAGTGTTTTCATAAAATTTTTGTAAGTCCGGTCCTGTCGGGCCGATTTTATTAAAATTTTAACAGCACATTTTAATCGTTACTAAAGGGTTAAATTTCAATTTTGAAACGATTCTGAGAATTTTTTCGGTATTTTTGGGCCCAAAAACTTTTTTCAACCCCTAAATACTACCCTTAAAATGGTCCGATCGGGCCCATTTTAAATAGGCTTCGTGCGGTAATGAGTTCCAATGTGTGTACCAAATTTCGTTTAAATCGATTAAGTCTGTCGAGAGTTATCGTGTACACAACACACACACACACACTACACACACACATATATATATATATATACATAAACATTTTCAAAAATGGTGGCAAACTGTTCAGGAGGGTATGAAACGTCGAGAAATTTTGGTCCGACCCCTAGGTCCCACCATCCGACCGACGCCAATAGTGTATGTGCCATATGGCAATGGCAAATACACTAAAAAATAACAAGCTGGGAGTACCTCCACGCGGTGAAGGCGGAAACAGTTTACTTTTAAACTGGATAAAACTCCCAATAATATCAATGAATAAAATTCTCGACCAATTTTTCAAACAATGTATTAACAAAAAATTACAACAAATAATTCAAATAATTGACGTTTCGATCCGGATTTGGATTTTCTTCAGAATCGAGCTAAAAAAATAAAAATATAAAAATTAATTATTAATTATTAATTAGTTTATATCTAAGAAATTAAGCCGTAGATTTATAAAACTCCCAATAATATCAATGAATAAAATTCTCGACCAATTTTTCAGACAATGTATTAACAAAAAATTATAACAAATAATTCAAATAATTGACGTTTCGATCCGGATTTGGATTTTCTTCAGAATCGAGCTAAAAAAATAAAAATATAAAAATTAATTATTAATTAGTTTATATCTAAGAAATTAAGCCGTAGATTCGACAGATGAGGAGAAAAAAGAAGAGGCAAACGCTGAGGAATCACAACCAGGCCCGTCACGCCCAAAGAGGCAGCGAATTAAATAATTCATTTTTTAATAAGGCGGATGAGCAATAAGAAATAATTTTGGCAAATTCGTATTGTTACAGTGTGCTACAGAAAATTTAACACATTTTTGAAAATCGGCCGTTTTTCGAAGCTCATAGCTAGGCAAAGAATGGAGACAGATAAAAAGTGTGAAAGTTAAAGCTGTAGAGAATTTTATCAGCTTTCATTATGTAGTACAACAAAATTTCGTACGACGCACCGTTTTCGAGATAAAAGCAAAAAACCAAAAAACGGGACCTTCTTTGTGCCCGCCCCCCTCGGGCGTACTTCGGAGGGGTAAGGACTTTTAATATGTTTATCTCCTAACTAGTCCAAACAAAGTTCCTAAGTCAAATTTTCTGCTTTCGACTTTTCCATCCACACTCCCCTTGTGAGCACTCATTGACTGAACTAAAACCAAATTATCTATATATTCAGACTTTTTGACCGTCTGTATTTGTTAGTTTGTTCAGGATTTACTCAAAAACTACTGAACCGATTTAAATAGGATTTTCACTTTAGTATTTATTATACATACATCAGGGAATAGAATAGTCTATATTATATTATCGCGCTTTTATACTAAACCACTAGGAGTCTGGATCAGTACCTATAGTACCTACATATTTTGTTATAATTTTTCAACGAACTGCACTTTGACATTTATCGTTCCTGCATTGGTTTGAAAAACATCGGGCTACGTGACCGATTTATGATGCTATATCGACAGCCCGCATTTAGCTCTGGAAGAGTGGATTTGTGTCTTTTATTTTCTTTATTTAGTTAAACTATGAACTCTCATACAAATTGTCCTAGAAAATCCTTACAGTAAACAGTGTTGCCAATAGTTGAAAGTTAAAACAAATTATTATTAACGAATTTTAGGAGTTGTTATTTTCGGAACCGGTTCTTTTCTTATTAATGGAAAAGACAGTTATATCTAAAACAAGTTATTATATTTGGGCCGGTTCTTTTCTAATTATTACCGGAAAAGATATACCCAAAATTCGTAAATAATTGTCCGGTTCCGAAAATGATAATTCCTAAAATTACGCTGTTCTGTAATAAAAGTAACGTTTACTAAAACAACTAGACGTGGTCGTTATTTCACGTCACTAGTTACAATAACTAGCTACGCGGTATGTAACCGAATCACTAGTTTCGAGTTACATTACAAGTAGTGATTTTTGCAAATGCGTTACTAAGCGAGAGCGGGTGACAGTGACACGAATAAATCCGAAGTAACCCGAACACGCACATGCCGTAATTTAAGTGTATAGCTACAAACACTTAGATAGTGATTTAATGTATTTTAGTTTCGTCTCGTTTCGTGTGTAACTGTATAGTTGGTAACTGGTGGAGGTATTTATGCAAGCAATCACAGTAGCTGAATAAAAATAACTAGTTACAAAAATCACTAGTTTTGAAACAGGTGACGCCGACCAAGTCACTGGTTTCGTTACGTTTCTTGAAAATAACGTAACGACCCACGTCTAAAAACAACAGAAGCCCTAAATCCATATTATATGCGTTGAACTGCCACAGAGCGGTACGTCAAATATTGCAGGATGATACTCCATGTGGACGGTAGGTATTGCGGCACCACGCCTTGCGTGAAATCTTAATCATAATCTTGGAAATGATGGAAAACATAGGCTAAATAACAATGTGATTTTTTTATTACGATCGACGTTTTAATGCATTTCGAATCATCTTCAGGACATGTGAAAAAATTGGATTTGTTGTATTATTTTTAAAGTTATTTTTCTTTTAAAAAATGTAATTTTCGTAACAGAACCTTTGTGTTGTGTGTTGTATTTTTTCGGATCATTTTGATTATTAGTCTGGCACTGCCACTAATTCGGCGTTAACTAATCTACAATCCAACGATGGTAATTCCTCTGGCACTAATTGCTGTAATCCGACTATAATTACGTTATTTTCCAGTATCTTTCTAGTAATCTGACAGGAGTTTCTATAGAACACGGAGTTATATTAACAGAAATGTGTAAGTGTAGTGTATTTTTTAATAATACTAAATAAAATGTTTTTAATGTTTTATTTGAGACTGACTAAATAATAATAATTATTTTAGTTCAACAAATTTTTGAACATAAATCATATTTCGTAATAAATACAATAGAACTTAGGTACATAATAACTAAGTACCTACATTACAGTGAGAAAATTTGAACATTTAAGCATCTGTCAACAAAATTAAACATTTTCTTTTACGAAGTGTTGACATTTCTTGATGTGTAAATCTTTTAACATTGAAATCTGTTGCAGTTTAACAGCTTTCTTAATGCACTTGACTGGAAAAAATGTTTTGTTAGAAAGTCAGGAGCTCATTGTGGCACACGAATAATTAAGAGATATCACCAGTTGTTCTAACGATTTTTTAACCTCTTATATCCACAACAATATTATTGACATAACAATTAGAGGTGAAAATAATATATATCATACAGCCAAGCTGCCATATGATTTGTATAAGCTATATCTAAGAAAAAATCAAATGACCACTGTCGGGACTTGAACCCGAAACTCCCAGTTTCCGGCTAGGTGAGTTACCAATTTCTCCACAGTACCCAAGAGTGGTAACTGATCCCCTCTTATATATAGCAATTTCAGATATGAAAACTCACTACATGCGAGAGCTGATTATTCAAATAAGTTACAATGCATTGTAACTTATTTGAATAATCAGCTCTCGCATGTAGTGAGTTTTCATATGTTTGATTTTATCATTTACCTATAATATTACTATCCACAAGAACTCAAACCTTTGTTTAATTACCAGTTGTTCTATTTATATAATAACTCAACCGCTAGGAGCGGCAGTGGCAATATTCTGCTGGCTTATAAACTATGTGCAAGGTTGCGTATAGTGACCCTACGCGGCCGCTATTCGCACTAATCGACAAATTAAGTAGTTTTCATTTGAGTTGGCTTTACGCATCTCGCGCAGTTGTGTAAAGTTACTGAAAGAAAGACAAAATTCTTACATTAAATGTTGTCTACATTTTTAGATGAAACCTCATTCATTATGTATTTACATATATTGTAATAAAATCGTTAAAAAATAAGTATTTCATTTTAACAACAATATAATATGCATATGCATCGTTTGTCGCTCAGTTCCTATTTATGCCACCATGAACGCGATCACCTAACCGTATATTTTTCCTTCGTGCACATATTCTGTAGGTAGGTACTGCATATCTACTGCATTCTTTATAGTGTATTAAAAAGAGATAATACATAAACAGTATGTTTAAACTTTGTATACTAATAAAATCTATAGGTATTAGGTTTTTAATTTTTGTTACAACTTTTCTCAGTTTCTATTTTTTCTGTAGTTATCTACCTCTTTCATTTTTTTCGTTAGTATTGCGAATTGTTCACGCCCTCGCTCCAGCTTCTTCGAAATCTTCCTCTTTTACTCCTTTTCCGTGGTTATAGACGCTAATGACCTCAGTTGTCAAGCGTCTTTTGGTCACCTATTTAGTGATAATCTTTCTAAAATTTCTTCAGTTACATATTATAATGATTGATAACTTGCTTTTCGATTTGTCAATGGTTTGACACGGTGAATTATTTAATATAATAGACCATGTATGCTTTTGAATAAAATTTTCCGTGTGAAACATTGCATGGAAATTGAACAAAAGTACAAAACCCAACATTCTAACTTCGAAATGGAGTAACAAACAGGGAGCTCATTCACAGTCACTGATCTCTAGGTATATGGATTTCTGGTAGTCGGATAGTCCTTGTACAATGCCTGACGTCTGTAAGCAGGGCGTACTGTGATAGAAATGAATTTTAGGCGACAACCTTAACGCCAAATTTGAAATATCAGTACAGCTAACGTACGTTGTAGATGTAATATAACAGTTTGAAAAATGTCAGTCAATGACAACGTTCCAATAGCCAGCGTTTAAAGTTCCACATCAAGGCACAATTAAAATATCAACAAATTAAAATATCAGACAATCCCAACTTCAGAACAACCCGTGGTTAAAGTCACCCCATGAATATGGCGCTGCATAAATTGGTCCTAACGTCCGAACAACCTATTCTCAAAGTACCGCATCAATATGACGCTGCATAAATTAAAATGGCCGCCTCTCCCAACTTCCCAACAGCGTTCTTGAAGTTGCCCATCAATATGACGTATAATTTAAAATGTCCACCATTCGTAGCGTCCTAGCAGCCCGTTCTTAAAGTCAGCCATCAATATGGTACATAAGTTGGTTCAGACAATGACCGCTATTCACAATCCATATATCTGAGATCAGTGTTCACAGTGAAACAGTGTGCACAATCTGATATCTCGAATTAGCATAGAGTTTTAGTAAATTAATTAACGTTGCGGATGTTATCGAGGTTTCCCGTTGCTGTTCAGATTTGTGGGGTTGCTTGTAATTTAACGAGGACAATCTGCGTTTTATTCAGTTTACTATAAACACAAAAATCAATGCGCTGCTGTTTTATAAAATTTGGTCAGTCATTATTGTACGGACTGTTTAGTATTATTTGCCATATATCCACTACAAAATAGCAACTTTCCATGCATGTCTGTGTTGGGTCATTTATCAGGCAGGCGTGCCACAAGTGTTTTTATATAACACATGTACGCTTTTAGTGTTTTTTCGTATCTGTTTTGCGGACCTTAATTAGCCGTTTATTGACTAGTGACCATTATGTAACGCTTTTCAGTGCTATAATGGTTCATTATGTAACTAGTTGCATAATGATCCATTGTGTAACGCTTTTCAGTGCTATAATGAAAAACAGTTGCATAATGAACCATTATGTAACTGTTTTTTTAATTCAATTAAAATCTAAAACCATGCATGTGTTATATAAAGTATAGTGTGCAACGCGTGTGCTAAATCTTTATGCGTCAGGCGCGATGTTTTCAGCACTCGTATTTGGCTCGCGATGCACACTCGCCAAGGCTCGTGTGTGCTCGCCTACTACTTGTGCTGAAAATATCGCGCCTGACGTATAAATACGTATTTAGCACACTAGTTACACAATATACTATTATTATATAACTAGTGCGGTAAGTAAACGGTAACCATAGTAACGTATGTGTATTCGCTCTATCCGCCTGCTATTATACAAATTGTATCAAATTAAACCTGTGCATAGGGCATTCTGTGTGTAAGACAGAGATCGATACATAAAGCAATAAGTAAGAATGAGATAAATGATCGCTAATAGTATATTACGTGGTTACTGTAAATAAATAATATTTATACAACCTAATAGCGTCATCTTTATTTTTTCGCTCCTTCTATGCTGTAAAAATGTAAATCTTTTATCAGTTTAATTTACAATAACCACGTAACATTCTATTAGCGATCATTTATCTCATTCTTACTTATTGCTTTATCAATCTCTGTCTTACATACAGAATGCCCTATGCACAGGTCTAATTTGATACAATCTGTATATACTCACGGCCTGCTGTAATTGTAAAGATGGCGACACAAATGAAAATACTGAAAATGAAGTGAAAAGTAGGTATTTTGTATAGTGGCTATGGCAAAAATACCATATATTTCTCGTGCGTGATGGTATTATGACTCTTGTGACTAAAAACTCGCTATCGCTCGTTTTACATGTTGTCACATATCGTCAGTAATAAACGACACTAGAAATACAATCTACTATTGGTAAATTAATTTTTGCAAACACAAACTTATTAAACAGTACTTATCTGAACAAAAAAAAAATATAGTGTTATGGCTTTTAAATATTAATATCATTATGTAAACTTAAATTAATTTTTGACAATAGAAAATAGCCTCTTAATGCATTTCTTAAAGTGATTAAATATTTCTCAATTTCGATATTCGGTAAGCATTTTATAAGCTTTATATCTATTTGTTATTTTAATGCTATATGACGTCAGTAATAATTAATATACCTACCTAATAATAACTACATAGTTATACCTATCCATTTATAGCAGGTTGGAACAAATCTAATATTAACTAAGTCAGCAAAGCACTTATTATATAGTTATTTTACTTGATTACTGACGTCACATGTAAAATAACAAGTAACATTAATTCGAATCGATGCTTCTCAGATTTTTAAATTTTATTATAGAACTAGCAGTCCTGTCCGGCTTCGCCCGGTGCAATACACTACTCACTCGCTTCGCTCGTTCGCTTTAATATTATAATTACATTACTTACTCGCTTCGCTCGTTCGCTTTCTCACTCGCTACGCTCGTTTACTATATATATAAACCTTCCGTTAAAAATTATCTAACTGATGGTGAAAACCGCATTAAAATCCGTTGCGTGGTTTAAGAATTACATTACCACTCGCTTCGCTCGTTCGCGATATATATATATATATATAAGCCTTCCGTGAAAAATTATCTAACTGGTGGTGAAAACCGCATCAAAATCCGTTGCGTGGTTTAGGAGGAGTTAGCGGTTAAACAGACAGACACGAAAAGCGTCTTCAATTTATACTATGTAGAGATGACGACGTATGTTTTCATTGCATAATAAAAAAATCCTTGCAAGTATACCGTGCTTTCAAACAAAATTACGTAATACGGTAATAGGTAAAAATCGAAAATTTTTCATAAAAAAATTAAAAAAAAAAAAATTCCAACCGAAAATTGAGTTGATTCTGACAGATCCTGTCGTCCGACCAACACTAAGAGCGGTGACACACACAGCGGTTTTACAGTGTTTCTGCGCCGACTAGCCACCTGAGGCGGCTGCCGCCTCGACATGACACAGCGGTGTCAACTCGACAGTCAGGCGTTTCTTGTGGAGAACGATGTGTCGAGGCGGCTGAAAGTCGGCTTTCAGTCGGCAGGCAATTCTCGCCGCGGTGTGTGTTTTGCATCATTGAAAAGCATTAACACACGTTCTGACTCGGCAACCGTCTCGGCACAAACCACTCTGTGTGTCATTGATCTTATATATAGGTAGTATATTTGCCGTATAAACGAATGCACGGTAAAATTCTACCTCTAACATACACACTGTAAGAAATGAGAAGGCCGATTACATAGATTATCGATGGTCCATTTGTAGTCAGCGATTAATCTGGTAATAGGCACACAAAGAGACAATAGCGTCGCAAACAGGTATCGCCTGCACATCGCGTAGATTCCATAAAAACACATTGCGCATGCGTGGTTACTAATTTTACATTAATTTGTTTTGTATTCATCCATTTTATATATGTAACTATACATTTTATTTTGTAATTTTTACACACTTTATTGGAATATTACACAAATTATGTAATTTTAATTTACTTTATGTAAAAATCACAAATTTGTTTGACTTTACAGTAAAAGTCCAAGTTTTTATGAAGTTTTCTGTGTAAAAATAAATAATAATGTAAAATCACTTAGAAAATCGAACGAATTCTACCTTAACTTTCGAAGTATTTTTACATCCATTTTTTACAGTGCTTAGGTCTTTTGGTAATAACAGCTAAAGAACTGATTTCCCTTTGATACATATCTTTTTTCGAAAACAAGCTCAAAATTAATAACCGTTCTCACTAAAAAATTAACCAAAAAACCCATGTGTGTAATAAATAGATAATTTTACTGAATATACTAATATTTATGGAAAAATATTTTATGTAGGTAGGCACACAGAAATTATTATGCAAACAATTCCTGAATATCTATAAAATAATCAATCGTATAATTGCACATATTCCTATCTCGCTCATTCGATTTGGTGAATTCACATTCTAGTTGTAGCTATCGGAGGTTTCTTATCTGCACAACGGTAACTGGAGCATATAGCAGCGTTGAACATGTAACTTCTGGTCAGCTCGATTGCACAAACACATTATCTTTACAAATCGTACGTAACGTAAATACGAGATAGAAACCACGTATCCACTCTGCACTAAACCAAACTGCGCATGTGTTGTGCGCACCAGTGACAGTGATCTAGTAAATTGCCCGTGGCGTTCAAAGCTTTTCGATCCCCACAGTTAAGAAATAAAAAAACTTTATATGTAAAGCTGAAATTACATGGTTGCTTTTTTCTAATTTTGTTGGAATTAAGTTGTTATTTATATACGATCACTTTAAAGCACGCGTTGCATTTTTAAGTTTTGATAGCGTACGTACTTTTTGCAGATTTTAATTATTCATGACAAGGGCTAAACTATCAGGATCTCCAAAAAGTTTTTCTTTACGTGATGAATGTATTTTTTTGAAAAATGTATTTATATAGGTCAGTGATTCTGAATTTTTTATTTACTGTGTTCCGCGGAATCTCGGTTGGGCTAGAATTAGATATTGTAGATTATAGTCGCTTGACAACAGAGTTCTCGGTTGGGAATAGGGTTGCCAGATCAAAAACCAAGATTTTCGGGACATTTCTAAGGCTAAGACAATTTATTTCAGGGAGGGGGAGTTATTGTGAAAAAATGTTTTATTATTTTATTATTTTACTATTTTTTGTATTAGACTTCTCTAATTTTATTCATTTATCACACACCAGTACACGGTGAGATGTGGCACGCGTTTCTGAGTGTGTAAATCACGCTTAAATTCGTGTGAATCTTTAGTAATTAATTTTATTGTTCCCAATTTGTCTTTACCGACATAGGGTTAATCCGAAGAATACAATTAAATACAAGTAAAAATATATATAATATGTACAGAAATTGCAGATAGTGCTAAATAAATAAGCATGTAACTTATTGTCGTTTCTTGCGACCGCGAGAACGAATTCGTTGAACTTATGCATATCCGAGATAGAAGACTAAAATTTCGGGACACGGGACAAACCAACGAATTCCGGGACATTCCCGGAAATCCCGGCCATCTGGTAACCCTAGTTGGGAATCACTGGTATAGGTAAATACTTATATTTTTATTTTAAATCGACTGCATCGCAGTCCAGAACCAATCCTCACATATTTGAACCAGGACCAATTTTGCGGTTTCACCTCTAGGTGTGACCGTTCTGACTGAAAAAGCATGCAAAATTTGAAAAAAATCCAGCGGTTTGGGCTCAAGGTGTGACCAGACAGATATACATTTTTTAAACAGCTTTTTGGGTTCAGGTGATTTGAAAACGTGTAAATTCACCAAAATCTTTAAATCGAATTTTTGGCACGATCACCCATATCCATAATATAGCATATAATCCGGTTACATGTAACCAATAACGGTCTGACGTAATGCGTAACGGTCTAAGGGTAGCTAAGCACGTGCCGGATGGATGCGTCCGGTACCGGGCCGGCGCCGGGTAGTGGTGGTTGTGTTGTATAATAATAATAATAATAATAATAATAAATCTCTTTATTGTACGTATTTAAAAATACAGAATTGCGTCAAATAGATATTTTACAGATACTCTGTTAACTTATAAAAATTATTTTCTAAGAGAAAATTTTTTATTTGATATTTAAAGTGTTTGACATAGTTTGTGTCTCTTATATTTTTAGGCAACTTATTGTACACTCGAATCATGGCATTGTGTACTCCTCGACGTGCCACTTCTAAATTTGGTTTATCAATTCTAAGAGAATGTTTGTTCCTGGTGTTATGGATTGGCAAATTTATTTTAAACAGGTCCGGATTTGTTTTTATAAACATGACACTTTTTAAAATGTACATGTCCGTCACTGTTAAAATCTTAAAGTTTTTAAATATGGGTCGACAGTGCGTGCGAGGAGCAACACCTGCCATGATTCGAATGCACAATTTTTGTGCAATAAACACTTTATTCACATATGTTGAGTTTCCCCAAAATTGTATTCCATAATTGAGTATGGAAAAGAAATGTGCATAGTACACACTTAGGAGCATATCCCTATCTACATATTTTTTCAGGGATTTTATTAGATACAGAGCACTGTATAGCTTCGGTAAAATGTATTCAATGTGACTTTTCCAGTTGTTGTTAATATCAAAATGGATTCCCAGAAATTTTACTTTATTCGCTGTTTCAATGTTTGCATTTGTTATAACATTTGGTAATGTAAAATAGTTACCGAATTTGATTATCTCAGTTTTATCTAAATTAAGTTTCAGGCTGTTGTTGTTGAACCATTCATTTAACGCAGTTATACAGTGCTCTATATCTTCAAGTAGCGACTCTCGATCCTCTGCCTCGCATATAACAGCTGTATCATCGGCAAATATTAAGGATTTTTGTTTTATTGAATCTGGTAAGTCGTTAATAAATAGGCTAGTACGCACCGTTTCAGACATGCCGAGTGAACCTATTCGGCGACGGGCCGACTGCTGGCAACCGGATTGTAGCCGGCCACGCTCATTGGATCACCCGGTGCCGGGTACCGGCTGATACGTAGTAGAATATGGAATTGTATTGTAGCGTACACACGTGCCGTGCCGGTAGTCTACTGTGGTCAGCCGGTGTCGCGATTTTCTTATTTTCCAATAGTTAGTTCACAATGTCGGAAGAAATGAATATAGAAATTTTGATTACCTTGGTGGAAAACAACTACCTGAGCATTGGCGGGACTCGACCGGATCGGGAAAAAATCGGCCAGGTGAGAAGGGTTGTAAACCGGCGCCGGCCCGGTACCGAACGCATTCATCCGGCACGTGTGTAGACGTACTGACGCGGCTAAAGAAGTTTCACTTATACAGGGTCCGACAGAAAGGACTTTACACTTTTCTTTTTCAATTACAAGGAAACCAAATAAGAAATTGCGATGGTTCTCTTTTCATATCACACATATAAATAACAGGACGCTTTGGAAATTTTATTGTCGAATTTGACAGTTGTTCAAGAATGCAGTGGACAATACCACAACGTGTCTTTTGTGTAGAACTATTTGTAAATACAAACTCGATTACCGTCGTTCGAAGACAGTTTAGAGCGGAATTTAACGCCAGAGATAGTCCTTCACGTCCTGCTATTTATTTCTGGATAAAGAAATGGAAAAATGAAGGGTCACTTTGCAATAAGAAACCATCAGGCAGACTACGTTCTGTAAATAATGCAGAAAACCAAGAGATTGTCAGACAAGCAATTACTTTTTTGGGGCTACTTGAAAGAAAAAGTCTACAAGGATAAGCCCAGGAACTTAGAAGAACTTAAAGTGAACATTACTACTGAAATTCGCGCTAAGTATTTCCTCACTTGTGCTCCGGTCGGTAATGGATAATTTCGTAGGTCGTTTAGAGGAGTGTGTGGAAAAGCGAGGAGGGCATTTGCGAGATTCAATTTTTGGTCGATAAATTTCCTAAGTTTGTAGTTTATTAATGTATTTTTATTTTTTTTCTAAACATATTTTCAATAAATTGTTATAGCGAAGTCAAAGTGTAAAGTCCATTCTGCCGGACCCTGTGTAACATGTAACCCGGTTACATGTGACCCATCATGGTTTGATGGAACGCGTAACGGTCTGATTTCGGGAAAATGCAAAACGCGAGTAGAGAAGTTTCTTTCAATAAAATATTTTTATTTCTACAAAACAATTTACAATAGAAATGAAGAGAAATAAAAATGTTGGTGACATCATCGTGTAAATCCACCTTAAACCCACGCCATAATATTATATAGGTAACTACAGTGTCTTTTATACTGTCCTACGAACAGCTTAGAACTGTACGTTGAGTATTTCCTGAAGATAGCTTATCGTTGTTAAGCTTTTTGTTTGGAAATCGATTAAGTCGAGGAATATTTTTTGCGACCACGCTTTTCCACGTAGCTCCTTTCTTTCTCCGAATAGGCGTATTTTGTGCCCGTGAGCTAAAATCGCATATTCTCATATATTATTATATTTAAGTATTTACATTTCTGTTAAAACATTTTTTTTCTTGAAAAAGATATTTTCCACAGATTATATACGGGTGCACAACGCTGTTACTTTTCAAGAAGAAGACTTGTAAACAGTGAAAGATTTTTTTAAACCGGTTCAGTAGTACCTACTCTAGTTTTAAGGTAAAATGGTTTTATGGTAAAATCGCTCATTCATACTGAAACACCGGTAAAACACATAGTAATATCACCGAGAAAAATTTGTAATTTGTAAAACATGTTAGTTACATCTAGATAGAAATAATTAAGAGCACTGTGGTTGATTATCAATAAAAAATAACAGTTTAATCACTTCTACCACAACTTTTATTATATTGGTGAATGTACATCTCAAGAGCTATGCTCCCATCTTCAGCACATACTAAACTCTCAGTTTAGTATGTGCTGAAGATGGGAGCATAGCTCTTGAAATGTACATTCACCAATATAATAAAAGTTGTGGTAGAAGTGACTAAACTGTTATTTTTTATTAGTTACATCTAACAAACTGTTCAAAATTTCATCTATAGTCACAGATTTAAATCAAGAGAAAAAAATTATTTCTGAAAAGTTTCAAGCAAATATCGTACTTTTTAAAATGCAACAGCGCTCTCATATAATCATACATTATAAACATTTTTAACATATTTTTACTGCTTACTTTTGAGAACTAACCGATGAAATTGATAGAGTCTTTGCCGTTCGCTTTATAGTTTTAACTTTCAATGCAATGCTGCCAAGGTCTCTGCTATGTAAGTATGCCAGTCATATTATCTCTACATAGGTAGTATAAAGTGAAGTTGCTTTTCGTGTCTGTCTGTTTAACTGCTAACTCCTCCTAAACCACGCAACGGATTTTGATGCGGTTTTCACCATCAGTTAGATAATTTTTCACGGAAGGTTTATATATATAGCAAACGAGCGAAGCGAGTGAGTAATGTAATTCCTAAACCACGCGACGGAGTTTGATGCGGTTTTCACCATCAGTTAGATAATTTTTCACGGAAGGTTTATATATATATAGCAAACGAGCGAAGCGAGTGAGTAATGTAATTACAATATTCAAGCGAACGAGCGAAGCAAGTGAGTAGTGTATTGCACCCCGCGGGCTTTCGTAGCACCCGGGCGAAGCCGGACGGGGTCGCTATGTATTATAATTTATGTATGTGTGTAACCTATCTCTGATTGTACCGGAAGGTAAAAGTTTTCGCTATACATCGGATCTGCTTTTATAGCATTTGCGGAGCAAGAGATATACTTGTGTGTACGACTTAAACGTGCCATACATTCTAAATATTATATAGTTTAAATTTTATCGAAAATCTTACATAAGCTGTTTTGTTTTTCGGCCGTATATCTAATATATTCATAAAATACATTGTTTTAATAGCCACTTCAATACATCTCTGTATAATTGAAGTGGGTATAAATATTTTAAAAGCATTTCTGGTTAATTTTGCATCCCGAGTACACCTGCCAATAATTTTTGTAAACATTTATCAGAATCATTATATTATAAGTAATTAGTCTTATAATAACCAGAAAAAACATCCGTATAAAATATCCATTCAATATAAGTAGTTCAAATATGTTATCAGAAATGTCAGAAGGTATGATGAAACGCAGAATGATTTATTGATGTTCAATTTTATTATTAATTACCTATCTTCGAGAGCTATCGTGCTATAACAGACACACAATATGCGCCTACCAATATACTTTTTACACATCTATAGTTTAGTTCGGAAATTATAGTTCAATCAACGAAGATCCGAAATTGGCAAATAAATGCAATAAATCGTGTAGTCTGAATTATTATTTTAAGTGGCAGGGGTGACCCCCAGGTATAACATACTGAAAGTCCCTAGCCGGGGGATGCGAGCTTTGGGCGGGAGGAGGGGTGAAAAGGTCCCATTTTTTGGTTTTTCGTAAATATCTCGAAAACTAAGCGCCCTAGAACAAAAACTCTTCATAAATAATGAAACTGATTAAATTCCTACAAAATGGTATATTAATTTTTTTTGAGAGGCAATACAAAGGGAGAGGCGGGGGTGGAAAAATCAAAAATTAATGTTTATTGTCCATTTTACCTATAGTAAGGAGCCTAAGGGGTCCAACCTTGCACTTTTTCCTGCTGGGATGAAACTTGGCACGATTCAAGTACATACATATAGGTAACATTTAAGAAGTTGTGCCCCCCGGCCGGACGTGCAGGAGACGGTTGCCTATTGTTCAGGGGTAAATTATTGCAACAGTCTATATATCTGGAAGAAATCGTCCGAGAACAAAAATGAGGATACCGTTGGACTCGGCAGACACAGGGCAACCTTTTTGGACCAGAATTTTTTTTCTATCTCCACCCCTGGACTCAGGAGGCGTCCGTAGGTCGGTATATGCAGAGAAAAAACCACTGAAGATAGAAACGTGAAATTTAGACAAGAGGTTTCTTTTGTGATAAAAATAGCCACTAAGAAAGGATTTTTCGAAATTCAACTTCTGAGAGGGTCAAAAGGGGGCGTAGAGTTATTTGGCAAAATGTTCATTTCTCACGTCTCGTTAAGGTGAGGGGTATTTGTATTGCTCCTAAAAAAATTAATATACCATTTTGTAGGAAATTTAATCAGCTTCATTATTTATTAAAAGTTTTTTTTTCTAGGACGCTTAGTTTTCGAGATATTTACGAAAAACCAAAAAATGGGACCTTTTCACCCCCCTCCCGCCCAAAGCTCGCAACCCCCGGCTAGGGACTTTTAGTATGTTATACCTGGGGGTCACCCGTACCACTTAAAATAATAATCCAGACTACACGATTTATTGCATTTATTTTTGCTTCGTTGACTCAGTTAGATACTTACAAGCTAATGGAGCGGAAAAGCAATTAAATAATGTAAAGCTTACCCGTTCTTAGATTTTTCCATGCATGTAAAAACATTGCCGCTTATATTGGATTGTGAAGTGTAAGTGTATTATAGTCACTGTCTAGAATTTCCAAACTGAACTGTATAGTACCTACCAATATACAAGGTGATACCATAAATGATACAGGATGTACCTACTGTCAAAATAATACGAAAACGAAGAATAACTTTTTTTCCAAAAGTGCTTCCCTAGCAAGATACAGGGTGTTAAAGGGTCGATTTGGGGAACACTTATTTGCTCGTATCTTTTAACTGGGTTGAACAATTTAATTCATTTTTGGTACATATAATAAGGACCGTAAACGGACAAAATTTTGTTGCATTTGAACAACCCAGTGGCGTAGAATTGGGGGTAATGTGACACTTTTTCCCCCCAAAAAAAGTTGCTGTTGGGTTTTTTCCATTTTTCTTTGTTTTTTTAGTATTATTGGTTCAAATACAACAAACAAGGTACACTTATTTCATTTGCCCAAAAGCGTCCGTTTCCGAGATATTCTGACTTGCGTGTCACTATATTGTGAAATACCAGGCTGCAAAGTTATCACAGAAAAAGTTTTATTAATAAACAAATAAAATACTTAAAGTCGAATACATCTAGGTAATAAAGTTTAATTAACAAAAAAATAAAAATTAGTAAAAATAAAATTAAAGTAAGTTTTCAAAGTGTCCTCTCTTGGAACATGACCCCCAATTCTACGCCACTGGGTTGTTCAAATGCAACAAAATTTTGTCCGTTTACGGTCCTTATTATGTAGTAGATGTCTACCAAAAATGAATTAAATTGTTCAACCCAGTTAAAAGATACGATCAAATAAGTGTTCTCCAAATCGACCCTTTAACACCCTGTATCTTGTTAGGGAAGCACTTTTGGAAAAAAAGTTATTCTTGGTTTTCGTATTATTTTGACAGTAGGTACATCCTGTATCATTTATGGTACTCATTACAGAATCACCTGTATTATAAAAGAAGAAATTTGTACCTATATATATAACGCTACCTCAAAACTCGAGAACCACTAAATCGATTTGAAAATATTTTTGACTATTTAAAAGCCTACTTCTTGGCTAGTAATATAGAATCATAACCTACGATAAAAATGGCACGAGCACATTATTCGCGCTAATACACAAATTGGTTTTAATTGCTGAGAGCTAAAGCCATAAAATAATAAACCTTTGTTCGCTTAAAGGTCGATTTATATTATCCGGTCAGACATGGAGCGGGAACGTAGCGTTAACGTTCCGGCAAATACAGGATAGGTATTTATACTAGCAGACACCAGACGAATTTAACTGTGATAAAGGTGCTTTGTTTAAAAGCGAGTTATTTTAAAATGTTCTCACATTTATCATCAGAAAATGTATGTATAATTGCCCTATTGTTAGATAAAGATGAAAAACAAAAATATTGTCGTCATTGTCATTTTGGTGTTCATTGGCGCTATACCTTTTATCTTCTTGCTTGTATAAAAATTATAAAAATATGTTTTTAACACTTTCGATAAGTTTTTCGTGATCCATTCGGAGAGAATTTAACGCGATCACTCTAAACTTATTACTTTACTGTCTGAACATAATGTATACTATACGTATACGTACCGTTTCAGACGTATTCAGACATGCTCAGACGCGTAACGTATTAGACAAAACATTTTCGTCCACAATGTTTCCACTAGTGTGGGAAAGTTAAGTTCACGTACACCGGCCTGTTAAAAGTCACTTTACATGCATGTAAAGTAGCTATTTTATATGAGAATAACAATCAATATGATTAGACTCCCAGCCGTAACTAAATTCACTATATTAGTGAAATTAACATAAGAATATCAGACGAATTATCGCCATAATATTTATATAGAAGGCTATATAGGAAAAATGTAAATGCACCGATGGAACTCGAACCCAGAACTCCCAATTTCGTGTCGGGAAAGTTTCCAGTTACTACACAGTGCCCAACGGCGTACATTTAATTCTTCCTATATATAGCAATGATGACCGCAGATCCATTAACTGCGAGAGCTATTATTTATAACAACATTACAATGAATGCTGGCTTTCTCAATGGCCCGGACGCGCCTTATAATCAAATTATAATGAGAAATTTACATACGGTTTTTATAAACATGAGAATAACAATCAATATGATTAGATTCCTAGCCGTAACTAAATTCACTATATTAGTGAAATTAACATAAGAACATTAACATAAGAATATCAGTTCGAGTCCCGGCGGTGTAAATTTTTCCTATATAGCCTTCTATGTAAATATCATGGCGATAATTCGTCTGTTATTCTTATGTTAATTTCACTAATATAGTGAATTTAGTTACGGGGGGAATTTAATCCAGTGGCGGACTAAGAGGGGGCGGCTCGCCTCGGGTCTCTGATCCTGGGGGGGGGCTCCAAATCTCGAGAAGTCTTTCTTAATCAAATCCCAAACAAAGCCAAAATATTATGTTTAGTAAGTAAGAGGTAGTTTTTAGTTGGAGGCCTCGTACGTATACAAAATATAAACGTAGGTAGGTCGTTTATTATAAATATTTGATTTTTTTTGTCAGCCATTACATCTATATTATTCATTTTTACGAAATTTACACTTCAAATACATCAATTTCTAAGAAGCAGACCGGGGGCCTCATTCAGTTTTGCCGCCCCGGTCTTCCGACGGGCTTAGTCCGCCACTGATCTAATCATATTGATTGTTATTCTCATGTTTATAAAAACCGTATGTAAATTTCTCATTATGATTTAGCTATTTTATAGTTGGTATGGCAAAAAAATACTTTCTCTTATTCAGAGCAACGGATCGCTATCTGTTGTCTACATTTTTGTGAGAAACTTCATTCATTTGCTATAAAATATTTAGTTTTAACAATAATCTCCAGAAATGAATAATAATATCGAAACAACGATTGTCGCTTAGTTCTCATTTCTTCCACTATGAACGCGATCTGTCGGCTATATTTCCCCTCCGTGAACTTAGTTCGACAAATACACTGAAATATATCTAGTTCTCTTGAAATAAAATTCGTCTGTGGTTATTAACCACAAAGTCAAACAGTTATTAAACTATTTATATGTACACCATAATATTTACCTATTCTAGTTAAAGTTAGGTATATCAACTATTTCAGTATACGGAAAACTTTGTTTAGTACTTGTTACGTTTTTTAGAGTACGACAATAAATAAAATTATTTCCACAACAGAGTTTCAGTTAGTTATGTCTCTCTATGCACATTTATATCCGTTATCGGTCGAACTTTTATCTAACTGAAAGCTTGTTTGACATTTCAACAGCGTTCAGCTTACACCGAAGAGAAAATAAAACAAAAGGAGTAAACTAACTTCTAATCGTATTACCTCATCTAACCCGAAGATGTATTGAACTATTTCTGAGGGAAGCCTTGGTAAGAGAAATAATGTTATTTTCGTTTAGAAAGTAATATTAGCTTTTAACTTAAAACTTTGGTTCTGATGTTCTTGTAAACGACTACATCTAGCGATGGAGAAGTTCTCCTTCTTTCGAAAAACCGGATACCGGAACCGGATACTCTCTTTAAGTTGTTGCTCATTAAGTCAGCGTTTCCCCTCCTGCACTTTACTATTTTCAAAGAGTCCTCTACTCATGTATGTCGTAATAAGACTGCGGTATGTTAGATCTCACAGTATCTTTAGTTTGAACTATAAGAAATGAAGAGAAGAAACTTCTAGTAAGTCATACCACACTGTAAGAAATGAGAAGGCCGATTACATAGATTATCGATGGTCCATTTGTAGCCAGCGATTAATCTGGTAATAGGCACACAAAGAGACAATGGCGTTGCAAACAGGTATCGGCTGCACATCGCGTAGATTCCATAAAAACACATTGCGCATGCGTGGTTACTAATTTTACATTAATTTGTTTTGTATTCATCCATTTTATATATGTAACTATACATTTTATTTTGTAATTTTTACACACTTTATTGGAATATTACACAAATTATGTAATTTTAATTTACTTTATGTAAAAATCACAAATTTGTTTAACTTTACAGTAAAAGTCCAAGTTTTTATGAAGTTTTCTGTGTAAAAATAAATAATAATGTAAAATCACTTAGAAAATCGAGCGAATTCTACCTTAACTTTCAAAGTATTTTTACATCTATTTTTTACAGTGCCAGTATTCCGTGTTCAAATTTCAATTTTATGGATTGGATGCCTACAAATACCCTCTGCACATTTCACCTCAAAGTCAAATCCTTTCCCGTCGCCTAAAAATGGTAATGGTTCTGTCGACGCTATTTTTAAAGCTAAAGGGTTTGGGTAAACGCCAAATGAAGGACTAAGGATCACGCTACAGATCCTTCAGACGAAAAATTGAAAAACAAAATTTTTGGGAAAAACTTACAAAAATATGTAATCTTTCATACGTAACCAAACCTTTTTTTTCAAATAATTCCTAGGATCTGTAGTGTGATTCTTGGCCTTTCCTTTGGCGTTCACCCGAATTCTTTAGCTTTAAAAATAGCGTCGGGAGAGCCGTAACCATTTTTAGGCGAGAGGAAAGGATTTGTGATACAGAGTGCAAGGGATATTTTTACCCGACTGCGAAGCAAAGGAGGATATTGTTCCTATGCAACGCCTGAAGTCCCTTAGAAACGACAGGACATGGGGTCTGGGGAAGACATACTGAGGAACACTGGAATGTATGCTAAAGTAAACTGTATCAATCTTTTATCGACTATTGTTAGTTAATATACACAATGTATAATATTATAAGTTGTGCCTTTTTTCTTCGTCCATTTAACGGCATTAGTAATGACCTCAAGAAACAGCTGACTACTGTCGAGCGTATGGACTCAATTTCTAGTAGTCCGGGGCGGCACTGAACTTAAATATGCCATCTCGTCATTCGTAATTCATCAATTTATTAGAGATCAGTGTCATGACTAGATTAGTCAAGAATTATTTTCTCCTTATAATGTTTCATTCATTGGTTTAGATTCTAGTGTCTAGACAAGATCATTAGTGTGCTTTTCGAGGTACAATCCAAATCCCAGCGTTGCATAGTAATCTGGGTAAAACATTAACCGTTAACATAATATCGTAACTGCATCTGTACTTTGTAGTGATAAAACATAGCACATGTATTCATTGTAAAATGGGCATTGTCGCCAACATGTCTAATTTTCTTTTCTTTTGAAGATAACTATATCCAATTGTCCATGTCTACATCTACGTAGAACGATATACATTATACAGCGTGTCCATGGGAAAGATTGCCAGGCCTTTCATCATTACCCTATACTGCGAAAAAGGAAGGGTTATGAGTTTATTGACTATATGTATAAGTAAGTTGTATGAATGTTCCTTCGTATAGTTTCTAAAATACTGGACCGATTTTGACAAATTAAGTGTCTATTGATTCGTCTTGATGACGTGCGTGTTACACTGTAAAAAATGGATGTAAAAATACTTTGCAAGTTAAGGTAGAATTCGCTCGATTTTCTAAGTGATTTTACATTATTATTTATTTTTACACAGAAAACTTCATAAAAACTTGGACTTTTACTTTAAAGTTAAACAAATTTGTGATTTTTACATAAAGTAAATTAAAATTACATAATTTGTGTAATATTCCAATAATGAGTGTAAAAATTACAAAATAAAATGTATAGTTACATAATATAATGGATGAATACAAAACCAATTAATGTAAAATTAGTAACCCCGCATGCGCAATGTGTTTTTATGCAATCTACGCGATGTGCAGGCGATACCTGTTTGCGACGCCATTGTCTCTTTGTGTGCCTATTACCAGATTAATCGCTGGCTATAAATGGACCATCGATAATCTATGTAATCGGCCATCTCATTTCTTACAGTGTATAGGGTATATTACGTCACCACTGACCTAAGGCGTACACGATATTTATTTTTTTCTGCGTAGTCAACAATTTGCGTCAATCATCTGCCCTGATAGACGCAAATTATTGACTGCGGAAAAAAAAATATCGTGTAGGCCTTATAAGGTATCAAATGAAATGAATTGACGAGTCAATTTCAAACCTTAACATTTCTATATAAAAATACAAGTTTAAAAAACTAAAACTCAACCGTAGAAAGTAAAAAACAAACTTCCAATATAGTAGTCGGGTAACTAAAGTTAACATCTTTTTACCCGACTACTTTTTATATTGAAAGCTTATTATATACTTTAAGTTTTTAAATTTTTCTTTTGTTTTTTGAATTAGAAATATGAAAAGTTGGGGGTTGCGAAATACATAGGGATATAATCTGATATAGATGTTGATTCGTGTTGCCGCCCTCAACCGCCCCGGCGCATATACAACCTTGTTAATTTAAATAGCACGCCTAGTCTTTTTTCAACGGATTCACAAAAAAAAAACGTTATTTTGCGTAGTACCAGGCTAAAATTATTAGTATACCAAATTCTAAAGTTTACAATTTCTAACTCAAACTGCAAAAAATGAAATGGTCGGAAACATTTTTCGTGGACACGCTGTATAGAACATAACTAATAAGTGCAAGAAGATATTCCTTAGGGTGCAGTGGCTTGAATGTATAAAGTTATCTAGCCACGAGTCATTAAAATTGCTGCCTGGTCAAAACAAACAGCGAAAATGGGATTCGAATCCACGATAGTCTGGTCGAGAGTCTAGAACGCTAATGACTTCACCAAACTGCCCTCATTAAATATTTCTAAATTATAATATTGATAAAAAATTTGAGGCTTACGCGTCGGAATCAATTTTTATATGAGAAATGATTTCCGGGTTGAAGCCGAAAGATATATTTCTGCCGGCGTTTCGCAAAAATTGCAGTGTGTATCATTAGGGCTTGGAAGAGCTCATCTACATACTGGAATGTTTTTCCTCAAAGTGTGTTCTCGGCCGATATATTGATTTTGGGTGAAAATAGAAAAAAAGTTTAAATACAAAAATCGTATGAATTTTAATGGTGTAACCTAAAAATATTTTTGTTTATACAGTGTGTTCCAGAAAAGTGGTGTTCTGTACAACTTTGTTATGTTAAGTGGAACACCCTGTATATTATTGAATTTTTGGATCGACTTGATAAGTTTAGATATCTTTTATCCGTGACTTTTTTTTGTTCTTATTTTGTTGACATCATAATACCTGAAAATGTATTTTTTTAAAACGACAAATACTTATCTGACAAGTCTTCATGGTTTCCGGGCTTGTAGGCCGTGGTCCGGTGGTATTTCTACCTGACGTTTCGTCTACAACTGCGGTAGACATTCTCAAAGGCGATGTGGCACTGGTCGGAGTGTCCTCCTACAAGTCCGGAAACCATGAAGACTTGGAACAATGCCGGCCGTGAAAGCTTGCACACTTATCTGACAAACTGTTAGGTTAAGATGTAGATAATGGTGTAAACAAAATATGTAAACTTATCAATACAATTCAAAAATTCAATACAGGTGTTCCAATTAAAATAGCAAAATTGCACACAACGTCACTTTTCTCTGGAACACACTTGTATAAAAGGTTATACACTATTAAAATTCATACAACTTTTGTAGTTAGACTTTTTTTCTATCTTCGTTCAAAATCAATACATCGGCCGAGAGCGCACTATTTGGACACCCCGTATATATAGGTCTCGACGGGCATTCATGTGAAAATGGTCGACCAATAACAAGCCATAAGCTTCTGATGACTGACCGTCGAGACCTATAAAATGGACATTCTGAGGAAAGACCTTTTTCGGTATCGGGGCCCTGATGATGTACACTATGATGTTTGCGAAAGGTCGGCAAAAATGTATTAACCAGCGCGGAAATCAGTTTTCGTTTAAAAAGTTTATTATAGATGTTGATTTTCTTCTAGGTACATACTTAAATCGTTGTGTTTTGATGCCGGTGTGATTTGATTTTCATTGCTGAAAGGTACAACACACGTCGGTAAATAAATTAAATAAATCTTGGTGCTGTAGTAGTTTTTTCTGCAAACAAACACAAGTTTGTCCAACAAAGTTGTCTGTTGGGATGAATCTTTAAGTGTGTGGTGACCTTAAAGAGAATAAACGTCTCCAGATGGTACGTTCTCAGTTCAGCAAGTACAATTGTTGTACGCTCGAGACTTTTCCTTTTCTTAGAATTGTTTGCTACTTTTAGCCCCATAAGAATGTAAGAGTGGGCTTATATATTATACATTATACAGGATTTCTTGCAACAAACTAACAGTATCAATAAGGGACATTTTTTTGTCGACTTGACACATCTTTGATTAATTATCTTTACATATTACATAGAAATAAAATTGGAGTGTGATTTGTCTGTTTTTTCGATATTTCAACAAACTTTTTGGTTTATTTAAGAGATACGAGATTTTAACAATTTTTAAAAAAATTGTGTCTCTATAAGAGTCATTGTCTAGTGTCTGCCCATATGTTAGTTAACCTAAAAACTAATGGATCGGTTTTCTTTAAAAAATTTTATTTTGTCCAAAAACAAATTTAAATGGTCATAAAAAACATTCAAATGTCAAAATGCGTGTATTGCATTGCAAATAAGTATACTATTTTGTCAGTAGGGTCTTGCACAGTGATTATAGTTTTTTTTTTATTGAAAAGAGCAAACTCGATTAGACCTAACTATAAATTGTCAAATTCTTACTTTTTTGAGTTTAATGGTAACTGCTAGTCAACCCTGTATACAAGATATATCTATGTAAAATGCTCGGCCAAACTTCACGAGCGCGATGTATGGACCAAAACTGTGAAAAAAGTTCCTATAGACATGTGTCCAGAAATGTTTACTTAAAAAGTTACACGCGAATTTCAAAATTGCGATAAATCAGTAACATTTTTTTATTAAAACAGCAAAAATTCATTAAATGTGCTACATGGTTACAGTAAATGCTCGAAATGTCTTCCTTCAGCAGCAATATAGGCTTTCGCATCGCCGAACCATTGATTGTCGAACTCGCTATAAGAATTCCGGACTACACTTAGTTGATGACTATTACTTACAGCTGCTAAGGAACAAAACGCAATATCTAATTTCAGTACAGCACATTTGACAAACTCTGATAAACGGTTGAAATAACAACCTTAATATTTGCTTGTATCAATTTTAAAATTCGCGTGTAACTTTTTAAGTAAGCATTTCTGGACAAAGTCGATAGGAACTTTTTTCAAAGTTTTGTTCCATACATTCCAAGCATTTTAGTTGCATTCTGTATATATCACACAACATTTATTATCTCTTACAATACAGTATTAAAACACATTGCAGACAAAATAACAAGTTTAGAGTTTCACAACACATTAAAACATGCATTAATTATGATGGTGCGTTTACAGTCACGCGTATATAAAATACAATTTCGCAATTTGTCCAAACCAGCTCAACTCTGTATATTTTAATAACTCTAACTGTTAAGCCCGGCATCGTCAGAGTCCCCAATGACTTAACGTGATTCCCACTTTAAAATTGACCAATTAAGTCAAATTAAAGTGACAATGGTCGAATGCTAAGCTAAGAGCTTATTATAAATTTCGTCCGATGTCACTAGCATTAAGTTAAATCCGGCGTTGCCTGTATCACCCATTTTTTAACGTGAAAGCCCAACGTTTATCGTGCCCCCTCCCATGTAACCTAGCGTGATGATATTTATAGCCTAAAGCACTTCCAGGATAATGGGATATACAACTGTGAAAACCGAATTGAAATCGGTCCATCAGTTTTTAATTTTTTCATGAACATACAAACTTTATAGACAGGATGTGTCAAAAAGATGTAATACCTATGGCATAAACTATCAAATACCTAATTGTAAAAGTAGGCCGATTTAATTCAACTTATCCATACATTAAATTGTAATATGTAATTGCGAAATCCTAAAAAAGAATGCATTCCATAATCCATTAGAGTTTCGACTTAAAACCGGCATGGCTTTGCCTGTGTAGATTTTGGTTTAGTATCTCACAACTGTCTTCTGATAACTTATTGTGGATTCTTATTCGCTTCGTTCGTTCAATCGAATTAATGTAGGATGACACTCGCTTCGATCGTTTGGTCGAATTGATGTAGGAATTACGTTTATATTGATAAGTACCTATAATAAATATTTACGAAACAACATTTGATTTTCATTTTCATAATATATAAAATAATATTTAAATTCCGTCCGATGTCGCCAGTACTACTTACTAAAGTTGCTAATTTCGCTCATTGTTCATCTTTATTGTATCGTGTGATGCGTGCGCCCGTTAGCCCAATCATTTTAGATCAAATTCGATATAAGAAGCAAGAACACTGTCGGATTAAAACTTTTGACGCAGTTAGGTGTCCCCCGCAAAGTAGATGAAGAAATCATATTTTGGCCCATTAATTAATTATGGGAACTGTCCGCCATCTTGGATTTTGTGTTTTTGTCGATTTAAACGCGTATTTTGCATTTCTCGATAAAAAAGGTAAGTGAGAAATTTGTACACAAGTTAATTCTCTACAATCCTCATACAGTCAATATTTAAAAAAAAAAAAATTTATTGCTAATAATAAGCAAACACTGAAAAATTAGGAGAGTGGCACAGTTTTTTCAACTTTTGGACCATTTTTATTGAAAATAAGTGGCACATTTAAATGACAAAGTTGTAGAGGACTCATTTCCCAACAGTTTTTGTACAAACAAGTTTTTCGTACGACGTGTGGATCACGGCCGGCAACGCGCTCAACACAACGTTTTGGGGTGAAAAAAACATTAAAATGTCGTGGGATACCCGACAAAAGCGAAGCTTCGTCGCATTTGACGTTTTGATGTTTCAAATAACCGTAATTTCAAAATAAATGGATTGCGCATCATTGCATATATTGTGTCCAGCAGCGCGAGTTCACCCAAATCGTTGTGTTGAGCGTGTTTCCGGCCGTGATCCACACGTCGTACGACAAACTTGTTTGTACGAAAGCAGTTGGGAAATGAGTCCTCTAGAACTTTGTCATTTAAATGTGTTACTTATTTTCAATAAAAATGGTCCAAAAGTTGAAAAAACTGCACCACTCTCCTAATTTTTCACAGTGTTTGCTTATTATTAGCAATAAATAATTTTTTTAAAAAATATTGACTATATGAGGATTGTAGAGAATTAAATTGTCTACAAATTTCTTACTTACCTTTTTTATCGAGAAACGCAAAATACGCGTGCAAATCGACCAAAACACAAAATCCAAGATGGCGGACAGTTCCCATAATTAATTAATGGGCCAAAATGTGATTTCTTCATCTACTTTGCGGGGGACACCTAACTGCGTCAAAAGTTTTAATCCGACAGTTAATCTTTTGAAAAAATCTAAAATGATTGTGCTACGTAGCATAGTCATGGCGATTGATATTGAGCACTTGATCTATTCTCCCCGACTGCATCGCGGAACTGTGAAATCAATGACAGCCGGCGAAATATTTGACGCTGCTTGCGACACGCGTAGCTGTGAAAAGGGTCTTAAACTACTGTGAATGGATGACGAAGATGATTTGAATATAGTGTAAAGAGGAATTCTGTACCTATAGAGATGGTATGTATTATGCATCCCTGGTTTATGTGCTTGATGACCGTTATGGACCTGCAATGAACATCATTCGCCATCATCTCTGGAACATTATTATTATGACCATTATTTCGGTAATTTCGGCATTCCTCTTGTGGAAGTATTAATTCAGTTTACAGTCACACTCATTTCGTTCTCTCTCTCTCTCTTTTAAGATATTCGTGTAATTACAAAGCTTGTGCTTATAAGGCATTTTAGCTATTTAGTTGTTCATATCTGGACATCGGTCAAAAATAAGGGATTGAAAAAGAAATAGAAAATTGAAACACGGTACTTGCATTTATTATTTATGTGCTTAAACTTTAAAGAAGTAAAGTTTTCTGGTTTGTGGGTTTCTCCACGCTAATCTCATAAATCTACTGGACCGATTTGAATTTTTTTTTTCACTATTTAGAAGTCTACATTTTCCCAATTATTATTGGGATCTGTCAAATGAGCATATGACATCTGGTGGTAGAAAATTTTACACGGATAAGGGAAAAATGTACATGCTAACAGTGTAAATTTATCATGAATTGTGTATTACAAAAATAAAACAAGTAAAATATACAAAAAGTTTATAGAAAATGGAATCAGCGACGTTTTTGAAACTTACTTTATAGCAAATTATTTTCTAATGAAATGTGAAGAAACTGTATTTATGAATTAAAAAAATATTTTATCTTAATAATAAGATGTATACTCATTATCATACTGTACTACAATAGTTAAAACACTGATGACTGACAAATTTAGCACTAACGATATTTACACAAATATTTTGAGGTTAGAAACTTATTACAATATAACAATGTTGCAGTTATGTGTTTACATTATTCACCTAACCCAGCCTTAAAGAAGCTTTGAACGGATGATTAATTTCGTAGAGATTTTCTTTTAATTTTGATGTTTTTAAGCTATATGCCGTAAAGCTCGTACTTTTGACAGCTCATTTTTATCTTTTTTTTTCCGCACATTTTATAATATGTCCGGCTTTGAGAATCCGTATTCTTTTAACGAAATTCCTTATTTAGAATTCGTACCGGCCCACAAATTGCACTTATATTTAATATTTCTTATTACAAGATTGCACGCAAAACTATATACCCCGTATTTGAAATTTTCCTCTAACTCCGCCATGTTTTTTAAGCTCCACCCATCTGACAGACCCCAGTAAGATTATATGCAAATACTTATGATGTTGTGAAGTTTGTGACGTCACACGCTGTTTGTGATCACATGATTAATTAGTTTATTATCTTCAGTCGCATAACTATCTTGGTATACAATTTTTTTATAAACTACCTACTGAACTGAGAAATTTAAAACTAGTTACTTTCAAAAAGACTGTATTCGTGAATTTTTAATTAATAAATGTTTTTTTGCCATACCCACTGCAAAATAGCTACTTTCGATGTATATATAGCGGCCTTTAATGAGTCATTTAACAGGCAGGTGCAGTGTGGAAAATGTTTTATTTCCACACTAGCGCAGAAAGTAACGGTTACCATAGCAACTTCTGTTTATTCGTTCTATACGCCTGCGTACGCCTGTCATTACTTACTTGCACGAACTTCGCGGCACACTGTGGAAGGAAAGCTGGCGACGTAAATGAACTGTCAGGATTTTTTGAAAATGACGTGAAAAGTAGGTATTTTGTAGTGGGTATGGCAAAAAATACCATATATGTCTCGTACGTAATAGTATTACGGCTCGTGTGACTGTAAAAACTCGCTATCGCTCAGTTTTACATACTATCATCACTCGCCGTAATATGCCTCATTACGTATCTAGACATACAATCTACTATTATACTTACGAAGAGATTTTAAATGATGTGTTTTAGACGGTTTATGTATGAGCTTTGTGATTTTTATACTTTTATTTGACGTGTTTCATGTACACTCTGTATGCATGAAATAAATGAATAAATAAATACGTCGAAACGACGTGAATGTTATGACGGAGATGATGACGCTTCGCACACTGAAAAATATTATGTTTTAAATAAATTAAAATTGATGTTGTTTTTTATAATAATTTATGTTAAAAAAATATAATAGTAATTAAAAAAATAATGTCAATATAGTTTGCTTTTCTTATTTAAAAATTGATTTCAATAATAATATGTCGAAAGCATATCACGCGACTACATTGGTTACAAAAGGGTGTACGCCTACTCCAGGGTTAAAAAATTATTGCGCTCAACGATTCGTTCGATGTTTTTCAGACTTTAGAGTTTGCTATCGCTGTTGTCGTTGTAGTCATTGTGTGAAATAATAAAATGTGTGCAGATTTTTCAAGCTGCAAAAATTGAGTTCTTGTAATGCATACGGACATATATTTACTTGCAAAGCTATAATATAATATGAAGGTGATGTAAAGAAAGAAATCAATCTCGCTTAATATATTCAGAATTCAGAATTGTACTACGTAAGCTTTATAAAAGTTTTTTATGTACAGTTCGATCACAAATTACTGTTCTTCAAAGTTGACCCTGAGCCTCTCCATGGGACGTTTTCAGTACTGTCAGTCATTATACCTGCGGCATCGCACATGTTAACAGAAACTTTATTATTATTATTTTATTATATTATGTCAACGCAAGCGAAGCCGGATCTAAAGTAGCCCTATATACTACATATTGTGTAGGTGCTAAATTTCAAATAAATTATGGCGAAACAAACAGACTCAAAAAATTTAAAATAATCATTAATTAAGACTTGATGTCATGCGAAATATCTGTAAAAAATAAATTTCTTTATAAAAAAAGTAACTTTGCAGGAAGCGCTTCGTTGATACTTTTATTATTAATACTGATTATTGAAACCAAATAAATTAAACTTGTAAACACTTAAAATATTATAAAGTAACCGAAATACATAAAATACTAACTTAACAATACCCACAAAACCAAAACTCTTATCACGTGTATGTAATAATACCTTGCAGCTACCTATTCAAACAAGAAAACTAAGTAGTTCTTCACTTCAAGCGGGTTTTCCTGCTTTCACGGACGGTTGAATTAAATATTTATAACACAGGACACGTAGAAATGTCAATGTTCTTTAAACAGTACATTGTACAGGGTGTATACGTCCTATAACGTTGATAATAAAATGCAATTTTAAAGAATCAACCTTTTCGTTCGAGTTTATCCCACGAAGTTCTTCCTTTATCTTCTCTAATGATCTCAATTTACTCTAAATTAACTTTCAGAGTTAATATCTACCTATTATTATTATTAATGAAGATGAGATACCCACTACTTTTTAATATTTACGTCCCATTCAGTCTCAAATGTGGGAGAAGTGAACCATTTTTTCTTGAAAAGGTTCTGATGATTTTGATCAAATTTTACACAGGGATACTCCTTTAGTATGAGACGTAGTTCTTTCAAGAAAATTCAGGGAGGGTCCTGTGGGTTAGGGGCTAAAATTTAATAAAAATTGTAAATGTAAATGCAGAATAACTATTTATGCTACAAGTGCGGAAAGTGACGAATTATGGAATGGGGTAGTTACAGAACTCGTACCTGGTTGTGCTGTGTCAAAGGAGAACTCGTGCATGGATGCACACACTAGTTCTCCTGTGACAGCACAACCAGATGTGAGTTCTGTAAATATCCCATGCCAAGTAACTCACTTTCCGCACTTGTAGCATACAATATTTTATTTTTAAAGTTTTTGACGTAAATACATAAATCGTTTAATAACGTTAACATGGAAACGTCTAATACCTATAAACATTCGTATCCATGATAACGTTGAATAATATTTCATTACTGCACCCTATGTTATAATGAAAGTATAAATCGTTGAATAATAATAATAATAATTATTCTTTATTTTAAAAATTCCAAAGAACATAATAGCGTCAGATATAAAAATACTTTGCGAAAAATTCATGTAGATTATAAAAACAATTTTGAATTAAATAATGCCTCAGGGACACTTTAAAGTCTCTAAAGGATACAATATTTTTTATAAAGCATGGTAATCCGTTGTAGATTTTAATAGCCATACAGACAGGGCCACGCTGATAAGCCACTAATGATGCCTTGGGCAAAAGTAAATTATGTTTTTTTTCACGTTAAGTAACCATGGTCAGCAGACTCAAAGTTGGAAAGATGACTCCTAACATAAGTAGCCATGGTGAATATATATAGCGACGGCAGAGGTAAATTTTATGAGCTATGAAGCTATCTTTACATGAATGATTAAAAGGTAAGTTGAACATGATACGAATTGCTATGATACGAATTGCTATAATGAAAGTATAAATCATTGAATAATATTTCATTTCTGCACCCAGTGCTATGTAATGCAAGTATGAATCGTTGAATAGTACGTATTATATCTCATTATTATACATCAGGTGTAAAAATATAAATTTATAATTTAGGTTTCAGAAATTGACCAATTAATGAACGCTACGCAACGACGTAAAAGTAAACTTTCAAAGCAAGAATTGCATAAATGAAGTTATGTGCCTTTGAAAACTTTTAGCTTTAAATTACATCAAGATCGGTTGAGAAATAACGTAGATTTGACGATTTATGTATTGCATACTCCTAAATGGAAAATTAGTCCGTGTTGTGTCGGACAGTTTATTTAGTCTCAGTTCTTGAATGAGCCTAGATTTTCGATTGTAAATTTTTTATAGAAATATTTTGTTTTATTTATCTAGTTAAAAAAATAATTTCATTGTTTGCATGATGGCAGACCTGTTTTTAAAGAAAATCTTTTAAAAGCGTATAAAATGTTTGAACTAAAAATACAGTGAATTAAAGTATGTTAACGTGACACAGCTGGAGATAAAAAAAAGCCGAATAAAAAATCTTCATTTCAGATGCATGAAAAGAGTTTCAGACACAAAAGAAATGTCTTCTAAAAGTCAGTTAGGTAAGGGATTTTGTGCGTCTGCGGTTTGTCAGTAATTTATTACTTTTATTGATTTAGTAGCGTCGCTGGAAAAAAATTGAATCGGAGTTGAACAGTTAAAACGTATCTTTTGACTAGTAGGTAAACGTTTGAAAACTTGATTTACTTTTGCATTGATATATGTACTTTTAAATTATTAGTGTATTTGCTATATGGCACATACACCAATTGGCGTCGGTCGGATGGCGGGACCTAGGAGTCGGATCAAAATTTCTCGACGTTTCATAGCCTCCTGAACACTTTGGCACCATTTTTGGAAATATCTGTTATATATTATGTGTATATATATATATACAGGGTGTCCAAGACTTGCGTTGTCCGCCGATATATTGATTTTGGGTGAAGATAGAAAAAAAGTTTAAATACAAAAGTTGTATAAATTTTAATGGTGTATAACCTAAAAATATTTTCAATTATACAGCCTGTCCCATTTAAGCGTGGCAGATCAAAGCTATGTTTTTTTTAACCTAGCATCCTGTTTTTATTTGTTTTTTCAATCTGCATCTAAATGTGAATAGAAATTGTAAAGGAAGCCATGCTCGAAAATTCAGTAATTTTTGAGTTATTCAAGTTTTTTTAGAAATTTTTGACACGTGCAGACCTTTACCTAAAATTCGACATAGCCAAAACAGAAACCTTTGTCAAACTGAAATTTTGAGGATCACTAGATAATGGATGGACAAATCAATGTCTGTCCTAAAAAAATGAATTTATTATACAGGGTGTTCAAAATAATGTACTTCTTTTACCTAACTTCAATCACGTGTAACTTTTGATTGTTAAATACAACGAGGGTATTTTTTTGATGGAATTGTATTCCTTAGGATATTTTCTAACACTTTTATTAAGGGTTGTCCATACTTAAACCAAACATTTTTATATGAAAATATTAAGTTTAGGTATGGACAACCCTTAATAAAAGTGTTAGAAAATATCCTAAAGAATACAATTCCATCAAAAAAATACCCTCGTTGTATTTAACAATCAAAAGTTACACGTGATTGAAGTTAGGTAAAAGAAGTACATTTGAACACCCTGTATAATAAATTCATTTTTTTAGGACAGACATTGATTTGTCCGTCTATTATCTAGTGATCCTCAAAATTTCAGTTTGATAAAGGTTTTTGTTTTGGCTATGTCGAATTTTAGGTAAAGGTCTGCACGTGTCAAAAATTTCTAAAAAACTTGAATAACTCAAAAATTACTGAATTTTCGAGCATGGCATCCCTTACAATTTCTATTCACATTTAGATGCAGAATTGAAAAAACAAATAAAAACCGGGTGCTAGGTTGAAAAAAACATAACTTTGATCTGCCACGCTTAAATGGGACAGGCTGTATAATTGAAAATATTTTTAGGTTATACATCATTAAAAATTATACAACTTTTGTAATTAAACTTCTTTTCTATCTTCGCCCAAAATCAATATATCGGCCGACAACGCAAGTCTTGGACACCCTGTATATATTTATATATATATATATGTGTGCGGGCAATAACTTTCGAAAGTGTTAATTGATTTTGACGAAATTTGGTAGGCACGTTGAAATCTATCACCGCACGAAGCCTATTTAAAATGGGCCCATTCGGACCATTTTAAGGGTTGTATTTAGGGGTTCAAAAAAGTTTTTGGGCCCGAAAATACCGAAAAAATTCTCAGAATCGTTTCAAAATTGAAATTTAACCCTTTAGTAACGATTAAAATGTGCTGCTAAAATTTTAAAAAAATCGGCCCGACAGGACCGGACTTACAAATTTTATGAAAACACTAGTTTGCGGATAGTGCTTGATTTACTGAAGGGTGTATTTAATTTGGTACCGAGGTTGCATTGATAAAAATATTGAAATTAAGAAAAAAAATATTATTTTAAGGGATGTATTAAGGGGTTAAATTTTTTATTTTGTTCAAAAACAAACTTAAGTTCACATAATAAAGCTACAATGCAAATACACTATATTGTCGGCAGGGTTTTGGCACTGCGACCCGAGTTTTTTTATTTTTAAAAAGTAACCACCAATAATTATTATAGTAGGGTAAAGCCACCAGTTTCCGATCATTTACCTGTGATCGACCATTTTTCGGGTTCCGTAGCCACTAGGAACTCTTATAATTTCGTCATGTTCATCTGTCATAGACTTCTTAAATTTACAACCAATTTTTATGAAACATAAGGAGATGTTGTTTATATTCAGAATAATATAAGAGTTGAGAAATTAAAAAAAAAGTTTCTTTGAAGCACCTTCTCATGCATGAGAAGTCATGATTAAATATATTTTTCACGTGTATCATCGAGTAAGGTATCGTTGGATATGTCTTTTTAAATGCTATAAGACTTCTTGACTAATTTACTGACCGTTTTTCAAGAAATTTGAAAAAAATCATGAAAAGCAAAGCTACAATTCTAATTTATAGATGTCTTATACATGTCGCCAGAATAGAGGGCTTGAGAATAGCCGAGCCCCGCAGTTTCCAGGCTCTTTAATTAACCGACTTCAAAAAAAGGAGGTGGTTCTCAATTCGGTTGTATTTTTTTTTATGTTTGTTACCTCATAACTCAGTCATTTATAAACCGATTTTGAAAATTTTTTTTTATTTGAAAGGATATACTATCAGATTGGTCCCATAGAAATTTCATCAAAATTGGTTCAGTAGCTCGGCTGATTTTGATAAAAGTGAGTAACGGCGTGTGATTCTTTAAGGTAAATGTCACTTTTTGACTAAAAAGAGGAAAATAATGAAATTTTGAGGTCTGTGCCAATTTAATAAAATATGAAGTTGGTTAAAAAGAAGATATTAATCACTATACTATACTTTTTAACTGACTTCATATTTTATTAAATTGGCACAGACCTCAAAATTTCATTATTTTCCTCTTTTTACTGTTTTTTTGAAGGAGGTTTTCTTTTTGTTAAAAAGTTTTCTGAGAACATAAAGTAGAAGTATCAATTTTTGAATTTTCAATATCGGGAATACGTCATAATATTGTGTACAAAATTTCAAATCGATCGGACATGGTCACATGTGGAAGTCGTTCAAAATTTACATTCAAGATTTGACATAAAAATACTAACATACTTACAGGTGAAAAAACCATGAAAAAACTTGTAATATAGGAGGCTGGGTTTATTTATGCGTGTTACCTACTAAATAAGTAAACAGGCAAAACAAAACTCAAGAGCTGCGAGTCATTTAGTTAGCTAGTAAATTATATATGAATTGCCGCTAGGTGGTATTATCAAGTTTCATAAATTAGTTTTGGCAGATTTGCGTTCTTATTATATTTACATATGTTGAATTGGCACTTTGAAGAGTAGGTATGTAAATACAGAAAATTAATTGAAGTAAACTTCACGTCTGTTAACAGTAATTGGATTATTCGAAGTGAACAAATGGATAACATTATATGCTTTAAATCATTCACGTCTGGCGAACGCTGATCTGATTTGTTGGTCAGTCACAGAGTCGGTCTAAATATAATAATAATTAGGATTGTGACGAATGTACTTATAACGAATGCGAATGCAAAAAAAAGTTCATATTAATTTATATTAATTCATATTAATGTATTTTTACAAAATTGATCATTATAATGTTCATATTGTATTAATAATAAAATTACAAAAAGCTCAAATTACCTTTTTTTTTGAAAAATCAAACAGTTTAGTAACATGATAAGTAAATTGTTATGTATGATCTATATTATTATTATTCCTGATCAGAACGTATCACACGACTCAAACATATAAATTAACCTGGCACACAAAACATATTATAGACCGAGAGCTAGTGACAATTTTTTGGTGTTATTTATTCAAGGCCTTATTTTTGTGAAGATGTTCAAATTTTAATATGTTGTTACGGCGACTATGTTTTAAGCATATATTTCAATTTGCAGAACAAAATGTCAGTATTAACGCCCACTCTTAGAGGGAAACTTGCTCGTCTAGGTGTTTATATCGTTCTGCAATGCGGTTAATACCAATATTTTGTTCTGCAAATTGAAATATACCTATGCTTAAAACAGTCACCGTAACAACATATTAAAATTTGAACCTTGAACTAATAATATAAATCTCGTCGGGTACATGAGACGTTTAGGGTGATCTACCACCCCTTTAACACTGACCTTAATCGATCTGCAAATATTATAATGGCATTATTGGGTCACCGACAAGCTATACAAACAATTTCAGCCTTGAAGCAATAATAATTGTGACCATTTTTTTTTTTACATGTTGGGGGCGGTCTGCATCCTTCCCATACCGCTATCTAGCAAAATCCCTTTCTCAGGATACTTTAATATGCCTCCCTCAACATCTTCACAAAAATAAGGCCTTGAATAAATAACACCAAAAAATTGTCACTAGCTCTCGGATAATACGCTAAAAACATTCGGAATAAAAGCTGCGAAACCGAGTGTTAGAAAGTTGCGAATCTTTCGCTACAACCCTAATAATAATATTAACAATAATGGGGTCTACCACGGATGTATGTCACTATGTTTATCGAGTCACGTGATAGAAGCATAAGTCCATCTCAATGATATAGGTATAAAGCATAAATAGCCAAATATTGATGCGTTTAACACCCATTTCTCGATATTTCTATTTACCGCTTTCTCGTTATTTTATACATTTGTACTTTATACTTTGAGAATTATTGAACGATTCGTTGAAGCGCAACAATTTATTAAAGTTGTATTATTTATTTAAATGACATGTGACGTTACTCAGCTCCGCTAACGTCAAAAGTGATTTGTTGACATTGCATATACGGCCCACAAATTTGCACAACAGCATTTGTTACACAACTTGTTCGATCGTGTTTTTTTTAAAAAAAAAGGATATTTAATTTTCTTCAGCCGACTCTGAAAACAACATAGTTGATCTTGACTTATGAACGCTATTCTATGATTCTATCAGATAAAATAAGATTACTTACTTACATACTTCTATCTGGTATGCTAAGAAATAAATCAAATGTAAAAATGAAAATACATTTTAAATAGGAAATAATATTATTAACTTCTTCTTTCGTTAATTATTATTGTAACATAAATCTTGACTAAGGACTTTTTAACTTCAACTTCTTAAAAGTAACTTTTATGCAATTATAGGTTACATATATTTCTTGAGTCAGCGAGGTATAAATGAATCATATTGTGGCATATTTCTTCAAAATTTTTCATGTTTATAGAAACATTTTCAACATACAGAATGATCTTTTAAAATACTGTATAGAGATATTTTTTTCTCCCCTTAACCTAATTTGTAACCCTTAATGACCCTTTAAATTTTTGTGAAAGTAGCCAACCGTAGCCAACTGACAAGTTTATTTGTGTCTTGTACTATTTCATATTTTCAGTCCCAGAGCCGACCGTCGGACTTCCTAATTATCGACTATACACAGACAAATTTGTCTGTGCGAGTTAGCATTGGAGCAGACAGCTAGGTAGCCACAATTGTTATTATTTTTCACAACGTCGCTATTGAAAATTCGATTTTTGGTATCTGTTTAGAAAGTTGAAACTGAGAGTTTCAACCCTAAGGATGAACATTTTCAGTTGTCAGTTTTCTCTGTTTTTTTAACGTTGGTTAAGAGGAAGATAGAGCGATTGAGTCGCGCCAACTTCAATTCGCATATAATATTCGAAAACGTCAAAATGACAGACATAAACCCACATAAATTTCATATGGATCTGACAGATCTAATATTTTTGCGACTTTTTTGTAAGCCCAAATTGCAAGTACCGCAAATCGAATTGTCAATAGAGTTGTTGTGAAAAATAATATGCAATTACTCAGAACAAAATATTGTGTTTGCAACGCGTGTGATTGCTGCCCTCGTGCCTCAGGCAGAACACTGGTTGCAAAGGTTATGTTTCGACCCTTGTAATGCAATATAGGTACTTACTATTTATTCTGTGGAAATTGAAAAATTGAAAAAATGGGTTGCGACAGGATATGAACTCTGGAACCCCATGATGATATGGAAGCACTAATTGTAAGTGAAGTTTTGACGTCAATTGTATTTATGTAGTCGATGACATAAGAAAACAATCCAAAAATGACTGGGAATGGCGTTAGGATCCCATGACCCGGCAGAATAAAAATATCTAATATAATAATAATTGTGACTCTTTATTTATGTGCCCCAATGTTCACACAATTTATTGTAAATTATAGACGCGTCGACAACTTAGGTCATTAGTGTCATGTTCACACAAAGTTTGTGTATTTTATACATAGGAAGCCTGACGGTGTGAGCCGCAGTCCCTTCAGAAGAGCCGTGATACTTTAATTAGGAGGCCGTAATAGATATAATTAGCCACATTTTTCATAATTTTATTGGGGGAGAATTTTGGATTACTATACCATCACAGTTCACGATTTCACTAATCGTATATGGAAGCCTTTCAATTGCCTTATCTATAATTTAGGAGGCCCTGCCGTCACAATATTTGAGAAGCAGTGTTATCAAAGAACGGATGCGTTTAGATTACAACACTCGTGGAACAATAGCTTTGTTCCAACCACTCTGAAAACGGTAATATTACCGTCACGCTCATGCGCAATGGATAGAATGCGTTCCAACCGAACTGGTGATCGTTTGTGAACGATTCTTAAAGCGTTCCAGCCGAATTTGTGATAGTTTGAACGGTTTCCGAACGATCATTTCAGTACATAGTCTAGACATGAAACCAAAATGAAACTTGACATGCGTTTTAAGCACTTTGTTACGTTTGTCTCTGTTCAATACCAACTTGAGACAGTTGTTTATTCATTTGTAATTTGTTTTATTTTTGTTTTGTCTCGTCTCTGCTCAAATATCTCTTTATTCTTCATTTGAGATTTGTTTTGTTTTTGTTTATTTTTGTTTGTTTTTGCAAAATTATTAATTTAAATATTTATATTTGAATTCTTACTTAATAAAATTTAATTATATTTACATATTATATTCGTGTAATTCTAAAAATTTAAAATAAGTAAATGTTAGACGAACAATACAATTTTTAACAAACGCTCAAAAACATCACGACTACAAATTAATAATTTGCATATTTTTTATTTCCAAAAAAATGTAGCTAGCATATTTTACCAAAAAATGTTTTTAACAGTTAAAAGATTTAGTAGGTACGTTTCTTTATTTATATTATTCTTACGACTAGCTATCGAAAAAGTTATTCATTTTCAAAATGTTTTTAACAACAAAAAAAGCCTGAAATTAGGAATTTACATTTGATCATATGCATGGTACATGGAGGCCATGATTTGATGCACAAATCGGTCACAAAAGCGTTCCAACCAATGTCTACGTTTGTACCGCCACAGAACCGTGAAAGGTTGACGCATGCGCACAAAACCGATAAAAACAGTTTCGTTACCGTTTCAAAACGATCCATTTATAGCAGGTTGGAACATAGCTAATAGTAGATTATATATCAATAATTGTGGCGTAATTAGGCATATTAAACTGACGAGTAGTGACAGTATGTTAAAACACGCGATTAAGTCATAATATCATTACGCACGAGATATATATATGGTATGTTTTACCATACCCACTATAAAATAGCTGCTTTTCACTTCATTTTCAGTATTTTCAAAAAAAAATTACAGTTCATTTAGGTAGGTACGTCACCAACTTTACTTCTATAGTAGGCCGAGAGTAGCTGTGAGTAGGTAATAGCGGGCAGATCAGAGCGAATAAACATAAATCACTATGGAAATGGTCTGCTTTCCCACACTAGAGTGGGAAAGATACGTTCCCGCACACCGGCCTGTCAAAAGTCATTTTACATGCATGTAAAGCAGCTATTTTATAGCGGGTGTGGCAAAAATTCTCATGAACGGTACCACGGAGATTACCATAATATGAGCTCAAAATGGGTGAGCTCATTTTTTGAAATCGAAGAATAAAATAAATAAATAAAATAAAAAGTAGATAATTTTGTTTATATTGTAAATGGATGGGGCCGGGGGTGAGTGATATAGTGACGTAAATATTAGTGAAGGGGGATTCAAAAAATAGTGTGAGGTAATTTAAGCTTCAAGGAAAAATGAACGACGAAAAAACAAGTTCGTTGACGTTACTGCAACTCTATAATAATACTCTAATTGAACGTAGGTATATAAGTAATAAGTGTACTTAATTATTATTTGAGCAAATAAAAATAACCAAAAATGGTTGCATGTTTGTTGTTTTATAAACGTAACATTCTGACAAATCGATCTAACAGCTTTTATAAACAGAAAACGTAGGTAATCTGTTTGTAATACGACCTTTTCAGTGAAAGTATATAATCTGTGACCGTAAAGCAAAACCGGTTATGTCTAAAATAAGATTAATGACTTGTTAATTATCCAGTTCATTTAATAACCCACTTCTTCATTCTGCTTCAATAAAAAGAAAATAGAACTGTTTGACGTACGTTTCTAATAGACACCCCCCGCACACGCACACACACACACACACACACACGTCTGAACGTACTGCATTCGCTGAGAGAAAACTTTATCGGTCTTTTTGTATGCCTGATTTTTTCAGAATTTTATATCTTATAATTTTGAAAATAATGGGGGAAAGCATACTTTTTTATAACTACAAGCTTTTACTTGACTTCACTTGTATACAAAATTCAAATAAGATTCTCAAAAACGTCACCCTCTTGGTCCAAGCATTTTGTAGCCCGCTTGCAAACACTCCTAGTGACTCTGGCAATCATTCTACCATCAATATTTTCGATAGTATTTTTCTGTTTTCATCGTTTTATTCAGCGGAAAAAATACTTCTAGTTTGCTAATTTAACCGATTTTGTAGATCCAAAAATAACGAAGATAGATAGATAGATAGATAGGCAATTTATTTGTGAGGCTATATATACAATATAGATACAAAACGTCATAAAACATAATATAAAATACTAAAATGGCTATAAATAATTAAAACTCACTAAAAATATATCCTTGTAGTTTATATACCGGGTTTTTAACAAGCATGTTTTTTAATTCCTTTTTAAATAATTTTACATCTGTGATATTTTTAAGTCTTTCCGGCAATGTATTATACATATCAACACCTGCAATAGATGGGGACTTACAACAGAATGTTTTGGAGAAGGTTTGTTTATATAGCAAATTGCGCTGGCGGGTGATATAAGAATGTTTTTGTGACACTGTTTCATATTTTTTTATATTTGTCTTAATGTATGACAACAATTTGTATAAGTAGATACCATATATCGTTAAAATTTTTTTCTGCTCAAAAACTGGCCTGCAGGTCTCTCTAAATCCCAATTTGAACATTACACGTAATATTCTTTTTTGTATGATGAAGATTCTTTCAACATGTGCAGAGTGACCCCATACAACAACATTGTAGTTTAGGTGACAATATACTGTTCCATAATATAAATTTATTATTTGCTCTTCATTCAGATATTTTGAAAGTGATTTTATTATGTAAAAAGACTGATTTAGTCTTTTACACACTGTATCTATGTGCAAATGCCAGTTTAGTTTATTATCTACAACAATACCTAAAAACTTTGCTTCGCTTGAGATTAATATTTTATTGCTATTTAGCTGAATGTCTAAGGTAGGAGTTGGTTTTACTTTATTGAAATATACACATTTTGTCTTTTTTTCATTTAGAACAAGGCTATTTTGCCAACACCATTTGGAAAATTCTTTTAAAACAATGTTTGTCTTGTATTCCATTTCAGCAATTGAATTGGTTGCAAGTGTAATTGTAGTATCGTCCGCATAAAGTATTATTTTTCCTTCAGAGATATGCAGTGGTAAATCATTTATAAATATACTGAACAACAAAGGCCCCAGAACTGTTCCTTGGGGTACACCTAAACTGCAGTTATTTTCCATAGATGTTTCATTCTCAATTCGTGTGTAAATTTTTCTATCCATCATAAACGATATTAGCCAGTCAGCTATGTTGCCTCTCACACCAATATTATACAACTTTTGTTTCATAAAATCGGGATTTACACAATCAAACGCACGGGTTAAGTCGAAAAATAGGCTAATCACATGTTTATCCTTATCAAGATTCTGTAGAACAAAGTCAATCAGATTATTTGCGGCAGTTTCAGTTGATCTCTGTGGCCTGAATCCATGTTGCTCATTTGCAAATAAGTTATAATGTGTAAGATAGTCAATAATTTTTTTGCTTATGCATTTTTCAATTACAATTGAGAATACAGGCACTAAAGAGATAGGCCTATAGTTTTCTCTTAGTTCAGGATTACCAGTTTTATATACAGGTACAATCAAATTACTTTTAAGAACTGTTGGAAATCTTCCGCTATTAATTGACTTATTTATTAAATTTATCAGTACATCTATATAGTATACATAAGTTGTTTTGACAAAAAACCTCGTAATATCATCAATACCGCACGACTGCTTGTCAGTAAGTTCAGAAATCGCTTGTACTACATCATTATAGGTAAAATTAGATATAAACATACTGTTAATTACATTTGGTTGGACCGTACATTCTTCAGAGATGTTATCGTAGAAATGCTTATCTATTGTATCTTTAGCTATTTTACAAAAGTAATCACAAAAAATGCTAGCTACATCTAAACTGTTAGTTATTATTTTATCATCCATTCTGAGCTGTATGTTATTACAGTGTTCTTTATTTTTCTCTTTGATTGTATTTACGATTTTCCATAACTCCTTATTATTATTTGTAGCTTTGTGGATTTTGTTTTGATAAGAACTTCTTTTAGCTTCACGTATATTCTTCAGATGTAATTTTTTTTCTTTTTTATAAAAAACTGTTAGATTTTGATTCTTAACTGCTTTAACTATATGATACAGATCTTTTAACTTCTGTGATTCTGTGATAATATCACTAGTTATCCAATTATTTGAACTGGCATTTTTTTTATGTACATTCGTTTTTTTAATTGGACACGAAACATCTAAGCTCCAAGTAATTGTTTGTATGAAAATATTAAATGCATCATCCGAAACTTGAATATTGTAAATGTCCTCCCAGTCAACAGATGATATTAAAAAGGTAAAGTACTTTATGTTTTCACTTGAATAATTTCTTTTATATTTAATTAATTCAGGCAGCTTATTATTATCAGTGGAAGTTTCTATTTTAATCGTTCCAATTTGCACACAGTGATCACTTATTCCAGGGTCTTCAACTCTAGTAGAACACTCAACGTTTGACACAATGTAGTCTAGGCCGCTTTTCAGTCTTGTAGGTACATTAACTCTGTTCTCCATAAAATACGAATTAAAAATGTCATAAAGTTTCTTTTTATCGAACGAGTCAACTAAAAAATCTATGTTAAGATCCCCACATAGTACTACATACTTGAAATCATAAAATATTTTTGAAAGAACTGCATCAATCTGTTTAAAGAACGTATTAAGCATTCCATTACAACTCCTATATATTGTCAGAACACAAATATTCTCACCACCAATTTTTATTTTTAATGCAACACATTCAAAGTCAATTTCTATACATAAGTTATTTAGGTCAATTTTTCTAGATGTAAGATCTTCTTTGATAAATATCGCAACACCTCCGTGCTGCCTAGTTTTTCGGCAATATACAGTGGCCCGTTTGTAACCATTTATATGCATAGAGTTTACTGTAGTATCCGTCATCCATGTTTCAGAAAAACACAGTATTGTTGGATTGTGCTGATTTATATAAATTTCTAATAGATCAATTTTATTAGCAATGCCTTGCGTATTTATATGTAACACTTTAAATGAAATGTTGTTCTTAATCCCATTTTCATCATTTTTACATTCCACCTTCTTGTGAATTCCATCCTCTTTGAAATCTAGGAAAAAAATATCTTCCTACTTGTATCCCCTCAGGCCAAAAGTCAGCATCTTCCAATTCTTCTTTAAGAGATATGGGTACCCCAACTTTGAAGCAAGAGTTTATCCCTTTAGTTTGTAGTTTTTCACAAGTAATTTCACTGTTAGGTTTTTTCATTTTTAAATAGTTTAATACATTATCAGCATTTACTTTTGGGTTAACTTTACCAATAAAGAACCAAGCTTTCCTTTCACTTGCATAAAAATCTTGGACATTATTTTTTTCCGTACCAACTACAATGTTTCTTCTTCTGTTCCTTCTATTTTTAACTGGAATGAAGTCATCTTCATCATCATCATCACTATTATTTTTATTTTCTTTTTTTGAACTAGCGCCATCTCCAAGCACTTTTTTGGTATCAGTCTCATTGTCATGAGTAACTATTACACCAATGTTAACTTCATCTTCAGTATGGTTGTTTTCATTTTTATTCACTTTGTTAATATTAACATCAGCTTTCATTTGTTTTGCATAACTTCTTGTTTGAATTCGTTTGATTTCATGATTAGTGGTCTCCGCCATCTGTTGATCAGTATGTTCATTACTATTTATCGGTAACTTAGAAATCATGTTTGGATTTTTTTCCACAATTTTCTTAATAGTATTATTTAGATTATTAATAGTTTTTTCCTGATTTTCAATCTTCTGATATTGTTTAGTTAACAGATTTACACAATTAGATAAGGTTTCCTCTAGTTCTTTTAGTTTATTACTTATTAAATATAGTTCATCAGATTGATTATCTTCACAACACGTGTCACATAACCATTTACAGTTTTTGTCACTTTCCATAAGCTTAATTTCATTTTGCTTGTAATTACCACACTCAGCATGTATAAAATTCATACATTTTTTATTATTGCACTTTAAAATTTTCACATTTTTATCACTTTTTCCTTCACTACAAATTAAGCAGATTTCCTTGTCCGCCATATTTAATACCTTCCCTGGGTGTCAGTAGCAACAGTGCCGACTTAACTTTGAAGACCCTGTATATGTATGTATGTCCTGGAATTTTGTAATTAATATTTCACCCACTTCCACTTAAGCTATCGGGCTGAAATTTGGCACACACGTTTGGTTCTCATGACAATTACTTAAATGCCACGATTTTTATTCCAATATGGCGGACGTTACAAAATGGCGATATATCATTTCCACAGCAATCCCTATGATATGGGTATCAAATGAAAGAGCTTGATGAGCGAACATTTTGGGGGCAACTTAAGGGCATTTTGGGGGCAATTTAAGGGCATGCTGGGTGTCGAAGGGGGGTAAAATTTGGAAAGACTAAAATGAACATTTTTTTTAGAGACAAGCTTTTGTTTAAATGCACTAAAAAGGAAAAAATAATTTTTGATAATTTAAGTTCATAATTATAAAAGCGTGGGTCGTGAACTCTATGATAGCTTATTAGTCACGACCAACGCTTTTATAATTATGAACCTAAATTATTAAAAATTATTTTTTCCTTTTTAGTGCATTTAAATAAAAGCTTGTCTCTAAAAAGTTTTTTTTTACTAATAAATATTTATTTGATAAAATAATCTATATGTTTACAGCATCCTCAAATTGAGTTCTTATCAACGGTACCGCGCACACGCTAAATTTTGATGTACAATGTATTAGCCGCGATGGACAAAATTTTCTTATAAAACGATCCCTAGAATATCTGCGGAACACATCACTATATCTGCATGCCAAATTTCAATTTCCTGTAACTAACCGTTTACAATAACTGTGACGAACTAGAGTGACGGACGGATGGACAACATTTTGGTACGGTATGCGAAGTTTTTCAAAATGGAGATTTTATGGACTTACCCCTAAGTCCCACACCATCCGACCAACGCTAAAGTGTATCTTCTTATACTGTGTTCAAAGTTAACTCAATTACTAACTTTCTTATTATTTGAACTACGACTTCGGTTAAATGAACATTTTTACGTCGATCAGAAAAGTAATTGAGCATCAAATTTTTTAATTACTCGCAAAATTTACTTTTTTTTAAATGTAACACCCTGTAAATGTTTGCATTTTTTAAAAGAGAACAAAAATTAAGACAAAAATGTTCTCATGTATTAATGTCCTAAAGTTGAAAATAATAGTGTTATTAAGCCTTCTTCTTCTTCTTCTTCTTGGTCTATCTTAAACAATATGAACCTACATATACTTACTACGCAATGAGTTTAACTTTGATGGTAAAAAATAACGTTCTTTTCAAATTTAGAATAAGTACTAATGCAATGGAACGTTTTGTCCAGAATTTTTTTCCTTGTCGAAAAATGCAAAAATATACAGAGCGTTCCATTTAAAAAAGGTTAATTCTGCGAGTAACTCAAAAACCCGATGCTATTTTTCTGTTTTCACCATCGTATTAAGAATACTACAAAAAGTTGTCACTCCAATAATAAAAAAGTTAGCAATAGTTCAGACCTAACTTCGAACTCACATTATGATATGTATATAGGTAAATACACTCAGTTACATAAAAAGTGGATCACCTAGAAGTATATGTAATTTCGATTCGTTGTATTTTCAAAATTAATAAGCCGATTTTAAAAATTCTTTTTTTGTTTGATAGAGTAGAGTTTTAGGAACATTTTTATGTATGAATTTTGAATTTCAATCAAGGCCTGATTACAGTGGAGACGGAAGAATAAGACAATGTTTTTTTAGTCAAGTTTGAAGAATCCTACGGAAAGTAGCAGCAGCAGTAGAATTTTTTCCTTAATTGCATCTTATTCCTTGGCCCTTTTTGTATCGGTTCGTTTTTGTTTTCAGTAATTATCTCAAATAACACCCGAGTTATAAAGAAAAATTAAAAAAAACTGCATTCATTCTTTATTAATGTCGTGGCCATAAGTAGGCTGCGTCCATCATTAGTCAATGCCATTATGATTTCAACTTGTTCAGGAGTTATTTGTAGCACCATTATTTGTCCACATAAATGAAAAACTTAACAATAAACAATAATAACCATCAATAAATTCGGACTGTCAAAGAAATTATTCATTTGTTTTGTTCCTAAACACCGATACATTCCCAGCCTACTTATGGCCACGACATTAATAACGAATAAATGCAGTTTTTTGAATTTTTCTTTATAACTCGGGTGTTATTTGAGATAATTACTGAAAACAAAAACGAACCGATACAAAAAAGGCCAAGGAATAAGATGCAATTAAGGAAAAAATTCTACTGCTGCTGCTACTTTCCGTAGGATTCTTCAAACTTGACTAAAAAAACATTGTCTTATTCTTCCGTCTCCACTGTAATCAAGCCTTGATTGAAATTCAAAATTCATACATAAAAATGTTCCTAAAACTCTGCTCTATCAAACAAAAAAAAATTTTCAAAATCGGCTTATTAATTTTGAAAATACAACAAATCGAAATTACATATACTTTTAGGTGATCCACTTTTTATGTAACTGAGTGTAGATGAAAACTATTCTTGTATACAATAATCTAGGATGCATGTTGGTTGACATTCACAGATGTCAGGTTCATGGTCATTTGTCTGTTATTCGATTAAAGACGTTATTTCTCGACAGTATTTTTTTTCTTTGTTATTTTTTTTTGTGTCAGATTGTGACGTTTTGTTTCAACAAAAGAAAGAGACTTATGATAATTAATTAGCGGAGGTTATTTTTAAATTGAATGTAGAAATGCAATATGTTGATTAAAGCTATAGTTTCACAGTTTGTAATTAATTAATAGTGACAGGCGTTCTTTAATCGTGTTTACTTTTTTGTTGTCACGAAATATATTTAAGACTAGCTGCATTCACTCGATGTTGCCTCCTATTATGAGGTACAGCTTAAAAGCTTTTAAATAAATGCTTATTCTCGCTCCTGTTGGAAGGTTTGTGCCATGATTAAACATAAATTGATAAAATTCTGTCAGCTATCGCTACTCGCTATTTTTGCTCCAGCTGGAAGGTTTTATCATAAACCATGATAAAACATAAACTGATAAATTCCATTAGATTATTATTATTATAGTTATTACTAATTTCACTCACTGCTGATACCCATTTTGTCGTAGCGTAATAATTTTTCCAACAAAAAATTGCCCACATTTTTTGATAAAACTTGCCGTTATGACAAAAATTAAATTTCCTGTTGTACCTATTCATTGTTAAAATTACGTAACTTTTTTTGAAATTTTAGATATGAACGCGAAGTACTCTAGTAAGAAGAGTCAGGAAACACACACACAAAGGTTATAGATCTATTCATGGCTTATTAAACTGCACTGAAAAATTTGGAAAACCTGATTGTGGCTACCCTACAGACATAATTTTTCCAAGGTAGTCTTTTTGACGTGGAATTGGAATACATGACGCGAAGTGCTCTAGTAAAAAGTGTGATCAAGAAATATTAAATTCCCTTATGGAGGGTATGGGCTACCTAACTGCGTCAAAAAATTTAGAAAATTTAAAAGCATCCACCCTATAGAAGCAATTTTTCTAATATAGTGCTTTTTGACTTAAAATTTTAATACTTGACGCGAAGTGCTCTCGCAAAAAATGTGTTAGATTCCCATATGAGTGATATGGGCTATCTAACTGTGTCGAAAAATTAAAAAAAAAAATTTTTAAAGAAGCAATTTTTCCAAATTCTAACTCTTTTACCACAAAAATTCTATCTTGAAAAAATTGTTTGTATAGGGTGGCTGCTTTCAAATTTTCTAAGTTTTTTGACGCAGTTAGGTAGTGCATAACCTCCATATGGGAGTTTAATATTTCTTGAATACACTTTTTACTAGAGCACTTCGCGTCAAGTGTTCTAATATCACGTCAAAAATACTACCTTGGAAAAATTGTGCCTTTAGGGTAGCCGCATGCAGATGCATTTCGATAGTACGTGAATGTTCTATAACCCTGGTATGAGAATTTAATATTTCTTGAATACTTTTCTTACTAGAGTACTTCGCGTTCATATCCAAAATTTCAAAAAGTGTCACGTAAAAATAATTAGGCAAGCATTTTTAACTTCCCATTCGAAGTTATTGTAATGGGTCCGAAAATCGAAATCAAAAAGGAAAAAAAATTTTTATGTTTCAAGGTCACTACACTATTTTTACACTACTTTTAGAAAGATGTCTGTGTGTGTGTGTGTGTGTGTGTGTGTGTGTGTACGTATGTACGTACGTACGTACGTACGTATGTATGTGTCCATTTCTTTCTAAGACGAAATCTCGAGAACGAAAAATGATATCGACTACGTTGGGGTCCAAATCGACGCGTATTAACGTAAATATGATCTGAAAGGAATTTTTTTAAAATCGGTTCAGCCGTTCTTTTTTCTTAACCAAATAACCTCCAAAAAAGTAGATTTTACACAATATCTCGCGAATAAAAAATTATATCGACTTCGTAAGGGTGTCAATCGAGGCGTGTTAACGTCATTTTGATCCGACATAAATTTTATAAAAATCGGTTCAGCCGTTTTTTTTTTTTTTTAATTATTGATGTTTTAATGATTAAAATGATTACTTTTCTGTGTAATATCTAATTTAATTATTATTATTAAATATTTATCAAACTGGGAAGTTCGTCGTGTGGACCTCAAGGGTCGCACTTTAGTCCTAATAAACGACCCACCTCACGGCTTGTTGATTTCTGGTTTTACTTCAGCTAGCAACTAAGGGCAAAAACAAATTTTAGTTTAGTAAAAAACAGGGCCGGCGCGTCAAAATATGCCGCTTAAGGCGAATACAACTTTTGCCCCCCCCCACATATTAAAAAATTAATAAACCGATGATATATTTTATATAGTAGTAGAAGGTAGAACTAAAAATCGGTGAAAACTCGAACAATATAATCATTTTTAAAAAGTAGAATACCGCACGAAAAATTCGCTGCTACAAAAATATGCCGCCCTAAAAATATGGTGCCGTAAGGCGATCGCCTGTCCGACCAGGCGCACGTGCCGGCCCTGGTAAAAAATATAAATTTATAGAAAACTACTTTAAAATGTATTTGAAATGGATTTCATTTTTTTAATATTTTGAATAAAATAACTGCGCTCCAATAATGACTTTTTAAATACATGTATTAAATTGTTCATAAAAGTTAATCAACTGAATAAAATATAGCGCTATTTTGCATATTTTTTATCCATGTTTCCATATTTTTACAGTAGATTAAAAAAACAGTTCAACGCATCAATAACCTGTGTTTGCAAAATGTAATCAAACAAAATATGTTATTTTTATTAATTAAATTGGCATAAAACACAGATTTTTTATGGAAAATGTATTTTAAATAAAATACCTTTTTTTGCTCTTCATCATTTTTATTGAAAAATATATTATGTATACAAGGTGTCCACGGAAACGCGTCCTGACATGGGTAACTTTCTATTATCAGAGATGGAAAGCCGCTTAATTAAATGGACAAAGTAGTGCGAAATTATCTATCTATTAAGAATTAGTCGAGAAAACAAATGAATTCCGCGCAGCTTTTGTTTTATTTTAAAAAACGTTGAATTTGCCGAATTTTAAAATAGACTGTAACTCTATCGAAAAACTATTTGAACATCCCTAGAGCAACTTTTTACGAGGAATAGAATGACGTAGTGTGCAATTTTTATTTATTAGTTTTCGGGGTAGTTACACAAAATTCCTTTTTTCTTACAGACGCCAAATTGGAATTTTATATATACAAATTCTGCTTATTTTTCTGATAAATTTGGTGTATCACATGCCACATTTAAAAGGTAGTGAAGTAGAGACCCATTTAAAAAACAACTGACAGCCAAATTATAATTCAGTTCTGCCAAACTACGATTTATTATTAATTTTACACTTTAAAATCACTGTAAAATTTCGCCTCACTTTGTCCATTTAAGCGACTTAACAAAGTTACCCATATTAGGACATGTTTCCGTCACAGGCTCTCTACTGTGTTTCCACTTTCCGTAGACACCCTGTATATTAGTTAATATTATATCGGTTGCTAACAGATTGTTATTACTTCCCATCTCTAGAAAAGTATTGGATTTAGTCCGAAATTTTCTTTTCGAGATATTAATATAGGTTTTTACGTTTTGACACCTTAGGAATCATTTGAGACCATTTTCTGATTGATGCCTGTGCGTGTGCGTGTGCCTGTGTGTGCGTGTATGTGTGTGTGCGTGTATGTGCGTGTGTGTGTATGTGCGTGTGTGTGTGGTGAAATTTTTCTCCTTCGATATCTCAAAAACGTAACAACTAGGCTCATGCATGGTGAAATTTTTTCTCCTTCGATATCTAAAATTAAAAAACGGTACGACATAGGGTCATGCAATTTATTTTGTTGTATTTGTCAGCACTTAACTTAGATCCTATTAGATTTTGAGCCAAATCAGGTTTAGCAATTGTTTACTATGTGGGAAGTATAGGACTGGCTATCTAGTAAAATTTTTTTTAACATTGGAAATGTTTATGTTCGTATATGGGGGCAGAGTTACGAGTTTTCGTTCAAGGCCAAAAGACAACGGTGTCGCGATCAAGTGAGTAGCAATCATGCAAAATTTAACAAGTGCAATTTTTTCGAAATGTGTTTTATATCATGTCCAGTTAATTGAGAGGTATTTGCGACGATCTGCGGTGTTATTTTTGAGCAAATGTTAATAAATACTGTAGAAAAATCCATTTAAAAGTTAAGTAATCAAGCAAAAATGAACGCGTATATAACAGAAGAATAATAGGGTTATTCCTGACAAAACTAAACAGTGCATTGATAAATATTGTGTGTATAATAAACAGTTAATTATGTTTCATATATGCTGTTATCATTTCCAATGTCCTCGATGGTTGCAAGGATTGCGAAATCTGTGAATTTTTTTAATATAGCTAGGTTGTAGAAGTGAATCTTCATACTAAGCTCACGCTAGTACGAAGATTCACTTCTACAACCTAGCTATATTGAATTAACACTCGCATGTAGTGAAAATCTATTGATTCCGAAGCATATAAGGGGAATTTTAGATTAGTAATCATGTCACGGTTGAGTAATGTAAGCTCATTTCGCTGCGAAAGTGGAAAGGTTCAGGTTAGAATCCTGACTGTGACTATGGTTGGTAAAATGATTTTTTCCGATATGTTTGGAATCAATTGTATAATTGGCTGCTTTCCAACAAAATTTCCATTATTGTTTAATGCTTTGTGAAAATGTATTGAATTTTTTTTCCAGACTGGCGATTTTCAGGATATATTTAAGGGTTTAAATAAAATTTCATAGTGCATTTTTTTTATCCGCAGCTGCTAAACACATAAACATAATTTAAATTACAAATTAAAATAAAATCAGCACCCTATATTATAATACCTATGTGAAGAAGAATACCAATTTATAAAAGACTAGCTTTTATATGTCAACATGTCAGGTTAAAAACGCAGTTGTTTAAATTACGTGCCGATTGGAAAACTTTTTACTGCAACTAATGGGTTTTTCATATCGTCTTGATTCCTGAAAGCTCTAAAACTTAATTCAGTTTACAGATGACGTGACCTAAGCATGTTTACACTTTCACTTGCTTTAAAACTGACACTAACTGTGTTTATATTGGATTCATTTGTCTACTCGCCATTTATGTTTATTTGTATGTTGTGCAGAGCAGTTCATATTACTGAACCGCCTTACAAGTTGATAAGATATCATTTAATTATTTTATTCATACATATTTTTTTTAAATTTTAAATTCGTCATTTCTGTTGAAAAAAATATTGTATTAGATTTTATTCTTTGCTGTGTTTATGTAAGTAACTAAATTGATTTGACCTTGTGTTACTCAATTACGTAACTAATTTAAATGAATTTTGCATTCATGGTTCTTAAATTTCATGATGAAGGCAATAATCATGGTGTGCTCACTCTTATAGAAAAGCTCAAACCATGTTAGTTCTGACTGCAAAAACCGAAATTATTGGCGCTGCTAACTTTTGAATATTAATGATCACAATATCTTAGGTAACGTAGTATATTATTAAATGAATGCATAATGACTGGCATCATAACATAGCTGACTACAGTATTATGTTACGTCATTGTCAAAATGGGTGTTTCATTGTATACTGATGCAGTCATTATATTCGTGTTTTGTAAAAGTGAAAAAAATAGTTTTTAAGTGATGTGTTCCCAATTGCAATAATGCTAATAGTGGGAAGATTACATTTTATTCATTTCCTAAGGAAACTGAGGTAAGAATAATTTATTTATCTATGACTATGATATTATAAGTAAGATACTATAACTTAAAAATCATATAATCACATTTATTCAAGTTCCACGTCGTTATATTTTGTTTGAATGAAATAATAATATTTATAGATGTTTAAAATATTAAAAATCTGGGATTGACAAGTGTTTAAAATACTTAAAATTATGTTTTAATTACAGAGATTTCATCAGAGGATTTTTGCGATCAATCGTAGGGATTTCCTTGATAGTCCTAAAAATCGAGTCCGAAAAAATGTCCGAGTGTGTGAAGCTCATTTCTCTGAAGATTGCAAATATGAAGCCGTGAAAATCAATATTATTATTATGAAACAATTCTGAAAACTATATTATTAATATTTTATTGTATTATTTTATATTTACATGACTTGATAATATTATAATAATTTAGTTCAGTGACTTATTTCGTATTCATATGTTATTTTTTTAATGTTAATATAGTTTGTTATTATGAAAAATTGTAATAAAACTGAAAAAAAAACATTTCTTTTATTTTTTATTAACCTTTTCAATTTGTACGTCATTTCTAGGAAAATTAAATTTAAAGATACGAGTAAAATATTTGAAATTACCGCTTCTTTCATTGTGGCACACTAGCGCCATACTCCATAGTGGCAGTAATCAGTACTAAAAGGATAGAGTGGGATATCTATACTACTCTATCTATGGTTGCACACTAGCGCCATAAGTTTTTGCAGTCAGTACTAAAAGGGTCAGAGCATTCATGATAGAGTGGGCTATCTATATAACTCTCTTATCTATGGCAATAATCATGCTGTGCTCACTCTTATAGAAAAGCTCAGACCATATTATGTTAGTTCTGACTGCAAAAACCGAAATTATTGGCGCTGCTAACTTTTGAATATTAATGATCACAATATCTTAGGTAACGTAGTATTTTATTAAATGAATGCATAATGACTGGAATCATAACATAGCTGACTACAGCATTATGTTACGTCATTGTCAAAATGGTTTCATTGTATACTGATGCAGTCATTATATTCGTGTTTTGTAAAAGTGAAAAAAATGGTTTTTAAGTCCTGTGTTCCGAATTGCAATAATGCTAATAGTGGGAAGATTACATTTTATTCATTTCCTAAGGAAACTGAGGTAAGAATAATTTATTTATCTATGACTATGAGTAAGATATTATAACTTAAAAATCATATAATCACATTTATTCACGTTCCACGTCGTTATATTTTGTTTGAATTAAATAATAATATTTACAGATGTTTAAAATATTAAAAATCTGGGATTGACAAGTGTTTAAAATACTTAAAATAATGTTTTAATTACAGAGATTTCATCAGTGGATTTTTGCGATCAATCGTAGGGATTTCCTTGATAGTCTTATGAATCGAGTCCGAAAAAAGTCCGAGTGTGTGAAGCTCATTTCTCTGAAGATTGCAAATATGAAGCCGTGAAAATCAATATTATTATTATGAAACAATTCTGAAAACTATATTTTTATTGTATTATTTTATATTTACATGACTTGATAATATTATAATAATTTAGTTTAGTGACTTATTTCGTATTCAAATGTTACTTTTTTAATGTTAATATAGTTTGTTATTATGAAAAATTGTAATAAAACAGGGAAAAAAACATTTCTTTTATTTTTTAATTAACCTTTTCAATTTGTACGTTTTTTCTCGGAAAATTAAATTTAAAGATACGAGTAAAATATTTGAAATTAGCGCTTCTTTCATTGTTGCACACTAGCGCCATACTCCATAGTGGCAGTAATCAGTACTAAAAGGATAGAGTGGGATATCTATACTACTATATCTATGGTTGCACACTAGCGCCATAAGTTTTTGCAGTCAGTACTAAAAGGGTCAGAGCATTCATGATAGAGTGGGCTATCTATATAACTCTCTTATCTATGGCAATAATCATTAATTTTTAATCGGTGCCGACTGCCGAGTAAGGAATTCTCAGGGGCAGCATTGAAGATAATAATTTATTAAATCATATTCAGAATTCAATATGATGAACAATTAAAAATTTGATTAATAGTGAAGTCGTACGCTATACAATGAGAAATATTACCGACAAGGCGTATGGTAATTGTAACATTTCGTATCTTTACACCAAAGGTTCCACCATTTTTTAAGGCGTATTTACTTAAATTTTTCTCATTATAAAACTGAAGTCAAACCAATCTAGGTAGGTACAACTTATTAATTTATAAGTATATTAAAATTAAAAAAAAACGTAATTTTGTGACATAAACCTTTTCTTGCTACATTATAAAACACTAATCACCTCCACTGTGCTTCAAAAGAAAAGAAAGGTTACAATATTCAATGAAACTTTGCAGTGTGGAACATTTCAGTCGAAAAATTATTGTGACGATGATGTGCAAAAATATTCCTCAACGAAATAGGTAAAAAGTTTTTTTTCTTTGTTTAAAGGCACTGTAAATGCATGGGAGTGGGAGTTATTCTAAGTTGATTATTTTTGAAGCTGTATTTACGTTGTTTCTGTGTTTTTTAAGAATTTATTTTTGTGTTATTGTTTTTAATTGAGCAGACTTCCACCTACGCTTATTTTTGAATAAGAGTTCTGTTGTTTTGTGTAAGCTGTGTTACGGAACCTGTACGTTGTGCAAAACAAAATAAATAATATTAGTAATACAATAATAAGTAATCTTTATTAGTACTGGATTAAAGCACTAAAAGGCGAGGTTCAACCATTGGCTGTTTTTCAAACTAACCTTTTAGAATAGAAGTGATGCCATTTTCCTGAACAGAAGTGATCTATAAACGTAATAAGTTTTATAAGAACTGACGTGTTTACATAAGTGAAAGCTTAAAATTCAAGCTAATTGACAAATTCTGTCTTCGTGAATTCACTATGCGTATCAAAAACAAATCTGCTCTGACAACTTTCTTGAATTTATATAAAATTTTATGTAAATCGACAGCTGTGTTATTAAAATATTTTTCTGAATAACAAACTGATCATTTTTTACGAAAAAATTTCCATTGCAGGCTATTTTTGTGATTTGTAAGATATTGTTTATTTTGTAGTCTATTCATGTCCTACTGTGAAATTACACTGAATAGCATTGCAGTTGTTTAATAATATATAAGCTGTAACAGAAAATGCAATAATTATTAAGTGATACTTTTTAGTTTTGCTTTTTTTTTTGTTCGGTTACTCATGTCGACGTCGAGGTCACGTCACGTCACGTCCAATCGAAGAATCGCGTATATATCCCAACACCATTGCAGAGCACTGCGTCATCCCAAACAGACAACTTGGTATAACATAAATATAGCAGTACCTACACACAACGGGATGCGTGGTGTAGGGATACAGCAGCTGCTTTATACGCAGTAGGTCGCTGATTCGATCCCGGACGGCACCATTAATTTTAGTTTCTTTTTAACTATTCCATATTTCACTTGATATTTATTTTTACATTTTTCCACTTGATATTTATTTTTACATTTTTCCACTTGATGTTTATTTATATTTTTTTCTTATTTGATTATATTTTCTCTATTTATTTTTTATTTTAATATATCATACAGTGTCAAACTTAGCGGGATGAGCACTTTTAGCTTTGAGTTTAAACCACGTAAACAAAATTACATACTTTCGGCGATTTCGGGTTCAAAGCGTTTAGGGTTATGGCAAAAAGTTTCACTTGCACCGTGGTTTTACAAAACCGCACCCTAGTTTTTATTTCTGACATGAATTCTGAAGTTCGAAATAATTACAAGTACCTATCTCTACTTACATAGATATAAAAGTCTCATAAATAATTATTATAATAATTAATACATTTTTTGGTTGATGTGTAACATAATATTTTCTAATTTCTGTTCGGAGTGATAAATATTATACCTACCTATAAAAAATGATCTATCACACGTAAGTGGTCGGAACCAGTGCCTTTACCCTAATTTGTTTGGTAATAATATTGCTAAAATAAGGAGATACAATTTCAAAAAATATTTTTATGCCATGTATTTCTAAATTAAATAAAATATGTACCGCCCTATAATCTTGTAAATTTTATATGAATGAGCCAATAACTTTTTTATTTTTTCGGAACAAACGCTGAAATTTTGTAGGTGTCCGGAACAAACCGAGAACAAACGATTGGCATAATAAAAGTTCTCAAAATGTTGTTATTTGGACGTGGTCCATACAACTTGACGTCAAGTTGGCTGGCCACCTATTATTGCTAATAACTTTTTTATTTTTTCGGAACAAACGCTGAAATTTTGTAGGGGTCCGGAACAAACGTAGAACAAACGATTGGCATTGAAAAACTTGAAAAAATTTAAGTTGGTCCATACAACTTGACACACATGGACGGATATGCTTTGCATTGTTTCATTGCTTTCGCTCCATTAATAACTATGCATAAATCATTGATTTGAATTTTCGAACTAGACTTATAGCTTATGTCACTCGGGAAGAAGTAGGATTTTGAACATTGAAAGAATTTGTCAAATTGGTTTAGTTGTCTCTGAGTTCAGTGTGAAGAAACAAACAACGATTGCCTCTTTATATGCCTATAAGTTATAACACATTATTACTTATAGATTAGCCAGTACTGTTGTCCGGATTTTTTAACACACTGTATAATTTCGCACTTATTATTTTACTTCAATATTAATGCTCATATTGAGAATTTAAGAGTTAAGGTATAGTTAGAAAAAGTCGTGAACAATTACATGTTTATTTATAATTTCAATGATTACTCTATGACACATAATCTGGTTATCACATGTGCTCGAAAATAAATATACATATTCAAATAAATTAGCTATTTGTTGTAAGCGGACCATAGATTTTACTGCAAATTAAAGATAATAACACTAAAATACACAGTTTGATGTACCAATAGTTTATGCTTCAAATTACACTCCTAAACATTAACGCACCACTCCGTTTTTCTGCTATAGTCTTATTAAACTGGAATCGCCATGTAAAAAATATTATGTATTGTATTATGTTTTTTATTTGATGACAATAAATCTTTTATATATATATATATAGTCTTATTCATTTCCAAAATACAGTTGATCACGCGGAGAGTGCGTGATCACTCTACAGGGTCGGCATTACGTAAAGTAATGAAATACATTTTATCAGCAGAAGTATTTTAGAATTCGCTAATAATTCACTTTTGTAAACGTTTATAATCATATTTTTCTCACGAACCTTTAAACGACTTCTTTTTTTGGGGGACTACAAATATTCATTTTAACCCCAGTGGCTGAGTCTGTCGACGACATTTTTATTGATGGATAGTTTATTCGTGTTTCTGTTTGGAAAATATACAGGCGTATGTTGTGTAACCAAAATAATTGTACACGTAGGTATAGCACAGATGTTGAGTTTTCTTTAAAATGTATTAATATCTAATATGACATTAAATGACTATAAACAAATTTGACATTTGTAGAGAAGATGTTATTATTTTTACACTGTTTATTTAATGATGCGTCGCTATGAAAACCTAAACCTCATAAACTGGTATTTTTCCAACAGTGTGACTTACCTACAGCCACACAATAAATAAATAAACAAATTACGGTCCAGTATATTTGCAAAATTTGAAATTCTCGCCAACGACCAATCACAACTCAAGAAACAAAGGGACACGTGCTGATCACGCACATAATAAATTATCTTGAAAATGAAGAGACTTTAGGTATACGTTAAAGCAGCGTTTCCTAGACTTTTTCACCTACGGACCCCTTAAAGATTATCTATATTGTCGCGGACCCACCCCCCATTAATATAAATCAAGAGTAATTTTTTTTGAAGTGAAACTTCTTTGCGCACGGTAGAATGAACTGGATTCATCTGACCAATAAAAAAATGATATATTATTTTGTAAATGTCAATTTGTAACATTTATATAAGGTGTCCAAGACTTGCGTTGTCGGCCGATATATTGATTTTGGGTGAAGATAGAAAAGAAGTTTAATTACAAAGGTTGTATAATTTTTAATGATGTATAACCTAAAATTATTTTCAATTATACAGCCTGTCCCATTTAAGCGTGGCAGATCAAAGTTATGTTTTTTTTAACCTATCACCCTGTTTTTATTTGTTTTTTCAATTCTGCATCTAAATGTGAATAGAAATTGTAAGGGATGCCATGCTCGAAAATTCAGTAATTTTTGAGTTATTCAAGTTTTTTAGAAATTTTTGACACGTGCAGACCTTTACCTAAAATTCGACATAGCCAAAACAAAAATCTTTATCAAACTGAAATTTTGAGGATCACTAGATACTAGACGGACAAATCAATGTCTGTCCTAAAAACATGAATTTATTATGCAGGGTGTTCAAAATAATGTACTTCTTTTACCTAACTTCAATCACGTGTAACTTTTGTGTGTTCAATACAACGAGGTTATTTTTTTGCTGGAATTGTATTCTTTAGGATATTTACTAACACTTTTATTAAGGGTTGTCCATACCTAAACCTAATATTTTCATATAAAAATGTTTGGTTTAAGTATGGACAACCCTTAATAAAAGTGTTAGTAAATATCCTAAAGAATACAATTCCAGCAAAAAAATAACCTCGTTGTATTTAACAATCAAAAGTTACACGTGATTGAAGTTAGGTAAAAGAAGTACATTATTTTGAACACCCTGTATAATAAATTCATTTTTTTAGGACAGACATTGATTTGTCCATCCATTATCTAGTGATCCTCAAAATTTCAGTTTGATAAAGTTTTCTGTTTTGGCTATCTCGAATTTTAGGTAAAGGTCTGCACGTGTCAAAAATTTCTAAAAAACTTGAATAACTCAAAAATTACTGAATTTTCGAGCATGGCATCCCTTACAATTTCTATTCACATTTAGGTGCAAAATTGAAAAAACAAATAAAAACAGGGTTCTAGGTTAAAAAAACATAACTTTGATCTGCCACGCTTAAATGGGACAGGCGATTCGAAAACATTTTTAGGTTATACACCATTAAAAATTATACAACTTTTGTATTTAAACTTCTTTTCTATCTCCATCCAAAATCAATATATCGGCCAACAACGCAAGTCTTGGACACTCTGTATATGTAAATTTGGCATATTATGTAAGTTTCACATCTGCAGGGTGTAGTGTAAAGAACATATCACTGCTTGGCGGACGGCGTTTGTACAGTTCGACCGGAAAGCTAATTAAAACTATAAAATCGCAAATTAGTTATAAGTGTAATAACAGAAATGGTCCAGTTTAATGCACACTAATGAGTCCCGATTTTGCATTTGCAAATTTGTATTTAAGGAAATTTATAGAGTTTATTGGATAGGGCTAATTACGCAATTAAGCACAGTTAAGCCAATGTTCGTGTACCTAGTAGATTAAGTATTGAAAATCAGTACCTATAGTCCCTACTATTTTTTAAATAAACATTGTAAATTATAGACGCTCGACATCAGACAGTACTATTTCTTATTATCTCAATGCTGTGAATTATCAATGAAAAAAATAGAAATATTGCTGTGTACTATAATATGAACACATGTTAAACATTCGAACGGTAGTCAAAGTTATATGTATTGTAGGTATATAATATAATATAATGCATGTATTTTTGTGTACATAACATATTACTAAATCATAGAATAATATGAAAACTTGGTAGAATGCCAGTTTTGATTTTAAAACTCATTGAGTAAATACAGGGTATCGTGTATGTTTGTCGACGCTAGCGGGGTTGTTGGCGAAAAATAACGCTTACCTAATGGAAGCACTTTTTTTAAAATTTATTTTTAGTTCAAATTAAACAGTATAAGTAAGCTTTAACTAATAGTATAAATTCTAGAGTTGCCCTGGAACATTAATAGCTTACAGGAGTACGTTAATAATAACAAAATGATTAGGTATATTGCAAAAACTAACCATAGCATTGTAATGTAAGTAGACTGTTTTGATAGATCGTGTCCAATCGAAAATAAATGTAGGTACATTTTTATCAACTATCATTTTTCTAAGAAAAAGTGTGATATTACTATTGACTCCGAGTTTGGAGTAAGTAAGGCCTAGGGGGCAAGTACCTATTAACAAGGTTGCATTCGCAAGGTAGTTCAGGTTTTCTTAATAAAAAGGATTACAAATAATACATTTTTTATGTTGTATTTTTATGGAAATAATAAATAATAAAACATCGACATGGTATCTACTCTAATTACAATAAATCAACAAAGGATGTTGCCCCGAAATATTATTACTACTTGCCCCACTATACGATTTTAAAAATTTATTGAGATTTATAAAAAAACAATGGATTTGAAAGAGAATTAATAATAAAAGTTTGTAACTGAATAATTCCTCACACTAAATTCACAAACAGAATAAGAAAAGTACCGAAATTACACGTCAAAAATCAAAGTTTACGTACCTAAACATCTTTTTTCTAAAACCTCGCTAAAAAGCACGCTCTCACTACCCTTCCATGTGGACTGTGGAAGTCCAGCGTGCTTACGTAATGAGACACATTATAAAGAATAAATGAAGTCGAAAAAATAGCGCGGTCAAAGGTATCAAATTTATTCTGAAAAATCCGTAAAACTACTTATAATTAGCCCCTAACTTCCTTACTATACAATTTTCTTAACAGTTTATCATTTTGAACAAATTATTTATTTTTTTCTCAAAAATAAACCTAAATATATGTCTTAAATATAAAAGGACACAGTGCATAAGTGCACAAAATATGTCCTGTTTTTTTTCTTTGACCCACCGTGTATATTATTTACATAAAGTCACCTCTTAGGTAATGTATTCTATACAAATTATTTCGTCTATGAACAAAGAAACTAATTAGGTTCGCGTTCTGTTTTACCGATATTTAGAACGTAGTTTGGAACGCGATCCTTTACCGACAACATGCTGCTATCTTAGAGATTTTCTTTTAAATTAACACGAGGAAAAACGAAATACACGATACGAAAAAACACCGGTGCTTGTAATGCTTGTTTTTATGATTTGAACAGATTTTACATCTTATCTGAACTAAAAGAACGTGAGATAAAAATACTATAAAAATAAGATTAACGATTATTGTTATTGACAGCTGAGATTGTGAATCATAGATGCTAGACATTTTAGACCATTATTGTTTTTTAAATCTATACTTAATAAGTTTGATTTTACAATAAAGTGGATTGTTTTGATTGGTGTTAACATATCATCGTGTACTAACAAAAACATGTCATTGTGTAAGCTTTTTAATCGGGGACAATATAAAATATTATGTTTATTCCAGAAACGGAATATTTAATTTTCAAAAAGTGAGTATCTATTTTTATTCGACAGTCCGCCAGCGGTTCCTTTTAAACCGGTTAACTTTTTTTTTAACTTTTTGTTAACCTTTATGTGTCATCACTATATCGTTTCTTTTATTATTGCCATTGTTTATAATTGACGTGTTTGTTGGCTGCAAGTTCTGAATTGGTTCTGAACTGCTAAAGCGTGCGTTGGCAAAATAAAACGCTTCGGACACAATTGCGTATTTGTTGATCAATTTCTCGGACTCTTCAGACGGTTTTTACTTAGTCTTAGCAAATCTAGGAGCCTATAACTGCTAAAACAAAGTTCACACAGTTCGAAGAATGCGAGAATTTGATCAACAAACATACAGTTGTGTCCGAAGAGTTTTATATTACCAACTAGAATCTGTGTTAAACGTACGTTCATCCATTGACACGACACGGCTGTCAAATTTCATTTATTCTGCTGAAATAACCTCGTTTTTTTAAACACGTCGTCGTTAATCATTAAATAATAATTAAAGTAATTTGTTATGGGATGGTGTCTTGTACCTGACTGTAGTTATAATGAAAATTATGACTGCAAAAAGTTTAAATTTCCGACTGAGGAAAAAGCTAGAATAATACCTAGATATCCAATACCTTAATTTATGAAAACATTTTTTTTATCCTTTTAGCTTGCCCTCCCTTGATCTAGCGTAGCTCAGACGATTTCAGAACACTTTTTCAACTCCAAATGGAAAGAACAAACACATTTTCTAATTACAATTGCTCGAGAAACGTCAACGAGGTTAAGTTAGGTTAGAATAAACGTCACTGGCTGAATCAAGTAAGGACATCCATTTTTCATAAATTTTTAATTTCAAATAAAAAATAATAATAAAGTTTTATAGCCAATAATGACGGGATTTATTAATTACTTTTATGAAACAGCCATTGTTTTGGTAAGAAATGTGTTTTAAGAGAATAGTAATGAATATTCCGTTAAACCCCATACATATTTTTAAATTTCGCGCTCAAATTAGGACCGCCTACTTTGTAATCTATTAATTCAGCTTTTTATAACACGAACACATTGTGACATTGTGTTTTAACTTTACATGGTTACGGGCCGTGCGTCAACGCAGTCGCATTATGAGTCCTTTTTACATACGGGTTTTTCTTTTGTTTCACTTTTTACACAGAGCTTTTCAAAGCTATGAGTTATGTATTGTATGTTATGTCGCAGCGGAAATTATAAATTTGGCAATTTACAAAGAGGCTAGCCTTTGTAAAGTGCCAAATTTATAATTTCCACTGCGACATAACATACATTACATAACTCTATTAGTCAAATTCCAAAATTTAAGATAGTGAGTCATGCATATATAGTTCATAACAAAGTTAACGGAGCGGGAAAGCAATGAAACACATACGTCCCAGGCATAAAACTATGCCGCGTACATAAATAGTGAAGTATGATTGCATGACTCACTGCCTTAAATTTTGGAAAATTAAAAAAATTAAATTGTGTTTTAAAAACCACCAACAGCTAAGGTTATTTGGGCCTAGCACCAATTCATATTTTCAATTTATTATTTTTTTTAATAATAAATTGAAAATCCAATTGACGCTTTTACCAGCTCTCGGGCTAGAATTAAATTTTGGAACTTGACTATACATACCTACATTGTAAACATAACTGTACAATTGATATTTATGAAAGTCGGTTAAAAATACGATTATCAAATGTTGATTAAAGTTATTTATAATTAATTGCTTTTTTATCAAAATGTATCGATGTAGCAAACTTTTTAGTTTAAATTCTGTATAATTATAAAAAAAGAGGTTACATTGTTTGCTTTTGAAGTTCTACTTTTGAATTGCTGAATAATTAATAACATTACGTGACGCGATATTGATTCGTGTAAAAATAATGACGTTTACACGATATGTGATTGCATTTACTATATGAATACAAGAATTGTTTTATTTATTAACTAGATCGTATCATTCTTGTTTTGAACACTGCTATAATTGAGGTTCCATGACAAATTGAAGTGTCACGAGAGCCGGAAATAAAATTAATGTCAAATATCTCTTGAAATTATAAAAAATCTTGTGGTGTGGTCAAAAAAAATTCCTAACGTATTGGGATCCGTCAAATGAGCATCTGACATCTGGTGGCAGAAAATTGTACACAAACGAGGGAAAATTTTATATGCTAACAGTGCAAATTAATCATGAAATTGTTTATTACAAAAATAAAACAAGTAAAATAAACAAAAAGTTTATCGAAAATGGAATTCGCGACGTTTTCTAATATCATGGCAATAAACACTGTCAGTTGTTGCCTTGTAAAACTTACTTTACAGAGAATTATTTTCTAATGAAATGTGGAAAAACTGTATTTATGAATTAAAAAAATATTTTATAGTAATAATCAGATGTACTTGTTATCATACTGCACTAAAATAGTTGAATCCCTGATGATTAACAAATTTATAGGATTAACTTCGTATACAAATATTTTGAGGTTAGTAACTTACCAACTTATTACAATATAACTTATTATGTTGCAGTTATGTGTTTACATTATTCACCTAACCTAGCCTTAAAAGCGCATTGAGCGCTGATGATTAATTTCGTGGAGATTTTCTTTTAATTTTGATGTTTTTAAGCAATATGTCGTAAAGATTACTACTTTTGACAGTTCATTTTGCATGCATTTTTCTCGTTATATTTCCGACATTTGATAATATGCCCGGCTTTGAGAATCCGTTCTCCTTCAACGAAATTCCTTTGTTTAGGATTCGTACCGGCCCAATCACAAATTGCACTTATATTTATCATTTCTTATCACTTTGAAAATCATAAAATTACACGCAAAAGTATACCCCGTATATGAAATGTCTCTCCGTCTGCGCCATGTTTTTGAAGCTCCACCTATCTGACGGATCCCAATTGGAAAAGTTTTATTTGTCGCGGATTAGCTCACGAACTATTGAACCTATTTAAATTATTTCACTGTTTAAAAGTCTACCTCTAATTCTCGCGTAACATAGGTTATATTATGCAATTAGGTTAAGAAAAATTAAGGGTGATGAGCGAAAGTGCGTAACGCAAGTCGGGAATCCCGCACGCGATTTTGGACTAAATTGGTGTATGCTGTCTAAACTATAAAGGTTGATTTATATTATCCGAACAGACACGGAGCGGGAACGTAGCGTTTTTGGTAAGACAAACATTTTTACATGCATTTCAAATACGAATATTTATACTTAGCGGATCCCGTCCGTTCAGACACGTATCAATACTCGTATTTGAAATTCATGTAAAAATGTTTGTCTTTCCAAAAACGCTACGTTCCCGCTTCGTGTCTGACCGGATAATATAAATCGAGCTTGACGTATCGTAATAATAATATTATGTCACTCGGAAAGAAGCAGGCTTTTAAACAATGAAATCATTTTTAAATCGGTTCAGTACTTTCTGAGATTAGCACGGACAAATATAGAAAACTCGGGTCGCAGTGCCAAACCCTGCCGACATATAGTGTATTTGCTAATACTTGCATTGTACCAAATTAAATACACCCTTCAGTAAGTAAATCCGTATCCGCTCCTAATGTTTTCATAAAATTTGTAAGTCCGGTCCTGCCAGGCCGATTTTATTAAAATTTTAGCAGCACATTTTAATCGTTACTAAAGGGTTAATTTTCAATTTTTAAACGATTCTGAGAATTTTTTCGGTATTTTTGGGCCCAAAAACAATTTTCAACCCCTAAAAACTACCCTTAAAATGGTCCGATTGGGCCCATTTTAAATAAGTTCCGTGCGGTGATGGATTCCAACGTGTGTACCAAATTTCGTTAAAATCGATTGATTCTTTTGAGAGTAATCGTGCTAACACATGTACATATATATATTATATACTGTAACGGTTAACCAGCCGAATTATAAAAAATGTAGAGCAGTCAAAATTAACTTAGTTACAAGGCAACCACCGGCTAGCTTAACTCAGCGGTGCAAGGCGTGGATCCCCGTAGGGAACTAATGATAAAAAATAACGTAGGGGTAGTTGATGACTAGGGAAGTCAACCTGCTGCGAAGCAGCGACAGCACAAACACAAAAGGCCAAAGCCTACAAGAAAAATCCGACCACCGACCACTAAAATAATAATAATAATTAAAACTAACAAGATCTGGAGATTAGGTGAGTTCTTTGAGGTGGAAGAGATTCGCCCCAGTTAGAACCGACCGGTGTAGAGGGCGCCAAGACGTAACTGGGCGAGGCGAACTCAACTTGTCTAAGGTTGAGTGCACAAAAATGAACCGCCTAAATCTCCTTCACTAACAACCGACAAAAGAATAAATAGATAGTTAAAATAAAAAATAACAACTGAATAACAAAACGAGCACAAGAATAAATTAAATAAATAAACAAATAAGGACACACACCCCAACAACGAACGGCCACAGGCCGCTCCACTACCAGACTAAAAAACAACAAGACACGTGGGCAGAACCACGTCAACAAAAATTCCACAAAAAAATCCCAAACTAGACGTAAACCATCCTCCAAACAATTCACACGAACCACGCAGTGAATACCGCGTCACAATTCAAAACAACACCCTCAAAAAAGAAAAGACACATTAAAATAGCTTTTGACTAGCCATTCATTTATGAATAACTTAAGAGCCAATTCAATACGCCACTGGAGGCTCAATAAACATCAGAAATGACCGCAATTGTCTGTCAATAAATTCGATGGTTGATGTAATTTAAATTAAAGAATAAATGTTCTCAAAGAATACGCACGCCACTGGCCTGCATAACAACCACCAACAGTAGAATTCTACAACTGTTGTGCAATATTTATAGTTTATCATCAGTTGTAAGTAGTTGCGTATTATTACAACCCTCAAAACGTCGACAAAAGTATGAATGGAATAAATCAAGATAGTCAGCGATAATTAATACAGTAAACATACAACAATCAAGCAAATATTGAAGAATAAAACAGCGAAGGTCCTTGATAATATACACGGAGGAAAAACGATCCAAAGGTCCTTTTATTAAAGTTGATAGATTCACGGAGGGATAATATTTCTCAAACAACGTCGACTCCAAAGCTCCTAACAACAATAGATAATTGTTCCAAACAATTACTGTCCACGCCGTACTGCATAAAAATCTCTAAATCCAATACGCCGAAATACTATCAAAAATAATTCAATCAAATCATACGCAATATTCACGATCTTGTCTCTCTGGTTGACAAAAAGCTAGTCCTGTTCATTCCTCGTCATTTATGGCAGACACCTAAACGTGAACTCCATCTCGCTTACACCAATACATACGGTAACCAGAGGCGTTCTCTCCTCCACTCATATAGTATTCACTATCTCCCTTCCACTACTGTGTCAGTGTATAGTTGCACCGCTCCATTGCCGCCCGAACAACCAAACAGACTACTGCCATTTCAGACATGATTTCAAGTCATACAATGTAAAAATCTTAAATTTGATATTTTAAATCATTGCCACGATAATTAATTTTTTTATAGGGGCACCATTTTTAAAATTGCTACAATACATATATATATAAACATTTTTAAAAATGGTGCCAAATTGTTCAGGAGGCTATGAAACGTCGAGAAATTTTGGTCCGACCCCTAGGTCCCGCCATCCGACCGACGCCAATAGTGTATGTGCCATATGGCAATTATATACACTAACAAAGTAAAGTGAGAGAGATTTGTTGTCCTTGATTATTTCGTTGTCAAAGACGTAGCTGACACACTGTTCAACGGATCGAAACCAAATTTGAGACTTAAGATTTCTCAGGAAGGGTACCTACTACTTTACTTATAAACGAAAATCGAAAATTGCGATTTTCTAGAAAACGCCTCTAATGATTTTGATCATATTTCACATAGGTACTTACTTATATCGATACTAGCGGACCCGTCCCGGCTTCGCTCGGGTGGTATGAAATTATGATTTAATAGCGGTCACCCATTACTCCGCTCACGTATTTTAGTATAGCTGATCCGGCAAACGTTGTTAATAATTTCTAGGAATAATAACATTACTCACTCGCTTCGCTCGTTCGCTTGAATATTATAAATACACTACTCACTCGCTTCGCTCGTTCGCTTGAATATTTTCGCCTACTCACTCGCTTCGCTCGTTCGCTTGAATATTATAAATACACTACTCACTCGCTTCGCTCGTTCGCCATATCTGTATTTTTTGAAGCTTAATATAAAAATCGCGATTAAAAATCAGGGGTTAATCGTATAAGGGTGAAAATTTAGAGTTGTATGTATTTTTCAATGCTGAATCATGAAAAAATTAAAACAAAACATTTTGTCCAAAAAATAAAAAAAAAAAATTTGGGGTGGACCACCCTTAACATTTAGGGGGATGAAAAATAGATGTTGTCCGATTCTCCACCCTACCCGATAAGCACACAAAATTTCATCAAAATCGGTCCAGCCGTTTCGGAGGAGTATAATAACGTACACCGCGACACGAGAATTTTATATATAAGATGTCATTAATGATTCTGTAATATGCCACCATTCATTTGTTACGGGAAAATCCTAAAGGGATAGTTTATTGGTGAACTAAAATTCACATATTATGAAGTATTAGAAATATCTTGTATTATGTCCGTCTTGTGACTTCTTGTGGTTTAATACGACGCGTTTCAGCTACGAGTTGCCATCTTCAGGTGTGGTTATTTATTTAAAAAAACACACACATTGAGTATTCGTAACACTATATAATATTATGATGCTAAGCACTGTGTATTATGTCGTGCATTGATAATATTCATATAGTGACTTGGAGAGCCAACACTCTAAAAATGTGTTATAAAATCCACAGTTAAGCGAAAATGTCGCAGTGGGCCTGCGCAATTAATTAAAAAATGTTGGTGTTTTCAAATAGTTCAATTTATTATTGTTTAGTTTAATTAAACAGTTCACAAAGAATACGTAGTCTGTATAAATAGTTCAAAAGCACACACAGAGTTCGTTTTGTAATGAAAAAGATAAATCGATTTGCTCATTTGACGCTATCGTATCTCTGCAGGATGCACATCAGTAATTGCAACAACTATTTTTCTGTTTACTGCAGCTTTTTGTCTAATTAAATGGAATAACTTTGAGTTACCAATGAAACATTTTTATTTCTTTTTTTTCGATGAGATATGGGGTTGTCCATAAACTACGAGAAGCTGTTTTTTGTTGTTTTCAACCGCCGACTACCACCTCTCCCTAATATTACAATCATACATCTGTTAGACCTCGCGCGGCGAAAGATGAAGCCACCGCGTCATAGTAACGTGAATGCATTGTGCCCGCCTTCTAGCTTGCTATTGGCTGTTTTGGAGATCCATGAGCGTCGATAGGTGGAATTTTAAACAATAAGGCGTTCACTAGCATATTATTGATGACGTGCCTGGCTTCTTCTCTCACCGCGGGCACTCTAATACATCTAGATGTAGTAGATGCTCAAACCATGGGAAAATTGACATATCGAGAACAACTTATTGGTCGTCGATCGTTGTAGCGTAAACATCTAGTGTTTTCATTGATAAAAATTAGTTTTTTAACCGACTTCAAAAAAGGAGGACGTTCTATATTCGGCACCTATATTTTTTATGTATGTTCACCGATTTCTCCTGCATTTGTAAACCGATTTTGATGATTATTGTTTTATTTAATAGGGCATATCTTCGGGGTGGTCCCATATAAATTATACTTAAATCGGTTCAGCAGTTCGAATGATTTTAATAAGTGACTAACGTACTGTACTACCGTTAAGGTAGATGCCAGTTTTTACACAGTGTAAATTTTTACATCTGGTAAAAAGTTTGTAGAAGTGAGCTATATAGTGACGTATAATTTAATAGCGATGGTGACATAGTCAAAGTATATAAATAATGGATGTTACGTACAATTTTATCTTTTAATCACGCTGTTAAATGACGGTTGCTATGGCAACGATCTACAATTTGTCAAAATGAAAATGCAGAAACCAATGTACACATAATCAATCAAAATTTAACAGCGTGATTAAAAAAACAGCCTGTTAAAATTGTACGATAAACCCAGGTTACCCAGCATAAGACGTGTTTGTCATTTTTTAATTATTTGGTAATAATCAAATATCAAGACAGCTACGTGATGTAAAGCCACTAAAAAGTAAAAAATAAAAAACTTTTTAACAAAAAAAGAACCTCTTCAAAAAAGCCACTAAAAAGAGGAAAATCGCCAATTTAATAAAATAAAAGTAGATATAATAATACACAGGGTGTTTCATAATATATGCGCAGGACTTCAGGATGTGATAGCTCGTCCAAAAATATGAAAAAAAGTTTCTATTAACTTACCCTCTAAAATGCACCATTTTAGAGATACAGGGTGTTGAAATTGGAAAAAAAATTCGTTTTTTGCGAATATCTCCGGAACCGTTTATCGTACAGAAAACAGCGTTTGTAAGCATTTTCTACTCATAATAAGCTATGTTTTGTGCGGAATTTTTTTTTTTAAGTCATAATTGGTGAAGGTTTTGAAGGGGTAGTGAGTGTTTTTCTCCCCAGCTTCTACGCTACTAGAAAAACTGCAGTTTTGAGACGCCCATTTGAACCGCCAATGTTTTCTACACAAAAAAGGTACTCTTGGTCATAAGCTCTAAAGTCGATCGTTTTCCAGAAAAATCAACTTTTATCTTGAAAAACATGGTCAAATTTTTTAAATAAAATTTTTCTCCTACTAATTAAACAAAATTTATTTAAACGTTAGAACAAGTAACAAAACCAAACGTTAACTTCATAACTGCAAAATTTAAAAAAAATGAAAAAATGATACAAAAGTTGTGTCTTCAAAATTCCCCAAACACCCTGTATCAACACCCTGTATCTCTAAAATGGTGCATTTTAGAGGGTAAATTAACAGAAACTTGTTTTCATATTTTTGGACGAGCTATCAAATCCTGAAGTCCTGCGCATATATTATGAAACACCCTGTATAAAAAGTTTTAGTATTTTCCTCTTTTAATGGCTTTTTGAAGGACTTTTTTTGTTTAAACATTTTTTTTAACTTAATATGGTGAATTGTGCTATAATAACGTGTAAGAACAGAAGTCTAATTAGTGGTATTAGTTTTCATTTGTAAGTACCTAGTACATAATTTTTAATTTTATTTGTAGGTTATTTTCAAGCTGCCAAGTTGTTAAAGTGTCAGATATTATGAATCCAGGGCCGAATTTTAAAAAAATAAAACCAATAATAATAATTAATATTATATTATCTATTTTTTTAAAGAAAAAAAAACTCATGAGGTGTCGTAGGACACCCGATAGAAGCTATGCTTCTTACGCATTGTGTATATTTTTTGTTTACTTATAATAAATAATACAATATAAACATTATTTGCCTAGCAACAATATGTGCTGCCCAGCCAGAGGGCGTGCACGCGTGCGTTGCATCGCCGCGTGACATTTCCCTTGTTAAGTCCCCATCTCCCGCAAAAGTGCGTTAAGAAGCATACCTCCAAAAACTTTTGACACGAAATTCATTTCTTATTTAAAATTTTGATATTATTTTTTGTAGTGGTTTTTTGTTGTTTATTTAAAAAAGTAGGTGCGTTGAAATTAAATGTTTTTGACAGTATATCTTATCTTACTCCCCCCTCTTCATCGTTAAACGTTGTCACGCTAAGCACTACCGCCTCCCACCCCGACATGCGTATTGCGTACGTAGCTAATAGACTGCAGCCCCTATCACACTATCTCATAAATAGAACAAAATTTAAAAAATGTTTAATATACCTATTACTATATTTTCTATTAAAAATAATTGCCAGAAACACAATGACGTTTATTTCGTTTCAATACTTTAATTATTTGCAAAGATACAAATTTTAAGTGCTGGACAAAAAAATTCAACGGTATTATTTAAGTTAGACGGGTGCCCTTTCTAATGACTTAATTAAAAAATGGCGTTTACTAAACAGGTCTACACTACTGGTCTCTAATAAATGGATTGTGGATAGACGGCTGGTCCCTATTAGACCGAGCGCTAGTGACGCACGTTTCATAACGTGTTTTATGCACCTTGAAATTTTGTGTAGTAGTATCTACTGGATAGATGAGCAGGTAAACATGCGTTGGCTTGACCAACCTGGGGATACCTGGTGAGGGGGGATCTCTAAAGGTCCCCTTTATTACTTTTTTCAAAATATCTCAGAAACGGTCGACTTAAGCAATTCTTCCCCTATGTAATGTTTTAAAGAGGATTACATTTTCTACAATTTTCGTTCCTACAACTTTTCTGTGGTACTAATGGTAAGCGCGCTACAGCTTCTTGAAAATCACGCGCTTTTTGTAACCTTGGTAAGCAATGGTTAAAATGCTCGTTAAAATGTAATGTCCTTTTCAATAGCTTTATTTATTGTGTTCTTCATTGAACTTTAAATTGAAAATACACATGTTCATAAAGCTAGAAACGCCCTAAACCGCCCTTTTTGTCCCATATCGATATCTTTAAAAATTGAGAAGTTAAAGGCAGTCAAAGTTGAAATCATCACAGATTTTTTCGTGTTTTTTTAACACGCGTTTCGAGTACCTTCCATACCGAATAAAAAAAGATCCGTCTAGGAATCCATAGGAAATGTAATGCCCTAAACTATGTTTTTGTCCTATCTCGATAACCATTAGTACCACAGAAAAGTTGTAGGAACGAAAATTGTAGGAAATGTAATCCTCTTTAAAACATTACATAGTGGGAGAATTGCTTAAGTCGACCGTTTCTGAGATATTTCGAAAAAAGTAATAAAGGGGACCTTTAGAGACCCTCCCTCACCAGCTGTCCCCAGGTAGGTCAAGACAACGCGTGCTTACCTGCTCATATATCCAGTAGATACTCCTACACAAAATTTCAAGGTGCATCAAACACGTCATGAAACGTGCGTCACTACCTCTTGGACTATATACAACGTGCGAAACCTCTAAGCAGCGGCAGGACGTACTATTGTCATAGAGGGGAGCTTTTAGTTCAACTTTCGCGAAAAAAAAGTATCAGTACACAGCAGCTGAAATAAAGCACGGTACGTTATTATGATTACCTATAACGGTTTGAAATATGTCAGCCAATCCCATCATTCCGACATTCCGCATTCAAAGTCTAGCATCAATATGACGCTGCACAACTCAAAATATCAGCCAATCCCAAGTCCGCTATAAATGTCACGTATCAATATGACCATATGACGAGTAATGGTAATAATTTATTAATAATAAGTCTCACTAGTTATTCTATACTGTAGTATAACCCAGTCGCTATGAACAGACGCTAATGACCTTTGTTGTCGAGCGTCTATAATCCACAATTCATTCATTCCAGTCGCTATGAGTGCTAGTGGTAATATTCTGTAATCTGTTGGTCCATACTGAATACTGCGGTCATAGTACCTAGATATTAAAATAAACGGCTAAGTGCGTGTCGATCCACGTAAAGAGTAGAGTTCCGTACTATGTAAGCTATGCTAAACCTACTATTTTAATAAAATAAATAAAATAAAAACACATTCATAATCTCATAACTCAAAAGGTCCTTTTCAACGATACCCCACCAGAATAGGTACATAAAAAAATTTTTTATTGCTCTCCGTTTGAATGTATGGGCGCTTTCTTTTTTTAGTATTTGTTGATTAACAAGAGAATACTAGTGATAATTGATGTGATTTACAGCTTGATAGACCTGGTATCTTAAAATAGGTCTAAAAATTGCAACTTTTACGGTCTCTAAAACCTACAATTTTGATAAATTAAAAAAAAAATATAAAAACACATTAATAATCTACTCAAAAGGCCCTTTTCAAAGATACCTTGCAAGAATAGGTATAAAAAATTTTTTTTGACCCCCGTTTGTATGTATGGGCGCCCTCCTTTAATAAACCTTTTTGATCTTTTGTTATACTCTCTCCATCTTTGGGCCGCGGTAATACATATTATGTGTGAATTTCAAGTCCCTATCTCATTTTATTTAGAAATTAAATGACAGACAGACGGACATCGTTGGCACAACAACAGGGTTCCTTTCTGGTACGAAACCTTAAAAAGATATAATACATGAACAGTATGTTGAATTTTACAAGCAGTTCCATCTATCTATAGGTACTAATTTCCAAACGCTTGTGACCTCTGTTGTCGAGTGTCTATAATTTACAATATCTATCTAGCCATGCAAGTTGGTTGCATATAATGGCAACCATTCACAATCCGTATATTAAGAGATCAGTTATGTGCACTTCAAATATAATAAAGTGGGCACGAGACGTCATGTAATTGAATTTTGATCAGCTCCCAACTTGAACTGTAATATTTATGTTTTGAAGTTAATAGCAGATATTTCGCAGATACTTAGATAGGTAGTATATAATATTATGTAAGACTGGCTCCCTGGCGGATGTAATAACTTTGCTAACAAAAATAAAACTGAAATTGCTTATGGTTAGGAAATTGCTGTACGATGTTATGATTTATCTATCCGTGAATCATTCTTTAACTTATAAAGCACGAAATTGTTTTCGTGATGCATTAACGTTATTTATCACCTTCACAAACTTGTAATGTTTCCTATATTTAAAAAAAATATACTTACAAGTTACAACAGAGTTTTATGTTTTTTATTTGCTCGTATACAATTACGGTTTTTTGTAGTTATACGAAACTTCGAGAAAAGTATTTTTTGTGAGACTATAACTTACGAGTATAATATGCACTATTCTTTTGTCAACATACTGACTTAATATCATTATTGTTCGCCGTGTTGCCAACTACCAGATATAAATTTCTATAAATGGGGCCGTCCCGCTAAATTAAAATTCTTACTGGGCTAAGATATAGTTTAACATACACAATAAGGATTAAGCAGAAGAAAGTTACAATTTTCAGTGAGACTAGGTTTCCGGCTCGGCTTGATTTCGGTTTGCAGGCAACGGTATAATCAAGACCAACAAATTTTTCGTATATACCGTTACTGTATCACGGGCTGTATCCTATAATAGTGTTACAAAATTGTTTTCTGAGTTGGCGGAATAATTATTTATTTACAATAATTAAAAATACATAACAATGAACGCAACAACTACCTATACAATAATTCGTAACAATTAACTATATACAAGGACTATTTCCATCACTGTATTTATTTCAGATTTATTTCTAACGTTTATTTATGTCGGTCATTTACTCAGTTACTTCAGTACTATTTATTTATATCCACTCCACTATTTATATCACTGTACTAACTGATTCGACCGTTGATTGACTAATATTTATATCATGGCGTGACACCGTCGACTGACTCCCGGTGACTGACCCCCTGACTCACTTGTACTTCGCGCAGTCCGGCCCAGCACGCTCTCGCGCTCTCCAGAACATTCCGGCAGGTACTCGTATCTTCGATACCATTCCACGCCTCACCACTGTGACCTTTCCTTCTCGTCGCTTCTATTGGAGGCAGTGGCGTAACATGTTGGGGCTTGTTACAATAGTTTAGCCAACGTATACGCCAGTGAATCTGAGAAATCGTGTGCGGGATCCCCGGTTTGTTTTACATTTTTGTCCACTGCTTGTCCCCAGTTTGTTTTAGTGTAGATAGTAATATACCTACAACATAATATCTTATACTCAAGAAGAAATATGATTTTCATCTCCTTCACTAAAAAAAGCACAGAATACATCCCCACTAAACGATGCAATAGCCCTGATAAAAAGAACCTGCAAGAAAAACTGGATAAAATACTGGCAGAACATTCACTCAAATTTCCTCAGAAAAATAAAAGAAGACACAGATTATTGGAAACCCTTACAAAAAAACAAGAAACAGCATTAATTAGACTCAGAACAGGACACAACAAAATTACCGATAGCTACATTTGTAAAAAAGAGAACTCACCGAACTGCGATACCTGCCACGAGAAACTGACAACCGAACATATCTTCCTCAACTGCATAAACTTCTTCCATCCCGATTAAATAATAGCTTACCTGAAAATTTAAAAGAAACATTACAAAATACCGAAATAAACATAACAAAAATAATGAATTAAGTATATAATTATAATAGAAACTGGAATAATAAAATATAATCTGTAATACTTACCTTCCTTACCTATAATACTTACCTTTAACTCCAAAAAACCAGCAATTCTCTTACACATATATTAACCGTAATGTACTATTTATAATATTGATTTTTTGTATTTGTAAAAAGAAATGCTTTTAAACAGTGAAAGAATTTTTCAAGGCGTTTCAGTAAGTTTTAAAATTATTTGCGAGACACAAAGAAAAATGTGAGAAGTCGTGGGACGCCTGACAGATGCGAAACAATTGCATAACTTGAACCCCTCCCTCGCGAGAAATTTATCAAAATAAAATATAGCCTATATCACTCGGGGATATAGTGTAGCTTTCTATTAATGAACGAATTTTTAGAATCGGTTCAGTAGTTCCAGAGATAAGAATTTATGATTTTCGAGGTTTCGCCAAGGCGAGAAACTAGTTTCGAGAAATATTTATATTATGTGAATTACCTAAATATTACTCTTAGTAATAAAATCATATTTTATAAGATAAAAATAAAATTAGTTATTCTTTATTATAATAATAATATCAATTGAATTTTCAAATAGTTATTAAAACCAATTCATATTTTCAATTCATTATTTTTTTTTAAATAATAAATTGAAAATCCTATTGACACTTTTACCAGCTCTCGGGCTAGAACCCGGGAACTGGGGACTTGTAATAGAAGAACCATAGCAACGCCATGTAAACAACAGCACTGCTACACGCTCGGCTATTCTCAAGCCCTGATGAATATTTGCTTACAGGAAGTTTGCGTACGTTTTAACCACTGCCGAAACATTATTTCCGCTACTATGCTATAGATGGAATATTTAGTTTTAGAAACGAGACTTTTCGAGAATTCTATAATATCGTCGAGAAAGTAATCGCGATGATAGTTGCAAAATTTTTGTTTCGATCAAAAAATGTTTTTCTCAATTTTCCAGAGCTATCGACACTAGCATATTTTTTTCTTGCACCTATAAAAGGAAAGTAATCGCTTTTTAAAACGGGTTTCTATTTGTCAATATTTGGAATAAGAAAGCTTTACTTTTTTTCGTATTTACATTGAGATATTGAGGTATGTACTTCAATTTGTAAACATATATACAGACAACTATATAATATAGTAGGGCTGGCCAACTTGATTGGGACTGAAATCCACTTTTTTTACGTTACAATTTCAAATTTGTCTCCAATTTTTTCACTCAGAGCCATTTCTAAGTCGTTGATGCACTGTAGAGAGAACGTATATGGATTTTATGCATAAAAAGTGAAAAATAAAACTTTCTATTAAAAAAATTTAACATCCTTGAAAAAAAGTCACCCAGAAGAAACTTTTGATGTCGGCGTCAATTTAATAAAAGTAGGTAGATATACCTACATATAAAAATTTTTAGAAATTAGATTGGCGCCAACCATAACATTTAATTATGTTCCTTTTCTGGTGACTTTTTTTGAAGAGGTTTAATTTTTTTTGTGAAAGTTTTTATAAAGTGTGTTTTGTACATTTGACCGCCTTTAATGGTTCTCCCGTTATGTTGGGTAAATGCGTGTTTACTGATGTGAAAAATGCACATCTGGAGATTAAATTGTGGCAGGAATCCAGAAATAGAAAACATAAATCATTATTTAAATCTCTTCATTTATACTACATTTCCGTACTGAATATTCCATCAACATCACTTTTAATTTGAACTATATTTTTAGAATTCAGAAAATTAATTAATTAATTATAAATACAAAAATTCAAGCTAAATTATTAATACCAAAGTTTATTATTTCAGATCGTTTTTATTTAATTATAAGAAAGATGATCAAATTAGATCATTTTAGACTAGTGTTTCAGGGTTCTCATTTCTCAGTCTTTTCTGTTAGATTCTTAAAAAACAGTTCTGTTTAAAGATAAGTTCTTAGAGAACGGATTATTTAAGGACAGGTTCTTTAAGAACATGTTCTTAAAGAATAATTTCGTAAAGAACAGGTTCTTACAAAATAGCTTCTTAAAGAACAGGTTCTTAAAAAAAAGGTTCAAAGAACAGGTTTTTTAAGGGTAAATTCTTAAATAAAGGGTTCTCAAAGAACAGGTTCTTTAAAGACAGGCTCTTAAAGAACCAGTTCTTAAAGAGCGGTTCTTAATTATGGGTTACCAAGCGAAAAGTTGCGAAAAGAACTATTCAACGTATGCATATGGTTTATAGGATAAATATATTATGTAGATCGAATTAGAATTCATAATTTTTGTCTGTTAGTTTGTTCCCTCCCAGATTAACTGGAAAACTACTGAACCGATTTTGATCGGATTTTCTACTAGTGTTTGTTATTACACATCAGGGAATAGGATAGATTTTGTGTCATTGAACTTCAACTAAAGGGAAATGAGCAATCGTCACAAAAATCGACATTACCACGAGTGAAGCTGCTAGTCGTAAATAGAATCAATAACTGCCATATATAATAAACACTAGTATTTTCAATTGTAAAACGATATGTTTTATTTGTAATATCGATGTCACAATATACATTGTAATATATTATTGTTACCTATGTGAGTATATAGCATACAAGTGATAATGTGACAGAACTCATGCATACCATTTATAAGTACATTAACTCAAATTAAAAATACATTTATAATGAACTAATGTAAGGTCAAACGGCAAAGACATTTATGTTAGATTTTTAAGTGATCTTTCTTTAGGCGCGGTAGGCAGATATGAAAAAAGCCTTGCGGAAGTTTTGATAGGGATAAGGAGAAAGGAATATAACCGCGCACTAGCATAGAAGAATTAGTTAACTCGCTAACAGATGACAGTAAAAAATAATTAAAAGGCGTTTCCTCTGTTTCAATAAATTATCTTAGATGGCGCGTACTTAAAAGTTTGTATTGTTTTTAGTGCAGGTAAACGAGAGAGGGCGCGAAAGTATACCGGTGGTTAAGTGAGCATACACACTCTTTTTTCAAATGGGATTGATGACTATTTAGGAAATTAACAGACGAGGCGTTTTCTGTTGAATCGGCGTCAATTAGGTTGTCGAATAAGTCGTCGACTCGACTCTCCAATGGGCCGCCGAGTCGATCGCCTGCTCGACACTACATCCTATGTTAGATATACAGTGACTATTAGTCGCGGCGATAGCTTCATACCGTCACGTCTTATCGAGCGACATTTCTCGTCACGACAAATGAATGTATCTTTGAGATAGGATGACGTGACGAGTCTGAAGAAAATAGTCTATCTATTATAGCCTTAAATTCTGATTCCAGTACGATGTTTCTTATTTTTGTGACTTGTGACTTCCTTCTGAGATTTATTTAATTTTGTAGTTCCCTGTTGCTCTTAAGGTAGCCGGTCGGATATTGCGACCGCAACGGAAGACAACGACATAATGTCTCGCGTCATTCCACAGATGCGCAAACCGCGCTGATTTATCGCGTGACAAGGTCGTTCATCTCGAAACTGATTCTTATTAAATTCTATAGTGGTGCATGTCGTTTTCTCTTGCCGCGGTTAAAAATTTCGAAAGACTACTTTTTCTTGGGAAAAAATACTGCATCTTGCACTGTTTTTTTCGTTCCGTTCTAATTTCATAAAATTCTTTTATTCTTCGCACTTATCGGATGTTTTACCGCACGGATATCATTAGGTTTTGATTTTTATTTACACTTTTTCTTTAATTTGTTAAGCGGTCGATACACATAAAATCGTGAACTGCGGACACAGTTGGTTTTCATTCATTTAAGCTTGAATTCAAATATTATCCTACGCATTTTTATTTGCTTTGTTTACTGTTATTTTTATTCAAATATTTACACCTACATCAGCTTTGTTTCTTGCAGTTTACACAGAGAATAACAGTGAAGAAAAACGTTGCTGTTTTTTTATCAATAACAGAGTAAATAATATGCCAGAGTAAGTAAATAATACATCCGTATTATGCAATAAGAACCACGTTATTTTGAAGTAAATTTTCAGTTAGGCATTTCATTATTTTGGCCTTTTTACTGTTTTTGCGTGTACTTACATAGCATTAATTTATCTGTATATTTAAAACACAAGCCATATTTTATTGACACTTCAGCTAAGCAATCGATTTAATTGAAACTTTTTGTCCACAGATGTGTTATCACTATTTTTCTTTTTATTATTAGTGTATTTGCCATAATATGGCACACACATTAGAACACATTACCGCACGAAGCCTATTTAAAATGGGCCCCATCGGACCATTTTAAGGGTAGTTTTTAGGGGTTGAAAAAAATTTTTGGGCCCAAAAATACCGAAAAAATTCTCAGAATCGTTTCAAAATTGAAATTTAACCCTTTAGTGAAGATTAAAATGTGCTGCTAAAATTTTAATAAAATCGGCCCGACAGGACCGGACTTACAAATTTTATGAAAACACTGCTTTGCGGATAGTGATTTACTTACTGAAGGGTGTATTTAATTTGGTACAGAGGTTGCATTGATAATATTATTGAAATTAAGAAAAAAATATTATTTTAAGGGATGTATTAAGGGGTTAAATTTTTAATTTTGTCCAAAAACAAACTTAAATTTACATAATAAAGTCACAAGGCCTGTATAAGCAAATACACTATATTGTCGGCAGGGTTTGGCACTGCGACCCGAGTTTTTGTTTATGTTCTTACAAAGAAACCTTTCTGAATGCTCCTTTTTAACATGCTTGTTGTGAATCGGATTTTATCGGAACTGCTCGGCGAAGCCGAAAGAAAATAACCAAACTTATTAAAAAGAAGGGTTCAGAATGATTTCTTATAATAATATAAATAATCCTAATTATTATCCTAATAATGAGTTTAACACCCGTTTATCGTCATAACAGACGCTGCTCGCACTATTACTATAGTATTAATAAAAAAAATCAAAATGAAATAAGTGGAAGCCGCTGAAAGTTCTTGGGATAAAAAACGCCTTCTGCTTTTTAAATGTATAGATAATAAAACCTGTCAATTCTTTCAATCCTACAAAATTTGGCGCTTTGCACCACTGTGTGCGCTGTAAGTCTAATTCTAACCTCATTCAAGGTCATTCACGTAGAGAATAGGCCAGTAGAATATTAATATTTCTTTATAAAATCAACTTTTCTGGAACACAGGTACAGCAATATCAGAAAATAATATTTTTATAGCTTTTATGTAAAGCTTTTGAAGCACAACATGTCAAGTAACTTTTCATAATATATTTTTATTAGTACAGTCGAAAGAAATTGAAAGCAAAAACTTTGTATACATACAATAAAGAATGTTATCGAAAATGACATAATTTTCAAACATTGAATAAGTACTTATTATCTCTAGTGGCATCTACTGGAACATAAAAATGGCGTAAAATATACAAATAAATTGGAAATGATGACAACGCTATAAAATATTTATGAACATTTACATGCATGCATACCATATGAGACGTTGAACGGAGCGTATGTACCTATTTTCATTGAAATATAAGCGAATTTTTAAAGGTTTCACTTTTAGAAATCTTATATAATATTATGTATCTGTATGAATGTGCTCTAAGAAAAATGTGTTATGTCTTTATTACGCGAGACCCTCAATATACAGTGAATGTATTTTATTACCACATTATATTACAATAGTTATCTATAAGACCTAACTCTAGTCTCTAAGTGACAGCAATGTATTAAAGTGTGTATTTTAAAATTGTTCATAGATAAGACACACACTGTACCATTATGATAGATGAAACTCTCTGATAAAAGTGGCGACGTATCCCTAGCAGTTTGATGTGACATCTAATAGAACTTAGAAGTGACATATTATTATGTCTTCATTATGTGTTATCCTTTTTTCTTATATAAAGCATTTAACATTAAAAAACTATTTCATAGTGACTTAATATTAGTTATTCACCGCAGACATTTTAAGATTTTACACAGGAAAATGTAAGTATGAAATAAATTGTCATGAAATATGTCTTAACTGTAATTGTAAAGTTAAAGAAACCTTACATCACTTCTTATTAGAGTGTCCACTATATAAAGAATATAGAAAGGTATATTTCAAAGATTATTTGACAAATATTGATGACGGTAACCAAATTCAAAAATTACTAATAGTGTGCAGTAACCAAAAAACCAAGAAGTTATATTTTTTTATTAGAAAAGCTCTCAGACTGAGAGCGTTCAATTTGAATGAATGGTAGTGGGGTTTCTTCAAACTGAAAGTTCTCAAAATGAGTTGAGCTTGTTAATGGTACGTTTGTTAATTTTAAATTACTAATTAGTTTAATTTATATAGCATTAATTACATTGTAGTAAGTAATAATATCAAGGTCATTATAAAACCTCCCTCTTGTAAAAAGAATTTTTCTTTAAACAATAAACTTCTATCTATCTATCTATCTATTCACCGCAATCCACGTATATTTTTTACCTGGATTGCGCGCGCATACCGTGTTCACAGATGATCCGGCAACATAGGCAATAGTCTATTTACCTATATCTGTCAAGAATGTCACTTTTCAATCCCTTCTCTATGCTTGTTACTGTTCACTATAGTTTCCAGAATTCCAAATTTCCAGCACAAGTATTGCAAGACTTCTGGATAGTTGACACGGTATGCGTGCGCAACCATATTTTTCTCTCTCTCTTTTTGTTGCAGAACAAGCAATAACGACCTCTCGCTCTTATTACGAGAGATAGGTCCATTTTAGAATACACAGTTTGATACATTGTTGTTACTTGGATAACTATGGTATTTCTGGCCTGTATCCCTGTGCATAACGTTTATTTATCGTCTCCATGGTCACTTCAATAATACGATAATGTGAAAACTATATTATATTTTATGAGTTATTTACAAGTAAACACACGTTAGTTCATTATACACGGTGTCCACGATAACCATGAAATGCATGGGGATTTCCTAAACGGTAAGAGAGATTTGGCTAAATAAGAGAAAATGTGCAGAATCTTCAGTACTACTACCCTGCGCAGTCAAATTTTTCATATTTTGCATGGCTTGCGACAGACAGTTGAAAAAACGATATTTCCCTTAAGTAAGTTAAAAGACAATATTTTCAGCTAATTAAGGCACGTTTTTATGAAGATTTCAAATCTCTGCAAATTTTCTCTCATTTATCCAAACCTCTGTCTCTTACCGTTTAGGACATTCCCATATATTTCACGCTTATCTTGGAAATCGCGTATAAGTACAGGGTGATAAAACATGTGTCCGGATAGGTACATTATTTGCAATCCATGAAGTCAATATTAAAATCTTTAAACTATTTTGTTACCACGGTAACTACCTAAATTCAGTTTATTTTATTGATCAAATATCCTTAAAATTAAAAAACCTTACGCATTCTAGAGATTTTTACTAGTTAGCAGCCACGAGATCAAAGAAATGTGCGGAAAAAACGATTGCTAGAGAGAGACGCCCGCGTTATAGACAAACCGAGTAATACCTATTTCCACTATATTTTTAAGAAATTCAACCCCTAAAAGCACGCCTGAGCATATTTATTTTTTTAAATTAATTTTCCCTCGTTACATATTATTATGTGATTGTTAATCGGCCTATGACAAAATAAGATTTTTGGCCACTTTTTTAAATTTCTGGCCCACTGTACCATGGTGCAATCGATAATTGAGGTACAAATACAAGATCGACTCTATTTCTGAAACAATTATTGATTTATGGGCCCATGCATGTTGATTAAGACCAATTTGTTTGTTTTGATTATAAGTACTGTAAGTGGTTAAAATATCTGAAAAAAATGTTAGCACCCTGTATATTAATAATGTTATATTTTAATAATAAAAAAAAATATATTCACTATATAAAATGTACGTCATATATACCTATACATCGTGTTTTAATAACGGGTATTCACTATTCATAAAAATAGGGACTCAACATAATGCTTTATTATACATAATAGCAATTTATGAGCTCTAGTGTTGTCAATATTTACATATTTTAGAGGACGCGTACCTTTGCTATAGGGTAAAGGCACCTGTTCCCGACCACTTACTTATGGTAAGCCACTTTATAATAATTATAATTGACAAAATGGATTATTACGTACAACATAGGTATATTATGCAATAAAGAAAATATTATGTTATTATTTAAAAATCTCTTGTTTCGTATTCTATCGACTGTCAGCATGAAGACAAATTAGAAAACATTAATTTGTAGGTGTTTTGCAGATCTGTTGCTTGATGTGTACCTCGCTTGAAAATTAATATTTTCTAATTTCTCTCCGAACCGATAGAGAATAATATTATAGGCAAAATATAAAAGTACAGATTTATAATAATAATAGATACCATAATTTTCTTTATTCATATAACATAATCAATCAAAAATATAAATGGGGTGATCACAGGGAGGTGTGGTCGGAAATCGGTAGCTTCACTCTATAATATGATAGTAGCTTATGAGCACTTACGTCAATATTTATAATATATTTTTTGAAGGACATATTTATTATATTCATATCATCAATCATCGTTGTAATAAAAAGGCTATCAATTTTATAATCAACCTACAATTTATTACAGCACATTATTTTTACTGATGTATTTATATAACGGAACAATATAAAGAACCAATATTTGTAGGACTGCCAATTTTGGAACTTGTTTGCCGCACTCATGAACAAACCAGCTTGCTGGTCTGTGACTACCCTACAAAGTATAAAAAAAAACACTGGAAATACATCAATCACGTGCAATATTTTTTTCGTCAAATTTTTTTCCCAAATTGAGCACATCTGGGTAACAGGAAATTTAAAATTCAGTAGAATTCGCCTCTTTGAATTTTCTAGTACGGTTTTTAGTTGTCCCAAAAATTGGTAAAAACTAAATTGGAGCATGTTTGATTTTCCTCAAAACATTTGAAATTTAATGTAGGTATTTTTTTCTCAAATTAACTAAAATTGTAAGATTCCCTTTCGACATAATAAAAATAAATTTTAAAAATTCCAACTTTAGAGAGCTGTATCTCTGAAAGAGTGCATTTTTTGTATACTGCAGATAAATTGAGTTCAGTTGGTATATATCCCAATAATTTTAGATTTCCACTGCGGAGTAATTTCCAGTTAGCTGAATTTGTGTATACACCTTCATTATAGTGTTTTTAAAAACTTTTAAAAAGTCCCCAAGGATATCGTGCCAGCGTTGCCAGATATTCGGTGTGCAAGTTCAAGAAAAACGGTTTTTTGCGAATTTCTCGGTTCCGTTCCATTTTTAGTAAAAAATGGTTATTATCAATCTTGTAGAAAACAAAATTCTCTACAACTTTTGTGTAAATATTTTTTGTCTACGATTCATAGTTTTCCTTATTTAAGTACCCGCGGCTTCCTCCCCCTTGATTTTACATAACGAGATAATGCTGCTTCGCGACGGCCTAACATAATGATTTGTACCTTTAGTTTTAAGTTGAACTTTAAGCTAACGATTAATTATAATTTTATCAAAATTACGCGGTAGGATGAACTGGTTTGGCCTAGGAAAAACTAGTTTGTTCTAAGACCGATAGGAGAAACCAGTTTAGCCTAGGCTGAACTGGTTGGTTCTGGTATGAATACGCACACTCCAGGATAAATTCGTATGGCCTAGTCTGAACTAATTTTGCCTAGTCAAAAATGATTAAGCGAGTACGTGTCGAGGCCTGTGCACACGGGATATTCCCTGATCGCGTTTCCCACGCCCCGCGCGTTCTCCGCCGCTTCACGCTTGTCTCGCTCGTTGATTTGAACGCTCATTCTACGTCGAATTGAGCACGTGTTAGTTGTTATTTGTGTTTTGAATAAATAAAAATAAAACTTTTGCTTTTTAATTACATTACAAAGTTTTGTTCTGTGTTATCATGGATGAGCCTTCTACATATCTAGTAGACAGGGCCGATCAAAAGCAGTGGAGAGAAAAGTTTCTGGCGGAGAATTTTGGGAAGCGAAATTAAAAATTCCTTCTCATTATAATGTGTTACCATCAGATAAATATTCGGAACTGGTTGAACAAGTGGAAGATGCTGAAAGGTCGGAAAAAAGACACCATTACAACAAAAAAGACTGAAACGATTTGGTGTGCTAAAAATTGGGGATGTGAAAAAACTTAATGCACGGAGTGAAGGGAATATAAAAAAGGTACTATCCTTCCAGCTGATAATCTTTGTGATGTGATTGACGCAGCTCATGTGGCGGTGGGCCACGGTGGTCGTGACAGGATGTTAGCCGAGACATCAAAAAGATATGCCAGTATCACAAAGAAATGCTAAGCCTCTATCTATCAATGTGCGATGTATGTCAACAAAAAAAAACAAAGAAGAAAAGAGTATTAGTTTTAAATCCGTTTCTTCACTCGGAAATTAATAGTAGATGTGAAGTGGATTTGATCGATTTCTAGGCACAACTAGATGAATAATTAAAATAATTTATTATGGTTTACCAAGACCATTTAATAAAATTTGTTCTTCTTCGTGCGTTAACATCGAAGAGAGCGGCAGAGGTGGCCTACCACTTGAATGATATATTTTTAACGATAGAAGCGCCGTGCATTCTTCAATCTGACAATGGCAGAGAATTTGTCATTAATGTTATCAGTGAGCTCGCTAATCTTTGGCCATAACTTAAAATTGTGCTTGGAAAACCAAGGCACAGTCAAAATCAGGGTTTCGTTGAACGCGCCAACCAAGACATTAACACGATTAGTTCTTGATTGAAGGGCAACGCTTCGACGAAATGGTCGGAGGGCTTAAGATATGTCCAGTTCATGAAAAACCGCGCCTTTCAATCGGGAATAAAACAATCGCCGTACATTATTCGGAATTGAGCCTAGAGTAGGATTTTCGACTTCATCGTTGTCGCAAGAAATCATAAATGATATTCAGGATGAGGGCGACCTAAGAAAAGTTATCGAAGATGATTCCAATAGCAAGCAGAATGAAGAGGATGATGGTAACGTTGTGGAAATTCAAATTGACACATTGAACATTCGAAAAACTAGAAAAATGGCGGCAGAAAATCTTGAAAAACAAGCTAAAAAAATGAAAGCTTTCTCTGACAAATCCCATTCGCCTGCCCACAATGTTACTATACCAATAGAGTAATTGCATCAAAAATGAAAACCTTTTTAATGTAGTCAGAGGTGAAAAAACATTGTAAAAAATTTTTTTACACTCCAAAAGTTCATCCCGACTCCAAAATATCAAATTGAAAAAAACGTACTTTTCAAAAAGTCACAATAAAAACAGATAAACATGGAAAACGCGGAAAAAATAATTAGTTATAAATATTGTTTTGTGCCTCGTTGTACAAATTCAACTCGGAAAACTCTTGGAAAAAGGTTTATCAGTGTGCCAAAAGGGAAAAAAATTGTTTTTATTTTTGTATTACAGCCGTCCTTTATATATTTTATACTTTATTTTTTCATATCACTAAACTTGCATATAAAACATATGTCATTTATTTGTGATGCATTTGTATTTACATATTATGAATGTTTGCGCATAAAAGCAAGGTAAAGATAATGGGCTGAATTTTTAATATGTTATTAAAAATGTTACTAAAACTCACATTTTTCATATAATTCAACCACAACTGCTAATATAAAGATTAAAATCTAGAAAACTGAAGTTTAGGTATATTAATCAATTCTTGTAGATTATGTAAAAATTTTAAAAAAGTATTCTACCCTATAAGTTTAGAGATATTTTAATTAAAATAATCGAAAATTCGTTTTTACGTTTAGAGAGATCCGAGCACTCTAATGCCTTCGAATTTACATTAATTTAACATTATTATATATAAATAAATAAATCACTTTCGTGTCCAATATGTAATATGATAATAAGAAACTTTATCGTAGGGAGAAGGACGTGAATAAATAAATAAAACTTCTAGAATTTATTTTATTTTACAATAAATAAAGCCATTGAAAAGGACATTACGTTTTAACCAATGGTTACCAAGGTTACACAAAGCGCTTGATTTTCAAAAAGCTGTGACGCGCTTACCATTCGTACCACAGAAAAGTTGTGGGAATGAAAATTGTAGGAAATGTAATCCTCTTTAAAACATTACATAGTGGAAGAATCGCTATTAAATCGACCGTTTCTGATATATTTCGAAAAAAGTAAAAAAAGTAGTAACATTTTTGTGGTTTTCCAGCCTCTACATGTTGTTTTTTAGAAATTTCAGAGGGCTCCTATAGGCTTACATTTATTAGTATACCAAATTTGGTGCTTTTATCCACTTTTATCCTCCAGGTAATGGTAATCTTGAAATACAGCTCTAAGCTACCTTACTATACCTAATGAACTTATTTTGTTATGAAAAAAAATAAAAATAAAAAAATCAATGTACTTTCAAAGCATACTGTGCTGTACAAAAAATTAAAAGCTTTGAGACATTAATAAAAATAAAAGCATAACATGTCATAGTGTCGTTTTCTTTCTTACATTCTTCAAGAAAGACATTAGTTGGTTAGAAAGAAAATGGTGTTTCTCGTACATTGCATCTCGTTCTTTCACATTAAATGTTTAATCTTTTAAGTCTTTGAGGGAATCTGCTTACTTTCTGTATGAAAATATGTAAAGTTTATGTTATTCCGAAGCATCCCAGTGACTCTGGACTGAAATTCTGAAAGTTCGAATCCCGGTGGGGGCAGATGTGGATAGATCTTTTAAGGTCCTGAAAATAATTGTTATTTTTTGCATTGTATCCTGCTCTCCGATTGTCTTAAGAGCTAGTGAACATTTGCACACATGAGTTTCTACCGATTGAAATTTTGTAGTAAGGTGGTTTTTTTTTATTCGAAAAAAAAAGAAGTTGACAGCGTCGCTGGGTAACGCCTGAGCCACCGGTCAATTTTTAAAAATACTTCTTTCCGTTTTCCTGGACGTTATAATCGTCAGATTTTCCTGGCATTCGCCTTTTTTTTCAATATTATTATTAAAATCTTCTGTAAAAATCCAGGAAGTAGAAAACACTTTAAATGCAGTTTTTCAAAATGTAACTTTAACTGTCAATATGTTCGGACTAGCCAAACCGTTTTGCAAACTCAGATTTTTTAAACTTCATTAGGTATGAAAAAATGATTTCCAAAATTTACAATGGCAATGTACATAAAATTCAAAAATTTAAATCATTTTTAATTTTATGTACATTACCATTGTAAATTTAGGCTAAGTAACATAATCTAACATTACTTTGTTTTGTATTTGTAATATAAAGCCTGAGGAAGTCGAAGAATCCGGACGAAAGTCGCAAACAAAAATAGCTTGTTAACATTAATTTATATATCCTAAAACCTCTGAAATTTCATTCCATTATTATCAGTTTGTTTTATTAATATTTAGTAGAATGAAAACAAAATATCAAAAGCATTAAATATTTGAAATGAATGTTTGTACTTTCCTTCTTTTTTAAAGTTGTGCAAGCTTTTACTTAGTTTGCGGTTTTAATACTATTTGCAGTTATAATTTTACCCCCGTCACTTTAGAACTCTGCTTTAAAACGTATTTGTTAGTATATTTGCCATATGGCACATACACTATTGGCGTCGGTCGGATGGCGGGACCTAGGGGTCGGATCAAAATTTCTCGACGTTTCATAGCCTCCTAAACAATTTGGCACCATTTTTGGATAATGTGTACGGGCTATTACTTTCGAAAGAGTAAATTGATTTTGACGAAATTTGGTAGGCACGTTGGGATCCGTCACCGCACGAAGCTTATTTAAAATGGTTTTTAGGGGTAGAAAAATGTTTTTGAGCCCAAAAATAGCGAAAAAATTCTCAGAATTGTTTCAAAATTGAAATTTAACCTTTTAGTAAAGATCAAAATGTGTTGCTAAAATTTTATTAAAATCAGCCCGACATGACCGGACTTACAAATTTTATAAAAACACCAGTTTGCGAATAGTGATTTACTTACTGAAGGGTGTACTTAATTTGGTACAGAGGTTGCATTGATAATAATATTGAAATTAAGAAAAAAAATATTATTTTAAGGGATGTATTAAGGGGTTAAATTTTTTATTTTGTTCAAAAACAAAATAAGTTTTACGTATTAAAGCCATAAGGCCTGTATAAGCAAATACACATTGTCGGCAGGGTTTGGCACTGCGACCCGAGTTTTTTTATTTTCTGCACGATGCTTGCAAATGTTTCCGATTATGAGTTCATAATAAGGAGACGTCTGAAAGAGTGAAAAGAAAAAAATGATTTAAGACTCAAAATTAGTCAAAAACCTGTTTTTCAATAAATTGAGCTCTAAATTCTGTGTTTGGATAAGTTTTTTAAACAAGTGTATTTACGGAGATATGAAAATATTGTATTGTCACCGGAACTACGTAGGTATGTGTGCAAAATTTCGAGTCGATTGGATATTATGTTGTAATATTAATCCCATTAAAAACATAAATATGAAAAAAAGGGGTCAAATTAGGTACAAAGAACAGCTTCGTCGAAAAAAGAATAGAGATCTAAGTGGGTGCCAAGTTTTCACACACGAGTCATGTATTTATTTAAATATCTGGGTGGCCGAGCTTTGCTCGGATATGTTCAATAAAAATAGTACTTGTATGCTGTGAGATATTATTTTCTCAGAATATTATTCCGAAACGAATTTATTTCTGAAACATAATTTAAAATAATTGTTTCTATTAAATATTTTAAATACCTATGTGTATTTTTAAGCGTAAAAACTATAAGTATCAACTTGAATCAAGCATTTTTTCCTGTAAATATTACTTAGGTCGCCATTTTCAAATCTACCGCCGTTATTGTTTTGTTGACTGACGAACTTGCAAAAACCGATTTTCATAGATTGAATATCTTGTAAAAATGTTCGAATCAGATGAAATTTTGCTTGCCCGTTGCCGTTTTAATAATCCATTTTTAAACATTGATACCAAATATCAACTTTATCGAAGTACTTTTTCTCTGTGATGTCATCTTAGCAACTTCCAGTAAATTTCAAATATTTTTTTTGCAGTACCTAGTGAAAAACACAAAAATCAATTTTCGAAGAAATAGAATTCATATTATATCTTTTAATAACAAACGTCAGACTATAAACCTGCAGCGCAAAACTTTTTTGCATGCATCTTCACCATAGTTTTCAACAATCGATGTGTTTTGATATACCGCATGCCTGCGGCGCTACAAGTGCGGCCCTTCGCCGTCCAAATTTTTAGGCAAACATTTTTTGTATGTATCTTAACAATAGTTTTCAAAAATCGATGTGTTTTTACACAGACTCGCGGCGTCAGAAGTGCGGCCCTTCGGGCCGCCTGTTTGTCATTATTTACATATTGTGCAAGACACTTCTTATATTAGTGTTCATTTACAGTTTTAACTCTTGTGATATATTATACAAAATCTATATAGAAATAGGCTTCGAATCGATCTGACAATTGACCGAGTTATAAACAAAAAACTCCTTTTTTTAATTACTCCCCTCTGGGACCAAGATTCCTACCTAGATCGATTGCTCGCCCCTAAAAATCCCCATTCTGTAAATTTCATCAAAATCGTTAGTCGTTTTTGAGAAAAAAAGTCTAGGTAAGATTATACGTCATACTATATTTAACGTACATATACATATTTTATATAGGTAATATAAAAATAACATACTTACCTATTTATTTAAATATTAGTTAAAACTACTTACATAATTAGGTTTAGTTTTCATTGCTGTTACTTTTTACTATACAAATAGTTCACGGATTATTTTAATAAGTTAAAAATTCTGTCAGAGTATTTTGACATATAAATAATGAAAGTAGTTTGTTTTCTCCAAAGCCTACTCACGATATTACAATGTTTTGAAAGGTCAAAAAACAGTTTTTAAAAATCATAAAATCGATAGGAAAACGAATTTTTCCAGGGATGAGACCTAGCTAAATCGATTTTTTGCCCCCCCCGAAACCCCTTTTCGGTAAATTTGATCAAAATCGTTAGAGCCATTTTCGAGAAAATATTTATATAGGTACCGAGGGGTAAATATCTGCCCAAAATTGTGTACACCATAAATCCTTTTTGGCAAATAAATCCTTATAAATCCTTATAAATCCATATAAATCACCAATAAATCCCTTTAAGTTCAATAAATCCTCATAAATCCTCGTAAATCCTCATAAATCCTCGTAAATCCTCATAAATCCTCAATAAATCCTCAATAAATCCTCATAAATCCTCTATAAATCCTCAATAAATCCTCATAAATCCCCATAAGTCATCGAATGTATAAACAATAACAAAACTGTGTTTACCTTATTAATCCAGTTAAATGGTACTTTTAAACTGCGTTAATTAGAAGTTTGATGAAATTTTCCGCAAGGGGTGGCCGCCATCTTGAATTTAAGGGATGAAATCATGTAAGTATCTTGGTAAATACTGCTTGTACGTTAAAAATTACTATTACAAAAATTGTTAAGGAGGATATATCCAACAACTTCTGTTTAAATTTTTTTTAAAATTTCTTATTATTCAAAAGTTATAAATTCTCAAAAATGACACTGTTGGGGGTGGAAACGGTTTTTTCGATTTTACAACAAAACGGTCAATCGGGGCGAAAAATGGTTATAACTAAAGTTGTAGCTTTTGAGTTTCTCTACAATATACATGTGTTCAACATTTTTTTGCTTGCTTGATGCGAATATAGAGGGCGCCAAAAGTCGACCGGCGCCAATATTTTTGAAAATTTTTGAATTTTGCACATAAAAAATTAATTCAAGTCATCGCATTTTCACCAAATACATGATTAGGGGGTTTTAGGGGTCGTTGATAAAGAATCCGTTATAAAATTTTCAAAAAACAAATTGGCGGATGATGAATTTGGTGAAAATGCGATGAATTTAAATGGGAGACGTCCGCCATATTGGATTCGCCATTTTGTTTTTGGAAAATTTGATAATGGGTTCCTAATCAGCGACTCCGAAAACCCCCTAATGATTATTTGGTGACTTGAATTAATTTGTTATGTGCAAAATTCAAAAATTTTCAAAAATATTGGCGCCGGTCGACTTTTGGCGCCCTCTATATTCGCACCAAGCAAGCAAAAAAAATGTTGAACACATGTATATTATAGAAACATTCAAAAGCTACAACTTTTGTCACAACCATTTTTCGCCCCGATTGACCGTTTTGTTACAAAATCGAAAAAACCGTTTCCACCCCCAACAGTGTCATTTTTGAGAATTTATAACTTTTGAATAAGAAATTTCAAAAAATTTTTCCAAACAGAAGTTGTTGGATACATCCTCCTTAATAATTTTGGTAATAGTAATTTTTCACGTACAAGCAGTATTTACCAAGATAAATGATTTCATCCCTTAAATTCAAGATGGCGGGCACCCCTTGCGGAATCAGAGGGGGGAAACTTGGCTGGAGTGTTCTAGTGGCACCCCCTATCTACAATTAAAATTTCATCAAACTTCTAATTAACGCAATTTTAGACCTATTTTTTCGACCATTTGATTGGACTATATATGTATATTATAACCATAAAGCTGAAGAGTTGGTTTGTTTGTGTGTTGGTTTGAACGCGCTAATCCCAGGAAATACCAGTCCAATTAAAAAAAAAATTTTTTTTCTTAGATAGCCCGTTCATTGAGGAAGGTTATAGGCTTGTTCAAGTTTTTAAAATTCAACCCCAAAGGGGGTAAAACTTGAGTGTAGAATTTTTTTATTATCTATACTAATATTATAAAATGTAGGTATGTAAGTTTCTGATATAATTAGTATCGAGTTAGTAGATAGAAACGTACCTTCATAAAAAATATGACGTCATAGATTCGTGGAGCAAAAACGGTTATTAGCGAGCGGGGCTCACATAAATATTTCAAAAATTATTTTTGAGCTAATTTGAAATCATAATTAAGTGATTTAGATGTCATTTTGTACAGAATTTACTGCTCTATTAATATAACAAAAAAAACTTTTAGTCAAATACCCTATTGTATGTGGTACAATAATGCCAACACGAGATAAATATAATAATAAACTTACCTTGGAACTCACACAAACTTGCATGACACCACCAAAAACAAATTTTATTCACAATGTCGCGGTTTATGCGGTCGGGCAAATTAAAAAATGTTACGCGCACGCGCATAACATAAACAGCTGATTTAATTCTTCTGTAAATCCTCGATAAATCCTCAATAAATCCTCATAAATCCCCATAAATCCCCATAAATCCTCATAAATCCTCATAAATCCTCATAAATCCTCATAAATCCTTACAAATCCTCATAAATCCTCATAAATCCTTATAAATCCTCATAAATCCTCGTAATTCCTTCACGCTGTACACCATAAATCCTCAGATATTTACCCCTCGATAGGTACATATATACATAGAAACATAGATACATAGATACATATACAGTGTGTCCACAGACTCATCCTCAACATGGGGATCTCCGTTGTTATGGGAGATAGAGATTTGGTTAAATGAGACAAAATGTGCAGAATCTCCAGTACTACTACCCTGCGTAGTCAAAATTTCCATATTTTGCTTGGTTCGCGACCGACAGTTGAAAAACGAGATACCCATTTTTGTTTTTTGTTTATAACTCGCTTATTAAGTAAGTTAGAAAAAAAATATTTTCACTTTCTTAAAGCCCTTTTTTATGAAGATTTCAAATCTCTTTTCATATTTTTATTTACTTTTATAGTTTTAGAGATACTTGTATTAACTTTGTTTTTTTAAATACACGTCAAAGATGGCCATGACACCATTCGAAAGAGATTTTTTTTCTCTTTAATTTGATATGAGGATTGATGGATTTATTTTCAAAAATAACAGAGTTATACGTAAAACACTAATTTTTAATAGTAGGCTATGCTAAATTAATTGATAAAACAACAGAAGGCTTAGCAAACAGTTGAAATTCGCGTTGGCTTATTAAACGGCTGTTTTGTTTTAGCTGTCAAAGTGTAGTTTGTTGCTAATTGTCAGTTTACTAAGTGATTTATTAAATTTACTTTTGTTATCATAAAACCATTTTTTAACAATGAAAAATTTGATATGTTATCTTGTTACATTCTATGTCACAAAAATTCGACCAGAGCTGCAGAAATGTACTTCGATCAGTATCCAGAACGAAGACAACCTCATTAGTCTATTTACAGAAACTTACGAGTAAATTTAATAGACACTGGATCATTTAAAAAGCCGTTTACTAAGTCAACGCGAATAAGTGAAGAAGACAAAACTACTGTTTTACGATCAATTGTTGAAAATCGCTTATTTTTCATTGTTACAAAATGGTTCCATGATAACAAAAGTAAATTTAATAAATCACTTAGTAAACTGACAAATTAGCAACAAACTACACTTTGACAGCTAAAACAAAACAGCCGTTTACTAAACCAACGCGAATTTCAACTGTTTGCTAAGCCTTCTGTTGTTTTATCAATTAATTTAGCATAGCCTACTATTAAAAATCAAGTGTTTTACATATAACTCTGTTATTTTTGAAAATAAATCCATCAACCCTCATATCAAATTAAAGAGAAAAAAATCTCTTTCGAATGGTGTCATGGCCATCTTTGACGTGTATTTAAAAAAACAAAGTTAATACAAGTATCTCTAAAACTATAAAAGTAAATAAAAATATGAAAAGATATTTGAAATCTTCATAAAAAAGGGCCTTAAGAAAGTGAAAATATTTTTTTTCTAACTTACTTAATAAGTGAGTTATAAACAAAAAACAAAAATGGGTAAATCTCGTTTTTCAACTGTCGGTCGCGAACCAAGCAAAATATGGAAATTTTGACTACGCAGGGTGGTAGTACTGGAGATTCTGCACATTTTGTCTCATTTAACCAAATCTCTATCTCCCATAACAACGGAGATCTCCATGTTGAGGATGAGTCTGTGGACACACTGTATACAAGATTTACTCGTTTAATAATATAGGGAGTACATATATACATATAAACATAGATTCATATATACAAGATTTACTCGTTTAATAATATAAGGGATTTGTAAAACATGAGCAATCCTTACTAATATTATAAATGCGAAAGAAACTCTGTCTGTCAGTGTCACTCTGTCTGTACGTCTGTCTGTTATATTTTCACGCCTAAACCGCTGAACAGATTTCGATAAAATTTGGCAAGGAGATAGATTCCATCCTGAGGAAGGACATAGGTTACTTTTTGTCTCTAAAAAAGCCGGCTTCGCCCGAGTGAAAAAGTAATCTCTGGAACTATTAAACAGACTCTAAAAATTCTTTCACTAATAGAAAGCTACACTATCCCTGAGTGATATGGGTAATATTTTATTTTGATTTTCGCGGGAGGGGGAGTAATAAATCATAAATTCTTATCTCTGGAACAACTAAACCGATTCCAAAAATTCTTTCACTAATAGAAAGCTACGCAGCGGGAGAGATTCTCGCGGGTGGCAGGGGGAGAAATTCTTGCGGGGGGCTAATAAATCATAAATTCTTATATCTGGAACTATTAAACCGATTCTAAAAATTCTTTCACTTTAATAGAAAGCTACGCAGGGGGAGAGATTCTCGCGGGAGGCAGGGGGAGAAATTCTTGTGGGGGGACTTAAATAAATCATAAATTCTTATCTTTGGAACTACTAAACTGATTCTAAAAATACTTTCACTAATAGAAAAGCTACGCAGTGGGAGAAATTCTCGCGGGAGGATAACAAATTAATAATGAGTGATCGCTTTCAAATCATAATTTCATACCACCCGGGCGTAGCCGGAACGGGCCGCTAGTAAAATAATAAATCAAAAGACGTTTCCTCTGTTCCAATAAATTGTCCTATTTCTTAGTTTTCTTAAGAAAAATTATAGCTTATAGTGAATTTTTTGTTGAACAGCGTTTCCTAAACTGTTTCGCCTACGGATCCTTTACAGATTAGTAAAATTGTCGCGGATCCCCATCAATATAAAACAGTGTGATTTATTTATTTAATTTGTCTGAAGTGTTAATGTCAATTTATAATATTTTTATGTAGATTTCGCGTAAGTTTCACTTCTGTAGTGTGTGGTGTAAACAACATATCACTGTTTGCCGGACGGCGTTTATACAGTTCTGCCGTCGCCAGACGAACTGTATAGCTTTGCCCACTGCCGGACGGCGGCGTTTATGCAGTTACACCAGAGCAGGAGATGAGTCTACAGACCCTCTCGAATATTAACTTATAGACCTTAGTTTAAGAAATTCTGTTATAGAATATACAGTTAATAATAAGAGTAAAAGTAGGATGAGAATAAAAAGTAATTTGAATTTTTGTAACGAAACACCTAAGCTTTTTAAATTAATGAATTCTGAGAACCAACCGCATGAAGTGTTTGAAGAAAATCTTTTTTTCAAACACAAAATTAAACGATATATAAAATGAGTCTATTTCAAAATGTTATTCAGTTCTTTTAAGTAAGAAATAAATGTCTGTCATAATTCAGACGAAAGTGTATTTTAAATTCATATTATTTACATTACAGCGTTTGCGTCTTAACTGGCTATCCTTAATGCTTTGTTTCATATAACTGCTTCGAACCGAATAAGTGGACTAGTGGTGAGAGCACTAGACTCATATTCGGAAGATATACTGAGTTCAAATCCCGGCCATCTTACTGAGGTTTTCTATGGTTTCTCTTAATCTTTTGTTACTCGGCAGGTACTGTTTAAAATTTTCTAAAAATAATTATGATGTTTTCAGCAGCAAATTTTACACGTAAGTTGTAATATTAAATTTTGACATGACGTGTTTTGAACAAAATTTTTAAGGTACATTTGCGCACTCAATATAGATTTCATTTTGATTCATCTACGGTATTTTAAATGTTTGCATATTATTGTCATGTAAACGTACTACGTTACTAACTTATAATTACGTAACTATAATGTTATCTATAAATACATAAGAGCACGACAGACGAGGCCAGTTCTCTGTAATCAATTCAACAATAAAACTTATAATAAAAGCTATTTAAAATATTAAAATTATAAAGAACCACTATACGCTACAATTATAATTTGGATTTTGATGGTACGTAATGTATCATAGGGAATTACATCCTAAAAATTCAATAAAAAATTCGACTGATGACCAGTCCTATACTTCCCACCTAGTAAATATTTGCAAAAAATAAACACTCTTTTTTTATTCTTTGACTAGGCCCAAATAACCTTAGCTGTTGGTGGTCTTTAAAACACAATTTAATTTTTATTCTTTGAAAAAATCATGGCCCTCTTTTTTGTTTGGTGATCTACTGATGGCTAACTTAATATAGCAAAAATCATGGTTACCTTGATTTACGTACAATTTTTATTTTTTTTTGTAAAATATTTTTTTTCTCGAAAACTATACATTTTAGAGAAAAAAAATATTTACATTTTTTTCATATTATAACATCTAGAATGCATTTACATTTTTTTTACCTATGTTATTACGTGACATTGAGGACGTTTTTTTGAATATCTCAGGATCCACTGAACCGATTTGACTCAAAATCTAATCAGATCTAAGTTAAAGGCTGATAAACACAATAGAACAATCGGCATACCCGTATGTTGTTCCGTTCTTAAGATATCGAAGGCGAAAAATTGACCACATACACACACACATACACACACACACACACACACACACAGACATCAGTCAGAAAATGATCTTAAACGATTGCTAGGGTCTCAAAACGTGAAAATCTGTTAAAATCTCGAAATATTTTTTTCGGACTGAATCCATTACTTCCCTACCATAGTAGAGGTGGGAAGTAAAAATATTGTTCGTAAATTGTTTATTATACAATCCAAATTACTCAATATTTTCGAATAAAACATAAAAATATTTGATACTATCAAATTCCTTCCTCCAGTCTCGCAATAATATAATTCTTTTTTTGTTCATCGTTTAAGTAATTTCGATGCATTTAAGCTGCAATTATTTTTTTTAATTATTGACATTGACATTTTTGTCTACAAAGGCAAAATAATATTAATAAAAATACCTGTATATAATCAGTGTTCCCCATTTGAGAACCTGTACGTCTGGCAGCCTTTCTTTCTTGCGTTTTAGGTGGCAGATAGAAATTAGACAGGCATAATTATTAGAGATGTGCCGATTATGACTTTGGCCGACTAGCCGATTAGTCGTTGTAAAGAGGCCGACTAGTCGGCCAAGCCGATCACGGTTTCGGGGATTTCCGTAACGCTTCGTTTACAGCTGATTCACGTGAAAGTCGCAAACGCCGCCTGCGAGCATGTTGGAACCTGTTTTGTTTACTTCGCACTGTTTCTTGATTGTTGCTTTTGTAAGGTTCAGAGCGGTGTTTTTGTGTAAAAAAAAATTTTTGTGTTAAGATAATACTGTTATTGTTCATTAAAGTGAAATAGCTCTATTAAAATTTAATCATGTCAAAAAGAAAATCTCATGTATGGATGTTTTTTGAACAATTGTACAATGATTCCCTAAAGTTAAGTGTAACCAATGCCAAAAGGTTTTTAATTTTTATTTAATGTAATTCCCCCTACATACATATTACTGAAAAATATATACAAAGTAAGAAGCCGGATAGTCGGCGCTCTTTGCCGAATAGTCGCCGACTAGTCGCCGACTATGATAGTGGCCGGATAGTCGGCTTTACCGACTAGTCGGCACATCTCTAGTAAACATCCATTTATCTCAAAAACATATCGAGAAATTTAGACAAGACCGTTTTTATTGGAACACACGGTATATACAGTTTGGGAGAATATATTTTGTAATTGATATAATATTTCGATATTGCTCCCACCACTGTACAAACAAATATTATTTTTATACATTTATTTGCTCAAGCGACAAAATAGCTGAATCATTCTCATATAATATATTTCGATTTAGATATTCTGGTCATAAAATCAAAATGATCAGTCGACCGAATCGTATTTTGATAAAACTAAATGTATTATCGACGAATGACCTGTGATACCTAACTCTTTTTTATGTAAAGAAACTGTTTCAACAGAGCTGGGTTTTTTGTAAGGAGAAAATTTTCAAATGATCATTAATTTTTATTTTGATCCATCCATAACATGATCCTATTTCTTTTTTGTAACGACTTTTTTACGGTTTCGTGCCAAAATGGTAAAAAATGGAACCTTTATTAAGTGAGATTCATTTGTCAGTCCATCTGTTTAGTCTATTGCGATCCGTTAGATGCGTGGAGCTTAAAAAACTTTGCGCAAATGGGGAAAAATTTCATATACGTGGTATATTTTTGTGTGTAATTTTATGATTTTCAAAGTTTTTGCTTATAACATAAAAACGGCTTGTCCTATCGAAAAAATGGTTCTATTCAAAATTAAAGAGCACAAAATTTACTTCAAAATGCACTAGTCAAATATGTTTTTGTTCCGATTTTACCGACTCTACAGAACTTAGAAAAACAAAAAAAAAAAAAAACTCTTTTTTTGTTTGAAGGCGCTAATCTCAGGAACTACCAGTCTGTAAAAGAAGCAAAGTACTAATCAATGAGACCCTATACGAGTTTTTTAAAAATTCAATCCCAAAGAGTGAAAACGGGAGTGTAGGATTTATTGTAATAACAAAAAATCCTACATCCAAGTTTTACTCCCTGTGGGATTGAATTAAAAAAAATAATCGAATAGCCTATAACCTTCCTTAATAAACGGGCTATCTAACAAAAAAAAATTTTTTTCAAATCGGACTGGTAGTTCCTGAGATTACCGCCTTCAAACAAAAAAAATAAACTCTTTTTTTGTTTGAACGTGCTAATATCAGGAACTACAAGTCCGATTTAAAAAAAAAAAAAATGTTGTTAGATAGCCCGTTTATAGAGGAAGGTTATAGGATATACGAGTTTATTTTAAATTTAACCCCGAAGGGAGTAAAACGTGGAAGTAAGATTTTTTGTAATAACAAAAAATCTTACACCCCCGTTTTACCCCCTTTGGGGTTGAATTTAAAAAATCTCGAATTGCCTGAAACCTTCCTTAATAAACGGGCTATCTAACAAAAAAAAAATTTTTTTTAATCGGACTTGTAGTTCCTGAGATTAGCGCGTTCAAACAAAAAAAGAATTTATTTTTTTTTGTTTGAACGCGCTAATCTCAGGAACTACCAGTCCGATTTGAAAATATTTTTTTTGTTAGATAGCCCGTTTATTAAGGAAGGTTATAGGCTATTCGAGTTTTTCAATAGTTAAAAGCTTGAAAAAATGCTTTTTTTTCATTTTGGTAAATTTTGGCATTTTTCTAAGTTCTGTAGAGCCGGTAAAAATGGGAACATAAACATATTTGGCTAGTGCATTTTGAAGTAAATTTTGTGCCCATTAATTTTGAATATGACCGTTTTTTCGATAGGACCAGCCGTTTCCATATTATAAGCAAGAAATCGAAAAAAGTGCAAAAAAATCTTGGTTTTTAGACCACCAAAACTCCACCGCCCTGTTTTAGAGGTCGCAAACTTGGATTTGACATCTCCTAAACATGCTTGAGGACACAAAAAAATAAAATCATTTGCTGCACCAAACGCAAGATGGACTTCCTCTCGTGACTGAACTATAACGGGTTTTTCAAATGTTTTTCCATTATTCATCGAAAAGCGTTTCATAATGGATCATGACGTCACTTGTCAATAAACGGCCATTTAAAGTCCGCAAAACTGATACGAAAAAACACTAAAAGCGTGCATGTGTTATATAAAAATTGTTTCAACTCATACAACTCTACATTAATAATTTCTTAAGTTAAAGATAATATACAATGGCAACCAATCAGACATAACTTGTTTGTCGCTGTGCTGATATTGAAGCCCTAATCCAAACCTGTGCGTGTATGTGTAAATGTGTGTGTGCGCGCGGGAGTGTATGTGTGTGTGTACGGATCATTCACGCCGCGACGCTGTAATAGAGAAGAAAGCGTCATCATCACGTAAAAAGAGAGATGGAATGGGAAATCAATTTAAAGTTCACTTTAGTCTATTGTATTTCGCGTTCAGCGTTAGTTGTTATAACGGAACGTCTCAGCCAGACCTCTTGCACTTGGGTCACATGTTCTTAAAGTACAACGGGCTACGCTTGAAGTCATCTCTCTGGCCGCTTTATCACAGCTCAACTCACCTCTCCATTTCTTTATTCTTTATGCACATACAGCTGACTAAACAGAACATTATTATTGTGCAGAATTAAAGTTGCACTTTAGCTGTTAACAATGCAAGTCCAAATTCACGTCACAAATTCTGGTCGTGGTTAGTGATGGGCAAATGCAAGATGTTTTTACATTCGAAACAATTAAAATCGTTCATAATAATAATCGAGTCCACAATCGACTCGGAGTTTGATTTTACAATCGAAATGTTCGATTGTTCAAGTTTATTATTTGCCCCATAGGTTATAGCAATAGCAACGAATGAGAATATACATAACTGGTGTTCTCTCTTCTTTTATACCGACCGAACAGAGAACACACTGGCACTAGGTATAAAAGAAGAGAGAACACCAGTCACCGACACACTGACCTGTGAGCCGCCAAGGAGGACACTTCGACCGCTGCCATATCGCCTTTGAGAATGTCTACCGCAGTTGTAGACGAAACGTCAGGTAGAAATACCACCGGACCACGGCCTACAAGCCCGGAAACCATGAAGACTATGTCTGTATTCTTTGTTATATTCAATAATACTATTCAGGTAGACTTTATTAGAAATAGGGTAAGTTTGGTCGTTGAGGATATTGTCGAAACCAAATTTATCTATGAAAGACAGAATCTCAAAATTTTCTAAGTTATCAAGAATTTTACCTTTATTTTGGAGATGTAAAATTTGTACGAAATTATCTTTGTCATAATCATGACCTTCTGTAACTATATGTTCAGCGAAACTGGAAGTAGGGTTGAAAGATTTTAAATCCCGTAGGTGTCCCTTAATGCGGACAGTAAAAGGTTTATCCGCTTGACCTAATGGTCAAACGGGTAGACTTTTAGAGAATTCGAATTTTTAATTTTTTTACTGGAAGAGTAATTAGTATATCCTGTCATGTGAGTATGTGAGCTGAGACCCCTTAATATTCAATATAATAATAAGCTCAACTTGAGCCTCCAAAACTAAAAATATACAAGACATTTTTAATAAGTGGGAAAAACCTTACGTTGTAATTCCTAGTTGAAAATTAAAAGAGTCTTTTGCCTCCTGAGGAGTTACGCTCCTCCAAAGTCAAAGCGATGTGGTCAGTGATCATGTGCCAATATGACAACCTCCTAGTGAACATTTTTAATTTATTAAAATATCAATTTTATGAATTATATCTATTGTCACGGGTCAAAATTAATTTTCTAAGGTATGGCCACAAGTTCAGGGGTGGGCTCTGATTGGCTGATTGGAGTTCGAAAGGTACCTGAGAGCAATCCGACGAGAATGGGAAAAAAGCATGTGACGATGCATTCTGTTTTGGGAACTTGAAGAAAAGAGGCCTGACCCCTTGAACTGTAAACTTGTCGCCGAATCCATTGTTATCCGTTTCATTGTAAAGTTAATTTGTTTGTTGTACGATTAAGTGTGTGTGCATTAGTTAGTGTAATTATTTGAGCACAATTTTCTCAAATTCAAAATCGGATTATCTAACTACTAGTGTGTCACGTGGGTGTACCTGTCATAACTGTTCCGTTGAATGTATTTCTGAAAAAAAATAACAATGAGTGAAACAAACGAGAGTAGTTCTAACGCCCAAGACATCAGTCTATGGGACTTTCTCTCGACCAATTTCGTCTTTTGCTAGAAATTCAAAATCGTGGCCTTATGGAGCTAATGAAAGTTATGAAACATCCACCGTCTACCAGCCGAAATATTTCGCTACCTAAGTTCAACCCGGAAAATTCTAATGCAGACCCTGCTGCTTGGTGTTTAACAGTGGATATGTGTTTAATGGAATGCCCTCTGTAAGGCAGTGCACTTATCATCGCACTGGGTGAAGTCCTTGAAGGAACAGCGTCCCCCTGGTTATCTCAGGTGAGTTATGGAGTGACTTGGACTGAATTTAAAGATCTTTTCATGGCTAGATTTGGTGGCGTTGAAACACCAGCGGCTACTTTATAAATTTACAAAATAGTCGTCCAAAAGATGGTGAGTGTTTAGCCTCTTACTCAAGTCGTCTTTTGTCATCGCTTTCATCAAAATGCAAAAATGTAAGTGATATCCGCTATGCTCGCGCATACTTCGCAGTTTGATAGTCGACTCCAACGCTTAACATTTACTACGGACATTAAGACTCGTGCTTCATTACAAAATGAGCTGAAAGCTTTTTCTTATGCGAGAAAGAGATCTACACCTTCTCAGGATGAACGGGCGGTACCTGATTTCAAACGGTTTAAACCATCGCCGCATATAAGATGTCATTCTTGTGGGAAACAGGGACATAAGAGGGCAAATTGTCCGTCAAAGGCAGACAGAATACAACTAGAGCAAGCGTCAAGTAATCAGACAGCAAATAAGCCGACCCCATCGTATAACCCTGTCACTTGCTTCAAGTGTGGTGTGAATGGGCACATCGCCTCAAGGTGTACGTCAGCGACCAGCAGTAACTCAACACACAACATAAATGGTAACACCAACGAGCGGCGGATGAATATTTGCGCAGTTGCAGCCCCATCGGGATCCTTGATCCCCCGTGGTGAGGCATTTTCATTTTGGTTTGATTCAGAAGCGGAATCCTCATTTATTAAAAAAAGCGTTGAGGAAAAAGAGAAAATAATTTAGTAATTTTAAAAGGCATTGGAGATGTTAGCGTAAATTGTATCTCACAAATTTTATCTACTGTAACGATCGATGGTCATACGTTAGAGATTCTTTTTCATATTACTTTAGATATTTTTTTAAAATGTGACATAATGATTGGTCGTAAAATTCTGGGACAAGGGTTTGATGTAAAAATAACTTTAGAAAACGTTTGCGTATTTAAAAGTAAACAAATTAATGCGTGCAGGAATGTCGAATCTGATAATAAAATTGATTTAAATACTGTCGATACTGATGTAACCGACAATAATAAAGCACAACTTATTTCTATTTTAAAAGAATTTACTGACTCATTTATTCAGGGGTTCCCAAGCACTCGTGTAAATACTGGGGAGCTTGAAATACATTTATCTGACCCTAATGTGACTGTTCAAAGGCGACCGTACCGTCATAGTACCGAAGAAAAACAGGTAGTAAGAGATAGAATAGATGAATTGTTAAAGGCAAACGTCATTCGTCCTAGTTACTCTCCTTTTTCAACTCCTATATTACTCGTTAAAAAGAAAGATGGCTCTGACCGTCTGTGCGTAGATTATCGCGAATTAAACGATAATACTATATTCGATGGATTTTCGCTACCTCTTATTGCAGAACAAATCGCGCGACTTAGTAATGCAAAATACTATACGTGTTTGGATATGGCGAGCAATCGAACGTACTGCATTCGTTACACCTGACGGTCAATATGAATATTTAACAATGCCATTCGGGTTGAAAAATGCACCATCCGTCTTTCAACGAGCTGTCACGAAGGCTCTCGGAAATCTTTCATACACGTATGTTACTGTCTATACGGACGATGTAATCATTACTGCCTCTACTATAGAAGAAGCACTAGAAAGAATTCGAGAAGTTATCAGTATGCTTATGAAAGCCGGATTCTCTTTTAATTTTTCCAAGTGTTCATTTCTTAAAACCTCTGTACAATACCTGGGTTACGAGATTAGGGCCGGCGAAGTCCGACCCAATTCTCGTAAAGTTGAGGCCTTAACTGCACTGCCCGCACCTCAGACAGTAACTCAATTGAGACAGTTCATTGGTCTCTCGTTATATTTTCGTAAGTTCATTCCTAAGTTCTCAGAGGTAATAAAGTCCTTATACCGATTAACCCGGGGTAAAAAAAGAAATATTGAATGGACGGCGATGCATGAAAATGTTCGCCAAAAGATAATTTCAGTATTAAGTAATGAGCCAGTACTGATGATTTTTAACCCAGACCTTCCTATTGAATTGCACACAGACGCAAGTTCCGAGGGCTATGGTGCGATTTTGATGCAAAAATTAGACGGCTCAAACTGAGTTGTAGAATATTATAGTCAAGCGACTAACCCAACCGAGTCCAAATATCAACCATATGAACTAGAGACGTTAGCTGTATTCAGTGCAGTAAAATTCTTTCGTCACTATTTACATGGTCGATCGTTTACGGTAATTACGGATTGCAACTCATTAAAAGCTTCTCGAAAGAAAGTTAACCTTACGCATAGAGTCCATCGTTGGTGGGTTTTATTACAGACTTTTAATTTTGATATTATTTATAGAGAAGGTAAGCGTATGGCTCATGCAGATTTCTTTTCACGGAATCCTGTTCCGATACGAGTACGTGGAAAACCACATGAAGTTCTAGAAAAACGTATTAATTTGCCAGAAATTTCGGATGATTAGCTTCTCGCTGAGCAACGTCGTGACAATTAAATTTCTAAAATAACAATCGAGTTAGAGAATGATGAGCTGGCGCCAGACCTTGTTAAAACGTTCGAACTACGACCTGGGTTACTTCATCGGAAGATTTAAAGACGGGATAAAACGCACTGTTTACTGATCGTTGCACGCGCTTTCAAGTGGTCAGTAATTAATAATGTACATGGGTCAATTATACACTTTAGAATGAGAGAAAACACTTGACAAAGTTTGCGAGTATTGTTGGTTTGAAGGAATGATGAAATATGTTCGTAAATTCGTAGATAACTGTTTTACTTGTAAAATTTCCAAGTCGAGCTCAGGCAAAGTCCAAGTTGAGCTTCATTCCACACCTAAGACCAGCATACCTTGGCATACCTATACTGTTCACATGGATATCACGAGTAAGTTGAGTGGCAAAAGTGATTCGAAAGAATACTTTATTGTTTTATTAGATGCATTTACTAAATTTATTTTGTTGTATCAGACTCGTAGAATTTACACGGTAAATAGGTACTATCGGAGCCCATATTTGGTCCGCCAACCCACGTAATAGCTGATCAGGGTAGATGTTTTACAAGCAAATAATTTCAAGAGTACTGCGCTTCACAGAACTCAAAGTTACATTTAATAGCTACTGGTATCAGCAGGGCTAATGGTCAGGTAGAACGAGTAATGAGTACTCTCAAAAGTATGTTTACTGCAGCTGAAACGAGTGTAAACTCATCGCAAGCAGCTTTGATGAAATTCAATTAGCACTATCAATCGAGTCACTAAAGCTAGTTCGTTAGAATTATTAATCGGTAAAGTAGCCAGGCCTTTTGTATTGATGGTTAATCGTAGTGATAAAGAAATTGATATCTCTGACGTACGGTAAAATGCGATTGATAATATTGAAATAAATGCTAAGTATGATAAGTCTACATTTGATAAGAATAAGGCTAAAGTATTTAACATAGAGGACTTTGTGTTGATTAAAAATGAAGAAAGAAACATAAAAAAACTTGAACCGATGTTTAGAGGTCCTTTCATGGTGGCAGAATTTCTTGACGGTGGTAGATATACTTTGAAATCATTGAGTAGTAATAGAAAATACAAGTATAGTCATGAAAACTTGAGGAATATGCCTGAATGTCATATTCCCACTGAGTTGGATATTTCTGATATCAGAAAAGCACAAACGCGGATGTTGAGATAGAGACTGTTGAGAAAGACTCTGAGACAGAGTCAAAAGCCCCCAGGGGAGATACCGCGCACTAAAATTAGATTTGGAGGTCGCACTAATATTAAGTTTGGAGGTCGCACTAGATAGACCGAACACTAATATTAGGATTGAAGGTTGCACTAATATTAGGTTTGAAGAATGTTAAGGTTGGGGGTCGCACTACTTACACTAGACTATAATCGTAACTGCGAACCAAATGTGGTTTGATCAGAGCGCGAGGGGCAGCTGGTGAGGTAGCGGGAGTTTTCAACTGGCGGGAATTATGGGAGGCATCCTCAAGGAGAAATATAATGTAAATTTTTGAGCATAGAAAATACCGTTGAAAGTTTCTGTCGTCATACTGGACTTCTGAACAAGAAGGAGAATGTAGAAAAATTTTAAATAATGTTTATTATTGAAAAAAAAAGGATTTTTGCAGCCAAAATTATTTATACAAAGTTGAAATAAATGCTTTTAGATGCATCTGAGGACGTGTGATCGACAGAATTGCCGTGTCGGTGATAGGCGAAACCATACTTCAATTTTGTTAAACGTTAATGATTTTTTTTATCGACCAAGCCTTAGGCTGGAATTTCCTAAAATACATTTATTGTTGTCAAGAATATCTACTGAGTTTTATTTTTATGACCTGTGGCACTTGTCCACTAGTTGGGTTTTTCCAAAAACAGGACCCCGGCAGTTTGGTTTCATAAAATTACTAATGAGTAATGACGGTATAGCCTATGGATATAGCTACGTTATCGGACAGAGATATACTTTTCTAAGGCATGGCCATAAGTTCAGGGGCGGGCTCTGATTGACTGATTGGAGTTCGAAAGGTACCTGAGAGCAATCCGACGAGAAAGGGAAAAAGGCGTGTGACGATTCATTCTGTTTTGGGAACTTGAAGAAAACAGACCTGACCCAGTGAACTGTGGACTTGCCGAATCCACAAACCGCTGACAAACTTCTGTGTGTCATCGCTCTAAGTTTAGCATTTGTTTTATTTTAACATTGACCTAGTGACACGTGCAACGGCGGGCTTAGTAGCTAGTTATATAATAAAAAACAGATTATTGGGACGAGGAGAATAGTTTTGTGATAAAGGACTATTACGTAATATGTTAATCAATGGTATTACTTCATGTCTCTCCGGGCAACTGCAAAATTATTTTCACGGTTATTTAATTTAACTGTAGTTAATAAATTTTGTACATAATTTTGCCGAAAAAATAAAAAAAAAACTCATCTCAGTTTAGTAAGATTAATGTAGCAGAACCTTAAATAGCGGCTTCATAAGTGTGGGTTTTGTATCCCAATTGAACTTCTTTAGCTACATAATATCAAGGCTACTGGAATAAACGTTCCCTTGGTAGAAATGTTATCTACTGAATTATGTACCGGGTGCTGATTTGCTTTGCGGGTAATAGGGATTTTACATATAAAATCAAACTTTCGCGATTTCCTGCTTCCCTAACTATTTTAGGAAAAATATCTTCAAATAATAGTTTTAGAACATAAAATTCTGCATCTAAATCATTAAACAAAATTAATTTTCCATGCTTTGTAAACGGCAGGATATGAAAATGTCAAAATTACCTCAAAAACAGATAGCGATAGTCATGGAACTTGAATAAAATGATGACGTTTTAGCTGTCAGAATAATTTCTAATCATTTTGTTCAACTTCCACGGCTATCGTTATCTGTTTTTGAGGTAATTTTGACATTTTCATATCAAATTTCTGCCGTCACAAAGCATGCAAAATTAATTTTGTTTAATGATTTAGATGCAGAATTTTATGTTCTAAAATTTTTATTTAAAGATATTTTTCCTAAAATAATTAGGGAAGCAGGAAACCGTGAAAGTTTGTTTTTACATGTAAAATCCCTATTACCCGCAAAGCAAATCAGCACCCGGTATATAGGCGTTATGCATAAATTAATTATCTTTATTTTATTACGTTTAAATTCTAGCTTCTTTGTTATGTGATACTAGCTTTTATTCATGGCTTCGGTCGCGTTAGTGTTTCTTCCTTACCTCGTCGTAGCGATAACATCTTGCGAACGACTTTTGAAGTAATATAAAATATGTACAGTGTCTCCCACCGTATCTGAGACATTGTATTTTAATATGGGCTTACGATATTTCTAATATTTGCTCCCTGTTAATTGTTTTTGTTTTACGGTCTGGTTCTAAATGTCCTCAGTACCTAATGATTTTGTAGACTTATTTTCATTTAAATCGCTTTAAAAATTAATAAAATCATATTTTTAAAAATATGTGCCCGATCTCTTCTGGTGATCGGGCACTTTCAGTTCCTGGGTTTATTGAATTTTGTAGGGGTGGTAATGAAGATCGCGCACAAGAATTTGCCGCAATGAAGACTACCCTATGCCCAATTGTTGGGAACGACGTCGAACCGATTTCAGTGGACTATAATTGACACTATCACGAACCAACGCAATGTTTGGTGTGGATTTTAGGCGGGTGGTGTTTTCGGCCCTTATTTTTTGCTCAGTTGAAAAGCGTTTCATGATGCACACAGAATGGCACACAGAATGAAATCGGAATGTTGGCAGATGTCAACTTTATACAAAACACTGTTGCTAAGCAACAAACAACAAAATGGCGAGCGATTGAAAACCGGCGCACTTTTTGAATTACTCTATATAATGTATAATAATATGTAGCATTATAGGGTATTCCTACCATTTTACTGCCACTGACAAGTAACCAAATTTTTGACGTAGGACTTTGATCTCGGCTATACGCCACGCACTTTGGCATACTCATGTAACGCTTTAATAAAAACAGGCAGAATCGCTGTAACTTTGTTAAAGTAAAGATATAACGATGTTGAGATATCATTTGAAAGCTAAAGAAGTCCCGTTTAACTATTACTTTTTGTTGTGTGTTTGTTAGTTTATTTAGTATACAATTTTGAAAACATTAAAAAAATGTAAGTATACATTAAAACTACTTTTTTTTAGATAACCCTACGGAGCTGAACCCACCCGATTTTTTTTTTTGAAATCTACATTTTAGAAAAGAAAGCATGTGTCGTGGCACACATGACCGAAGTGAAACTTTTTATATATGAATAATACAAAAATCAATTAGGGTTAGCAGCGTCGTGCGAACTGCGAATTCCAGAAGTCAATGACTTCTCACTGGCAGTTTCAGGGTATATAATATTATGTACCGGTAGATAGACGGAACCGAGCCACGGACTTGACCAATCACAATCGTCACAACTGCCGTTCGAATGTATCTACAAACTATATCACATAACAAATTATAACACAGACCCCGCGGAGAAAAGGAGATGCATTCCAAATAATACTTATTCCTTAATCTTTACTATACCATAATACCTATATTATATAACATTATAACACTGCCCCTCGGAGAAGAGGGGATGTATTCGAAACATTCTTTTCCGTTCTGCATTCTTTGTTTCATCGAGCTTGCATTTTACCCTTCAAATCGTCGAGGCAGTGGTGCCGCATAAGAAGTTTCAGTTAAAAATTCATTAAGATTTCATATTTTATCATCTATAATTATTTATAATACATTTTTAAAGTCGATCGAACAGAGCGATATTACTCGGCATAGATTTATTGCTACTGCGCACATGTACCCAGGGCAGCCGCTAGGATTTTCGGGCCCCGGGTAAGCGTTCTTAGGCCCCTGTCCCCTCCAAGAAAAATTTTACTCCAAAATACTTTTAACTTCCCGCTAAGAAAATTGAAAATTTTCAAAAATAAGGAAGTTATTAATTTCACCCCGATTTTCGAAAGTCGAGTTTTCATCAGATCTCGACGTTTTGTGATCCTAAGAAGCTATTCTGACTATTTTTACGATGATGTCAGTATCTCTGTCTCTCTCTCTCTTTCTCTCTCTGTGTGTGTGTGTGGAGGGTGTGTGTGTGTGTGTAAACCTCTCATAACTTTTGAACGGCTTGACCGATCGAATCGCGATTTACGGCATTTGAAAGGGTTCCACTGAACTTAGATTTCCTGAAAACTTGAACCGATTCGGCCTAATAAATTTTAAGAAATTCCAAAAAAACAGAAAAAAAAATTGTTAAAACGAAGTTTTTTCAAAATAACTTCTAGAATATTGTACCCATTGATTTCATAATCTAATCAGCTCTTCTCCTCAGAAAACTGCGTTGAATGCCGCTAAGCGGATCAAAATCGGTTAATCCGTTCGAGAAATATCGTAGTCAACATATTTCGAAAAAAGTGTTTTTCAAAATAACTTCGAGATTTCTCAACCAATCAATTTTGTACCTCTTACAATATTTTTAGAGCTTAAAAAACTGCGTCAAATGCCGTTTTAAAGATCAAAATCGAACAACGCGTTTAAAAGTTATAGCTTTTCAAAAATAAAATAGTGTTGTTATCAGCAATTTTCAGATTTTTGAGCTCGAAGAGCTCAAAAATCTACTTTTGGGTATATTATCAAGTGGCTCGAACTCAAAGCGCTTGAAAATAGCGGAAAGTTCCAGGGATGGCCTGCAGGGTCAACCGATTTACAGATTTTTTTTTGGAAATAGAAAATTTTAATGCAAAAAATCAAATAACGCCTTCTTTGTTGGGAAAATGTTTTAATGCTCGCAATTTTAAACACGGTAGTCACATATAATAGATAAGCCCCGGGCCGGTGGGCCTCCTCAGGGGCCCGGACCCGGGGTACCTTTGCCCCGCTTACCCCCCCCCCCCCCAACGCCGGCCCTGCATGTTCCTTACATCATATCGTGATGAAACAAAGTTCACAAAACAATCTCAAATTTTCTCTTTCTAACAAAGTTTGTTTGAAGAAAATCGATCCATTGACCATTAGCTCTTTAGTTAACTGGCAACAGAGTAACAGACAGACAGGGAAATCTAGATGTCATAACACTAGCCCAGAGCGGTCAATTCACCGTCTTTGATAATACCTATCCAATCCTGAAGTCATTTCGAACAATAACTGCAAAATGTAACATCAACATCAGATAGATATAAATTATGACATAGACGATAACCATGATAATATTACGCGCCGGCCTTCTTGACTTGAAATTCAATTCATAAGTGAACCAAATTGAAAAATTCAATTTGTCATTTAATTTCTAAATATCTCAAAGTTTAGCTCATATATTCTAGGTACCATAATATTATGTTTGGTTACTATTAAATACTGTGTCGTATTCGGGAATAAAAAGGCACTACTACAATAATTTAAAAAATCGAAACTGACCTTCGCGTTCCCTTGGCAGCACCGCCTATTTAAATCTGAAATCAACATATTCTTTTCCTCTTCAACACGTGTATGTATAGTTTCTACCATTTTTGACAGTTTTAATATAGGCCAACCTGTATAATATTATACGTTTATTATTATAAACTAACATATTTTATTGTCATCGATAAATTCCTCAAAATATTTCTTATTTTACTAAGGAATGGTTTAATGCTTTCAAATATCAGGTATCTACACCTTGTGGTTATGTGTGTGAATGGCTTTGTTTTAATTCCTAATTGATCTCATCTAACTTAATAACTTGAAGCGAACTGAAGCCAAAATGAACAAACGTTGCATTTATATTAATACCTAGCTTTGAAAGTTATGTTTCAAATGTCTTTTGAAGAAGACGTTACTTACCAATTAACGTTTGAACAAACTGAAATGTAATTTGTCGTTGATTAAGTTTGAATGTAATTAGAGAAATGCAACTGAAATTTCAAAGTCAAACTCGACAGTGTTTTTCCTCGGAGAGTTGAACATTCTCAATAGATTTCGTTCTGGATGTTACTATTTCATCGAAACTTTATTTACACAAGATCGAGATAAACTTATATAGTCCACGTGAACTCTCCACACTTCTTTGTTTTGCTTTTTTAGTTAGAAAATGGAAACTTTGGGGGTTCGAGTAATGATCTAGAATTTCCGAAGAATTTCCTAGATTTTTTCGCCTACGGACCCCTTAGAGTTCAGTAAAATTGTCGCGGACCCCCGTTAATATAAATCAAGAGTAATTTTTGAAGTTATACTTCTTTTGGCGCGTTGTGGAAAAATGATGGGAGTGAATGTTTAGGATGCGTGCGCATCGCGTCACAAAATTTACCGACATCATGAAGTTTGCATCGCGTCACGAAATTTACCGACATCATGAAGTTTGAATCGCGTCACGAAATTTACCGACACCATGAAGTTGCAACTGTCAAAATCACTGTCAAATAAAAATAACCTCAACAAAAGTGAGGTACAGTACGAATAAAATTTATATGTGTTTTTAAATTATTGAGGTTAACGGAGGTATGTATTATTTGTTTTACATTATAATTTTAATAAATTAATAATTTATTAAATTAAATTAATTTATTTAATATCTTTATTTTATTATTTTATCGTCTTTTTTACAAACGTTTAGTACTGGCACGCGGGATAAAATTTTTGGAGTTATTTTTGTTTTGTTACGTAAAAGTAGTATAACTTCTGACGTGCATACCTAGTACACACATACTCTTTTTTTTTATTTGTTTTGTTTTTTGAAGTGAAACGCATGGTAGAGTGAATTGGATTCATCTGACGAAAAACTGCAACCATAGCATCGAAAAAAAATCATATATTATTCTGTAAATATCAATTTATAACATTTATGCTGGGTTGCAGAAAGCATTGCCAGGAAATGTGATTTGATTTGACACTGACTTTATTACAAACAAGCGAAAAGAGCTTGAAAATGGTCGAGCGTGTAGAAATGCTGTTTACATGGCGTTGCTATGGTTCCTCTATTACAAGTCCCCAGTTCCCGGGTTCTAGCCCGAGAGCTGGTAAAAGTGTCAATTGGATTTTCAATTTATTATTAAAAAAAAAATATAATGAATTGAAAATACGAATTGGTGCTAGGCCCAAATAACCTTAGCTGTTGGTGGTCTTTAAAACACACAACAAGCGAAAAAATTTGCAGAAATGTTTTCATATTTAAAAAAAAAAGCAGTCTAGTATGAGTCAGGCCTCGCGCAGAGAATGTTCCGTACAATCGTTAAATATAAAAGCCTTATTTTATTTAAAAATATAATTTTTTTAACATGACTGTCTGAGTTTTTTATGAGCTCATTCAATAATTAAGGACGATTTGTATCCATATCAATGGCTAAACAAATAAAATCATTATTATTATTATTATTATATATATAAACTGACATTTACTTATATTTTAAATGAGACGTTTTTCGTTCCCATGGTTACACCGTTGTATCTCTAGTTAACTGCATAGCCCACTCACGCGTTTGGTCTTGAGTTCGTATGTGAGTTCATTATAACCTTGTAAGATATTCACATTGCGTCAAAAATCTGTAATTTCGTCGAAATATAGGTAGTACTTAATTTTACAATGTTGTCTATACATCAATGTTAACTAGATGAATGCATAATGACAGTATATGAAGACACCTGTTGTAAGAACAATGACGTAACACAACACTGTAGTCAGGAAAAATTCGTTAATTCAAACCTATGTCACCGTAGGGATTTTAACCCTAAACTTTCCACTATCGCGGCGGACTGAGTTGACATTACTCACACAGTGACACATTTTCAAACGAATTCATCTAATTATGTATTTGGTCACGACTTACGTGTTAAATTTGTATTTATCAATGTTAACGTTGTGATACACTTGCTAAATTTATTTCAGATTTTTTCGATTAATACTGTAGAAATAAATGGGGTGGGACCAGGGAGTCACTAGTCAACCCTCTGGGTTTGACCCGGAATCTCCGGATTTTTAGTCAATTCTCCGGGCTCCAGGTTTAATCGCAAAATCTCCGGGAAAATAAATTTTCGCCGCGGAAAAAAAGTTGTTTTTTATTTTATTACCTATGTCTAAATTTAATAATTAAATTATTATTGAATTATTGTTAATTTTTATTTGTTACCTGTTTCATTTATTTTTATATTTTTTACAAAATAAACGACTTTAATGTACAAAACAAATATTGAATTACAAATTGCGAGGGCTTGAGAATAGCCGAGAGTGTAGCGGCGCTGTTGTTTACATGGCGTTGCTATGGTTCCTCTATTACAAGTCCCCAGTTCCCGAGTTCTAGCCCGAGAGCTGGTAAAAGTGTCAATTAGATTTTCAATTTATTATTAAAAAAAAAAAAAAAATAATGAATTGAAAATATGAATTGGTGCTAGGCCCAAATAACCTTAGCTGTTGGTGGTCTTTAAAATACAATTTACAATTTACAAATTGCGAGTTTTCTGAAGTGTAATAAAATGCTTCAAATATTAAAATGCATTAAAATTATGTTTTTAAGGGTCAGTATTTGCTTTGAGAGATTTGCTTCAAATTATTTTTTGAATCATTTTTTCAGGGCGACCCCCCGACCCCCCTTTACTGAAGGGTGCTTCACACCCCCCAGACATCCTGGTGTATGGACTAACGCCATTGAACACCGTGTCCCGTTCTTATAGTCTTATATCTGGGTTTAGCTGGGTGTATAAAGTTGGCAGCCCTGGGTGGGACAAGCGATTTTCGCGGTTTTTAATTTTTTTCTGAAGCTTTAATTAAATAATTTTTTTTAAATATTACCGTTTTTTATCGGTTACTAGCTTTCATTAGACACCCCACTCGATGGTGTTGGATTTTTTTCATTTTTTCATAACCTGTTTGACCCCCGCATTATTACCCATAATTATTCGACTTATTTGTTCATATCTAAAACCACAGCACTGGGCCATAACAAGCTTTAGCTATGCTAAATTTCGAGTCTCTAACTTGTACCGTTTGGATCTGTGAGCTTGTGACAGACAGACGAACGGACGGACAGACACCGAAGTGACACCATATTAAGTGTTCCATTTTTCTAAGTTTGGTACGGAAGACTAAAAATGTAACCCTTTAGTAGAGATTAAAATGTGCCCCTAAAATTTTATGAGCATTTTCCAAATGGGACTAAAGCACCGCGGGCTTGCGGATAAATTGAATTACTTAATGAATGGTGTGGCTATTGCAGATGTTGGTTTGATAATATGCATAGGCACCGATTTGAAATTTATTTTAATCTATATTATAAAGTATAGAAGCCAGACCATGTTTGTGGGAAAATACGGGTTTTCTTTTTTGGCTTGGTCAAATTATCTGGATCCCGCGTCATTTTTTTTTTTCAATATTGTCTGCTACGTTTAATTCAGTCAGCTCTATTTTTTTTGTCAAAAATGGCTCAATTTAGGACAAAACTTACGGTTACAAAAAATGTTTAAAACAACGTTTTGAGCAAGGAATAATTGAACGCTATTTACTTTGAAGCTCGTCTGAAAGATGTACCACTATAATCGAGAAAAAAAGGTTTTTGTCAAAATCGATATTGTCGCGAAGGGAGCCGCGGGTAAAGGCTAGTTTAGTTCACTAACTGTAAAGAAGCTATTTTAGTTCCTATTATTCCAAAGGTCTCTTTATCAAAGGTCCCCGCTGTGTAATAAAAAGTAATTTGAATGAATAAATGAACGTTTAAAATGGTTAAGTCTATCCGCAAACGCGGTTAAAGTTTTTATCTAGTTTAAAATATATAGATTTAACATACTAATGGCCATTTTCTGGTAGCATAGGTGCCTGCATGTTATATTCGCAACAAAAATATGCAAAAAACTGCAAGTTTGAATTAACTATTGACCTAAAAAAAAATCTATTTTTGAAAATTTTACATAGGACCTCTTAATTAAGCCTTGCTCAAAGAAATGCTTGATAAATTATATAATTTACTCGATTAGCGAATATTTATATTATATTTTTTATTTATTCCTTTGACATATTAATGTATGGAACAGGTCAACAACAAATCATTATAGACGCTAATGACCTTTGTTGTCGAGCGTCTATAATCTACAATTCATTCAACAAATCATTACATTAGAGCGTCAGTTATAGAAAAAAATTCTTGAATTAGGTGTAATGGATTTTCTCAAGTAAGAGATCCTTGATGGTCCGTTTAAAACGTGGTAAATAAATTGTTAATAGATTTTACATTTGCCGGTGAATGATTATACTGTTTAAGAGGCGTATTATTGCAGAGGCCTTAAGCCAATAAGTTTGAATTATACTTCGAAATAGTTAGTTGATCTTTATTCCGAAGGTAATGGTAAGTGGTATCGCTAACATTAGTAAATGTGTCAATATTTTGCTTGACATGCGTTGTACAAATTATTGTAAATATTAATAATAAAGAAACAACTTTGTATAAAAACATGAGAATTTCTAAAATGATTTCATAGTGCAATAATAATAATATAAAAAAACTCGGGTCGCAGTGCCAAAACCCTGCCGACAATATAGTGTATTTGCTAATACAGGCCTTGTGGCTTTATTATGTGAACTTAAGTTTGTTTTTGAACAAAATAAAAAATTTAACCCCTTAATACATCCCTTAAAATAATATTTTTTTTCTTAATTTCAATATTTTTATTAATGCAACCTCGGTACCAAATTAAATACTCCCTTCAGTAAGTAAAGCACTTTCCGCAAACTAGTGTTTTCATAAAATTTGTAAGTCCGGTCCTGTCGGGCCGATTTTATTAAAATTTTAGCAGCACATTTTAATCGTTACTAAAGGGTTAAATTTCAATTTTGAAACAATTCTGAAAATTTTTTCGGCATTTTTGGGCCCAAAAACATTTTTCAACCCCTAAAAACCACCCTTAAAATGGTCCGATTGGACCCATTTTAAATAGGCTTCGTGCGGTGATGGATTCCAACGTGCCTACCAAATTTCGTCAAAATCAATTAACTCTTTCGAAAGTTATAGCCCGTACACACATATATATATATATAATATATATATATATATATATATATATAAATATATATATACATATATAAATAGACATTTCCAAAAATGGTGCCAAAGTGTTCAGGAGGTTATGAAACGTCGAGAAATTTTGGTCCGACCCCTAGGTCCCGTCATCCGACCGACGCCAATAGTGTATGTGCCATATGGCAAATACACTAATAATATATTTAATTATTCCTGTCTGTACATTATAAATGTATAGGATATGTCAAATACATAGAGGATAACAAGATGAATACAATTAAAAATTACAAATAAAAGTCATTGACAGAATAAAAACAGTTAGCAATTAAAAAAGCTCTAAGCCTACTTTTAAACAGTGCCGTACTATCACTGTTTTTTATATCATCTGGTACGTTGTTAAACACTTTGATGCAGTTATATAACGGCCCACTTTTGTAAATACTGAGTTTCACTTTTTAGGCGCGATCTTAGCGAAGCTAGAAGCGCCTATATACACTCGCTTTGTCTGTGAATCTGTGAATCTGTGAATCTGTAACGGATTTTTTGTATCAGTCGTACAGCCCAAACGAGTTAACCGATTTTAAAAAACTTTTTTTTGTTCGATTCCTCTCGGGGTCTATTTGATCCTAACGTCGCCCGATTTTTGAATTTTGGCCCCAGAGGGGAGCAAATTAGAAAAAACGGTGTTTTTTGCTTATAGTTTGCTCAATTTAAGTCAGATCGATTCGAAACCTGTCTTAAACGAAAGAGCAGAAAATTTTAGATAGATTTCATGTATAATATTGTGTCAAAACTGTTTTTTTATACAGATTTATATGATTATTAAACGAAATAAATGCGACTTTATCTAATAAATCGCGAACTTGTTTCGGTTGTCCTTGTCTGTTGCACAGTGTGATATGGATATTGGAAGATAGCGTATGCTCTGTCTTATATTGCATTATTTTAATATAGTTATTCAATTTTTTGACTGCTGATGTTTGAATTTAAGTTTAAAAACCCTGGCCTACTGAGTTAAAATGACGTGTAACTAATTATTGACGTCGATCGGATGGCGAGACCTAGGGATCGGACCAAAATTTCTCGACGTTCATACCCCGGCTTTCGTCCGGGTGTAAATCGTACTTTTGAATTTTCACCCACTTCCCGTGATCCGATTGAGTTGAAATTTTGCACACATGTGTAGCTCCGGTGACAATACAATATTATGGTAACTAGCTGACCGGCCCGGCTTTCGTCCGGGTGTAAATCGTACTTTTGAATTTTCACCCACTTCCCGTGATCCGATTGAGTTGAAATTTTGCACACATGTGTAGCTCCGGTGACAATACAATATTATGGTAACTATCTGACCAGCCCGGCTTTCGTCCGGGTGTAAATCGTACTTTTGAATTTTCACCCACTTCCCGTGATCCGATTAAGTTGAAATTTTGCACACATGTGTAGCTCCGGTGACAATACAATATTATGGTAACTAGCTGACCGGCCCGGCTTTCGTCCGGGTGTAAATCGTACTTTTGAATTTTCACAGGCAAAAGGTCTTTCTCCGGTAACGTTTCGGATAAATGTAATAAAATCAGACTAAGGAAATAAAGCACACTAAACAATTGAAAAGTCACGTCACGAAGTAGTGTAACGTCACTTTTGTAAAGATTATCCGATCCTTTTGAAAATTAATATTTGAGAGTTTTATAGGACACAAAAAAATAAAATGGCGTCAGATTTCAAAATGTCGTCCATATGTACTTTTTTGTAAACATTATCCGATTCTTTTGAAAATTAATATTTGAGAGTGTTATAGGACACAAAAAAATTAAATGGTGTCAGATTTCAAAATGGCGGCCATATGTACTTTTTTGTAAGAATTATCAGATCCTTTTGAAAATTGATATTTGAGAGTTTCATAGAACACAAAAAAATAAAATGACGTCAGATTTCAAAATGGCGGCCATTATATATACTTTTTTGTAAAAATTATCCGATCCTTTTGAAAATTCATATTTGCGAGGTTTATAGGACACAAAAAAATAAAATGACGTCAGATTTCAAAATGGCGGAAATATGTAGAACGCCTTTCTAAAAATTACACGATCCTTTTGAAAATTGATATTTGAGAGTTTCATAGAACACAAAAAAATAAAATGACGTCAGATTTCAAAATGGCGACCATATATACTTTTTTGTAAAAATTATCCGATCCTTTTGAAAATCGGTATTTGAAAGTTTCATAGGACACAAAAAAATAAAATAGCGTCAGATTTCAAAATGGCGGCCATAATATGTACTTTTTTGTAAAAATTGTCCGATCCCTTTGAAAATTGATATATGCGAGTTTTATAGGACACAAAAAAATAAAATGACGTCATATTTCAAAATGGCGGAAATATGTAGTCTCCTTTGTAAAAATTATCCGATCCTTTTGAAAATTGATATTTGAGAGTTTCATAAGACACAAAAAAATAAAATGACGTCAGATTTAAAAATGGCGGCCGTATGGACATTTTTGTAAAAATTATCCGATCCTTTTGAAAATTGATATTTGAGAGTTTCATAAGTCACAAAAAAATAAAATGATGTCAGATTTCAAAATGGCGGCCATATATACTTTTTTGTAAAAATTATCCGATCCTTTTGAAAATCGGTATTTGAAAGTTTCATAGGACACAAAAAAATAAAATGATGTCAGATTTCAAAATGGCGGCCGTATGTACTTTTTTGTAAAAATTATCCGATCCTTTTGAAAATTGATATTTGAAAGTTTCATAGGTCACAAAAAAATAAAATGACGTCAGATTTCAAAATGGCGGCCATATATACTTTTTTGTAAAAATTATCCGATCCTTTTGAAAATCGGTATTTGAAAGTGTCATAGGACACAAAAAAATAAAATGATGTCAGATTTAAAAATAACGGCCGTATGTACTTTTTTGTAAAAATTATCCGATCCTTTTGAAAATTGATATTTGAGAGTTTCATAGAACACAAAAAAATAAAATGACGTCAGATTTCAAAATGGCGGCCATATGTACTTTTTTGCAAAAATGATCCGATCTTTTTGAAAATTAATATTTGCGAGTTTTATAGGACACAAAAAAATAAAATGATGTCATATTTCAAAATGGCGATCATAAGTATATATTTCTTTGTAAAAATTATCCGATCCTTTTGAAAATTGATATTTGAGAATTTAATAAGACACAAAAAAATAAAATGGGGTCAGATTTCAAAATGGCGATCAAATAATAACTTTTTAATTGTATTATTTATATCTTTGATAAATTCGGTTTTATATACAATGCGTAAAAAGCATAGCTTCTGTCGGGTGTCTTACGACACATCATGACTTTTTTATTTAGCCGGTTCCGAGTAACGCTTAATAGTCAACCGTTGCTATGGAAAATTGTTTAAAAAATTCACTGTACTATTTTTTCTATCTAATCCAATACATATTTATATTAGGTCTTATGGCTCATAGCCTACTACAAAATTATAAATCTTCTCAGTGTTATTTTCCCTATGTTCAATAAAACCGTTTACACACAGTACCTACATGAATATCGCGCCTTGTAATTCTTGAATTACTTGTATGCTCCAAAATTTTTTATTGTATAAATGATTACACCTGGTGCCGTAAGCATGGGAATTTAAGACAAACATGTCAGGATTGTTCCAAACAAAAACAGCTGCTTTGTATATATACACTGCTGGAACGGTTAAAAGTTTATATTTATTAAAAACTGGACGACACGAATCCGTATACCTAAGTTTAAAAATAATTCTTAAGGCTTTTTTTTGTAAGAAAAATATACGGTTAACATATGATGATTTGCCCCACAACAGAATTCCATAATTTGTATAGGAATCAATTGATGCAAAATAATATTATAAAAGTGTATGCTCATCAACAAGATATGATAATCTTCTTAATGGCCAGACCGCGTCGATTTAATTGTTTTGTATGCGTTCTCAACGACTTGTAATCTAGTTTTTAGTTTTGTTAACCGACTTCAAAAAAAGGAGGAAGGTTCTTAAGCCGACGGTATATTTTTTTCCTTTTTTAGGGTTCCGTATCTCAATAAGAAAAAACGGAGCCCTTATAGGATCACTCGTTTGTCCGTCAGGCTGGCTGGGTGTCCGTCAGTCAAGACCCATTTTCTCAGGAACGGATAGAGATATCAAGTTGACATTTATACGAAATACTAAGGTCTACGGTCCCTTGAAGGTGTAAAGAATTTAAGCTTCTAGGTCAACGCAATCAAAAGATACGACCATTTTGTCATCTTATCAAAAACCTATAGTGTACTTCCCGTCGACCTAGAATCATAAAATTTGGCAAAAAGCAAGGTCTCGCAGCACAAGTAAAGGGAAAAATCCGAAAATCACAAAAAGTCAAAATTAAAGGGGGTCCTATACTTATTTTAATATTTGCAAAGTGACTTATCAAGAACCTAAAGGGTATCTACTTCTCGTTGACCTAGAATCATGAAATTTGGCAAAATGCAAGGTCTCACAACACAAGTAAAGAGGAAAATCCGAAAATCACAAAAAGTAAAGATTAAAGGGGGTCCCCACTCCCCGCACAAAAAACGGAAAAACTTTTTAAAGGCTGTATCTTTGGAACCGTAACATGTAACCGGTTGAAATTTTCACAAAATATGTTTACCTAATTAAAATGTTGTAACGGTACGGAACCCTCGTAGCGCGAGTTCCACACGCACTTGACCGTTTTTTTTTATGTATGACCGCACGCATAACTTTTACAGAGTATAATATATAGTCCGATTTTGATGATTCTTGTTTTATTTGCCAATTTTCGTCGAAATCGGTTTAGTGGTTAAACCGTGAAGAGGTAACAAACAGACAGGCAGGCACACTTTCGCATTTATAATATTACTAGCCGTTACCCGTGGCTTTGCTCACGTATATTTCGATTTTTTTATGCTCAGTAATATAAAATCCCGTATTATATAGTTATTAGTTAATTTACATTTCTCACTCGCTTCCCTAGAATTTATGATACCTTGAATTCATATTATATATTATAGAGATAACACGCCGATATAATATGCAACACACAGGTATCTATGCTACCGAAAAATGGTCAATAGTCTACAGTAGTTGCTTTATCAACTTCAATACTTCGTATTGACGTTTCTTTCCAGTATCTGATAAACTTTAATGAAATCTCGAATCCGCTTTCAGACAGTGGCTTTTCCAAACTTCCTTACTGACTCAATAAAAAGTGAATGATATTCGCTTTACGCCGCGGTCTCGTACATTTAAGGTACCTACATGCATGACTCAAAACATTCTTTGACCTGCAATTTTAAAATTTTTTATAGACAAAAATGGGTACTCGTAACCTTCGCGCGCAGTTGAAGTGAAAATATAACATAGCTTTTATATTATATAATTCATAAATATTGTTACGGATCACCCTGTATATAAACGGCAGGCAAGAGTTCTGAGAAACGGGGCCTGCTTACTGTAACAACTAGTACCTGCGCGAAAGTTCTAGAGAAAGCGAGAACGCACTAGGCTTAGGCCACGCAGCATATATAAACAGCCAGTGCGAATGAGTGAATCAATCGGTCAACAGTGAGTCACACATTCAAGTCTACGGTGGATCAGTAATATAAATAGTGCCGTGATATAAATAAATAAATTGATAAAATAAATACTAGTGTAGTGGTAATAATTACGAGTTATTGTATATAGTTAAGTGCTATTTATTGTTTTGTTTTGCTTTGTTTAATAATTACTATTTAGTTATTGTTTACTTGTGTTGATTGTTAGAACTGACTTTTCGTTGTTGCATTCATTATTATTGTGTTTTTAATTATTGTAAATAAATATTTATTCCTCCAACTCAGAAAACAGTTTTGTAACAATATAAAGACTCTCGCATCACGATCTAGAATCAGTGTTTGTTAATATAATTAGGAAAATAATTACACCTGTGCTGTAACTGCACAAAGCTGCAGTGGAATTAGGTATTTAAGTTTAAAAAAAATTATTAATTTTTTAATTTTTTCTAATAATTTAACATAAATAATATTGAAAATCGAAAAGAAAATTTTTTTTAAAGCTATAGATAAATTACTAAAAATTAATTAAAATGTATAAAAATTTAAAAAATATCACGTGACTTCAAAACGCGCCAGGAATGTTTGTGACGTCGTTATGTTAAAATGTGTCTGCATTTGTTGGTATTTGTGTATATGTATTACACATACTATCAAAAATAATAAATTTTTAACTTGGTAACCATGGATACAAAGACCATAGATAACATAATGACGTCACACGCGTTCGGATTCTTTCGGCGCGTTATCGGAACTGAGTTTAAAAATTAATTTTTATTTAAATATAACTTTTTAATTAGTACGCAAAAAAATTAAATAAAAACAGTTTTGCTATAAAACTTGTATGTGGTCCTTCCATTTAAGTAAAAAAAAATTCACTTAAAAACCCAATTACTATTTTATTTATTTGTGTTGATGATTAGCCGTACTTTCAATTCAATTCAATTTTTTATTATTCCTCAAAAAAAATAAGTACATATTATAACAATTTATATATAATTATGAAAAGAGGATTTCCTGCCCAACTTGGAAGACCAGTGCTAGGGCAGGAGTCCAGAAATATATGGACGTGTACCTATATATTATTTTTTTTCCTCCTTATTAGTCAGTTTGTCAGGTTTGTTTGTGTGTGTGTGTGTGTGTGTGTGTGTGTGTGTATGTGTGTGTGTGTGTGTGAGCGAAGCGCGTACATTGTCATAATTTTACGCTATAGAATCTGAAATACAACTTTGGCATCTGAATTAGTCAGCAACCAGTTTGTTATTTTTATTTTGAAGGTTTTTTTATTGGTAATAACTTTCAATTCTTGAGGTAAATGATTGTATAATTTTGGAGCAAGGAACAATATATGTCTCTGGCCAAAGGTTTTTGACATTTTTGGAACCTGTACAGGATGATGGTCTTGCCATCTTGTAGGATATGGATGACTGACAGGAGTTTGGAGCTCAGAGTGATGGTGATAGAAGGATAGAATTGTTCTAGCATAAAGTTGCTCAATTTGGAGTACGTTAAATTCTTTGAACAATTCCAAGGAGGGGAATAGGGGAGGTTTTTTTAATATAATTCGGATAAGCAGTTTCATTGTATTTTTAAGCGGAACTAAAGTAGATTTGTAGATACCTCCCCAAGCAGCGATACCGTAACTAAGCAAAGACTGACATAGAGCATGGTAAACATTTTTCAATAGTCGATTATTTAATATCTGTCTTAAAGTCAAGAAGGGATATATTAGTTTCCGTAGCCGTTTTGTCAGTTCTTGTACATGATTAGTCATTTTTAATTTGTTGTCTATGTAGATCCCTAAGTACTTTATGCAGTCAACTCTATCTAATGGTATACAGTCGCATATTGTTCGTCTATTCTGTCCACAAGTGTGTATCGTTATAGTCATATTTTCTGGTTGTCCATGGGCTGTCGGGCTGAAAGTCATATATTTAGTCTTTTTAGCATTTAATGTCAGTAGATTGTTGGTTAACCAGTCATACACCTTATTCATGCCAGATTCCGCTTTAGTAACAGTCTCGTTCCAGGTTTCTCCAGTAAAATAAAGCACAGTATCATCAGCAAAGGCTACAATAGAACCGTCAAGGGACATATTGCACAGGTCGTTGATATAAATTAGAAATAAGATTGGTCCTAAAACTGTTCCCTGTGGAACTCCAAACACAACGTATTGTTCCTTGCTGAGTACAGAATTTACTTTTGAAACCTGTGTCCTGCTAGAGAGATAGCTCTCAAACCACCGCAGCACCACCCCGCGTATTCCAATATTATATAATTTTTGGAGTAGAATTTTATGAGACACTGTGTCAAAAGCCTTGGCCAAGTCCAGGAATATTGCTAAACTCTTTTTATCGTCATTTAGGTCAGTCACTATGTTATTCGTCAAGCGTACTATAGCGTCTTCAGTGCTTCGTCCTTGTCTAAAGCCGTATTGATTTGCTGATAGTATATGGTTTTGGTCCAAAAAGTCCATTAGTCGTTTTTTTATAGCATGTTCTAATAATTTACTAACTGTATTAAGTAAAGATATTGGTCTGTAGTTAGTCAGTTCAGTCTTGTCACCAGCTTTATAAATTGGACATACTACAGCTGTTTTAAAATGGTCAGGTACTTGTCCCTGTGATATGCTTAAGTTAATTATATACGTCAATGGTTTTGTGATATGGTTTTTAATTTTCTTAAGTATATCAGATGTAATCCGGCGTTTTCTAAAACCTTCGCAATTTTTTTCTCTATCTAATCGGTTGAATAGTTTCAGAATTTATTGCAGACAGACAGACAGATTTTACATTTTATATACAGTGCGTAAGTTTAGTCTGTAACTAACCCATCGGCCAAATTTCTCGGACACGTCAATTTTATTTTTTAAACGCGCATCTATTTTGATAGTCGTCTTTTTTTAGCCCCACTCTTTTCGGGAATGACGTCTGCGCCTTTTTTTAATGGCACCCCACCAATTTTTTGCATATTTGGATAGATTATCAAATTCTGATATCAGCAATATTCCATTATTTGACAGTAGGACTGACAGTTATAAAAGTGAAAACAAAAGTTCGGGATATAGATTAGTTGCCAAGAAGTAGACGGAACCAAATTTGAACACTTAATTTGATTTTTTTTTGTTTTTCGAACTGATGTTTCATTTATTTGACAGTCTATGTACCCGTTATTCATTTCTTTCAAATAAAATGCTGAAAATTCCGCAGCTATATCGAATTTTTGTTCACTTTTAACAATTAATATCTCGGGAATTAGTGTCAGTGCAAATGTCAGCAAATGGCATTTTTCTATTTATAGATTGTTCCAGACTGATCTTACGCACGTTGTATGTAGAGATTGAAAGCAAATTTCAGTTCAGTTTTCAAGTTGGATAGTTCCAAGTCCAACCAATCACGTAGACAGAAATCAAGTTAGCTTTAAAATGGTATTTTACAATGCAAAAACTCCTAACTGCATCTGTGTGATCTATTTACATATATTTACATTATTTTACATTTGGTTGAGAACATGCACTGAAAATAATCAACAAACGTAAACTAGTGCTTGTTTATTAACTTTACTTACTTTGCATTTTTGACAATGTAGGTACATACGTAGTGTTTAACTAAAATTGTTTCATTTACAATGCAGAATCACGCAATTTAAATGAAAATTGCATCAATACAAAAACAATACATAAAATCGTAACTTTGTCTGCAATAGGATGTTTGCATGGAATTGTTAGATCAGTAAATTCTGAAGAGCATGACAACTAAATCACGTCATTCTGAATTCAAATAAGTTCGAAAATAATTTTTGAAATATTTATGTAAGCCCCGTCTGCTGAATATCGTTTTTGATGGCATCAAGTCGTGACATCATATTTTTATGAACGGGAGTTTTTATTTATAATTTTTAATTTATACTTTTATATGACGAACCTTCCATGGTACTGCATGATTTATTATTGCTAATAAATTTATTATTATGATTATCTACAATATATCTAAAAACCAAGAAACAGACTGTTGAAAAATACTGTTTTGTGCCTATGTAAACATGAATTGTAAACAATCTAAGCTATGTTTTTATCGAAACAGGCACTCAAGCTGTTTTTTATCACATTTATCACATTTATTCATATTTCAATGAATTATTCCACTTCAACGAATCATACAACCTTTCTTAGTTTTTTTAATTGTGTTCAAATTGATGTACCTATATTTATGTGCTACACAGATGACATAAAATACAGATATGTTGTGGCTGTACCAACGAGCGACCCACCTTTTGAAGGCCATATTTGACAGTCGCATCTGTTAGCAGAATTCAAAAGCTTGAAATAAGTATGTGTGAGTTATAGTTGATTCAAAACTTAAGAGTGGTTGATCCTACACACTTAAAACAATCTCAGTTCTATTAAAATGTATATGTCGCTTTAGTCGCGGGATATGTATCTACTCTACGGCACAGATGTGTAGTAGAGACAAAGAATATTATATGATCCAGTGTAGCCAGTGTCAGTATAATTGTACTGCTGAATTCAGTATGGTCATCTGTGATATAGGGCTTGAAAATAGCCGAGCGTTTAGCAATGCTGTTGTTTACATGGCGTTGCTATGGTTCCCCTATTACAAGTCCCAATTTCCCGGGTTCTAGCCCAAGAGCTGGTAAAAGTATCAATTGGATTTTCAATTTATTATTAAAAAAAAAATAATGAATTGAAAATATGAATTAGTGCTAGGCCCAAATAACCTAGTTGTTGGTGGTCTTTAAAACACAATTATTATTATTACATCTGTGATATACATATACAACTGTATTTTATTTTATAATTTTTGACCATGCCTATTATAAATTACTTATATTAAAAAAAATTGTTGACGCATCATTTTATTAGTTAACATTTTTGCCACTAGGTGCCAGGAATGGATATTATCTATAAATACCAAGGTTTAGTACTTTATTTTGTTTATGTTTTTAGTTCCATAAAATGACACAAATCATTTAATAAAGGCGCTCATAAGACGGTCGTTTTCTCCCGTAAGGCAAGACCCCCCTGGTGCTACGTAATAAAAATGCCATAAAAAATGTAATACAACTTTCCTATTGTAAATTTTTAACGAAATTATAGGATACCTAGAACGAATCCGAATTAGCCATTTTGTAATTTTTTTGTTTGTCAGTTTGTTTGTTACGGGTTAACTCATAAACTACTGAGCCGATTTTGATCGGACTTTCACTATAGTACCTATTTGTTATTTATTTATTATGTTAGGCCGTCGGAAAGCAGCATAATCCCGTTATGTACAAATCGAAGGGGAGGAAGCCGCGGGTACTTAAGTAAGTAAAATTATTAATCGTAGATAAAAAATTTTATACAAAATTTGTAGAGAATTTTGTTCTCTACAAGATTGACAATAATCTGCAGTTTTTACTAAACATGGAACGGAACCGAGAAATTCGCAAAAAGCCGTTTTCCGTGACCTAGAACCTCGAATATATGGCAACGCTGGCATGTGATATTGATGAGGATCTGAAAGTAATTTTGTCAAAATCGGTCCAGCCATTTTTTTTTAACAGACTGCAAAAAAGTGGATTTTACACGAAATCTCGCGAATAAAAACTGATATCGATTTCGGTAAGGTGCCAATCAAAACGTATTAACGTCAATATGATCTGAAAGAAATTTTATAAAAATCGGACCATCCTTGTTTTTCAACAAAAAAAGGCAAAAAGGGGATTTTACAAGAGGTTTAAAAAGACATTTCCATTGATAATGCCACAAAAATATTTCATTTAGGTACGTCAAAAATATTTTTTTTTATAAAAAAATTATTAGATAATAAAATGAAAAAAAAACAATTCAGTATTTATATAATTGAAAAAAAAACTTATAATAACAATAACACCGCGCGTAATATGTAGAGTTCACTGATTTAAACAAAAATAAAAAAACGTAGTTGTTTTTTAATTATTGTTTACTTGTTTATATATGTGATATTGTAAAAATTAACACACAGAGCATTATCGTCTACTTTAATAAAAATCGCGTGAAATAATCAAGAATCAAAAAGTTAAAACAATTGATATAAAGACGAATAATAAATAATATTTTAAGCTTCGACTAAAACATGGTAGTAATAATATTATTATGCTGCTGCTTTCTTGCAACCATTATTTCTACTGTGACTGCATGGAACCAAAATGATTTTCGTATCATCGGAGGATCAAATGCACAACCTGGTCAATTTCCGTTTACTGTTTCAATTCAGCACGAAGGTAAACACTTTTGTGGAGGCGCCATTATAAATAAAAGATATATTCTTACTGCGGCACATTGTACAATGAGTATGGACATCGATTATTATACAATAGTTTCAGGAATTACGCTAATAAGTGAAAAAGGAGATAGCTACAAGGTATCTAAAAGTATAAATCACAATTTCAAGTCCATAAAACAAGGTAATGACATTGCACTTATGAGGCTAAGCAGAAGAATAAAATTCAGTGATAAAGTGCAAGCAATAAATCTTCCAAAGAAAAACACACCGACTGGAACTAATCTAATAGTTATGGGATGGGGAGAGTTTTCTTATTCTGAGGAAAAAAAATCCTAACAATCTACAATTTTTAAAAGTGAAAGTGATTTCTAAAAAAGAATTTACAGATTTTTATAGTAGATATACCGAAAAACTTATTTGCGGAGATTAAGACAAGGTGCTTGCAAGGGAGATTCTGGTGGAGCGCTTGTCGACGGTGACATACTTGTTGGTATTGTGTCTTTTGGAATACCTTGCGGGTTGGGACATCCTGAAGTTTATACAAGAGTCTACAGTTATCTTAACTGGATAAATAATAATGCTAAACAGTAATTAATTATCATTTATATTGAAAACAACGATTTTTTTAAATCAACAATTTTAAGAATTAATACATCTATTAAAAAAAACAGTTTTTTTATTACGTGAAGATTAAAAAGTATGTATGAATGTGTTGAATGTTTTTTAGATGGTAAGTTAAAGTTCACTGATTGTATTTTTACTTCCCACCTCTACTATGGTCGGGAAGTAATGGATTTAGTCCGAAAAAAATATTTCGAGATTTTAAAAGATCTTCACGTTTTGAGACCCTAGCAATCGTTTAAGATCATTTTCTGAATGATGTCTGTATGTGTGTGTATGTGGTCAATTTTTCGCCTTCGATATCGTAAAAATGGAACAACATACGGCCATGCCGATTGTTCTATTGTGTTTATCAGCCTTTGACTTAGATCTGATTAGATTTGAGTCAAATCGGTTCAGTGGATCCTGAGGTATTAAAAAAAACGTTCTCAATGTCACGTATTAACATAGGTAAAAAAAAAATATAAATGAATTCTAGATGTTATAATATGAAAAAAATGTAAATATTTTTTTCTCTAAAATGTATAGTTTTCGAGAAAAAAAACATTTTACTAAAAAAAGAAATTTGTACGTAAATCAATCATGGTTTTTGCTATATTACTAGCCATCAGTAGATCACCAAACAAAAAAGAGGGCCATGCTTTTTTTTCAAAGAATAAAACAAGAGTGTTTATTTTTTGCAAATATTTACTAGGTGGGAAGTATAGGACTGGTCATCAGTCGAATTTTTTTTAGAAGACCCGCAGCTACTACGCTATATGTGCGTCGATATAACTTTATTATTTGTGACTGGTAGAAAAGTATAGTTTGTACAATATTAAAACAAGTTAGCTAATTTTATTCACCTTTGGTTACTTATTATTATTTTTATGTTTTTATTTTAGATTTGTAGATTATATTAGAGGCAGAAGTCCAGTCATTCTAAGAAAGTTCATGATACGAGTGATGTTGTCGGGGTTATCTTGCAGAATAATTCTTGAAAAAAATATATCCGTTGAACCGTTAGAGCAAAGATGGCCAGCTAACTTGGGAGTTGGGACTGAGATGTACTTTTTTCGACTCCTATAGAATCTGTTCCTCCAAAATTTTTCTTTTACAGTCGTATACCTACTTGGTTGAAGCCATGTCGGTAATATTACCTTCTCGGCCAGAAATGGCTATTTTCGTTCTCGTCCCATACATTCACAACCACAACGCTGCTATACGAGTATTACAAATTATCATTCGAGCCGTGACTACAGTTCTCCCGTTCTGCCTTACGTCCCTGGTGCAATACGAATTCGTGGTCAATAATTAATATTGTAAGATCTTCTAGAATTACATAGTTCTTCTTGACAAAACTGCGCGATCTATTGTATGTCATCGAGTTATCGGCTCCTGCTGAAACGAACATAGTCGCGAAGGAAACAAAAGCGGAAAAAATATCAGGATCCTCTCTTTGAACTTTAAAAACTCCTCCTCAAATCCTCCAAATGGTTTCCAGTCCATTAATTCCTTCAATATGAAAAAAAATAGAAAAATTGAGTGGTACGTTAATTTTAATCAGGAGTGTATTATGTAATAAGCGTCTGCCACTGGCACTATGCAGTTTTGCTTAATCCTCCGTGTAAAATAATTACATGCGCATGCAACAGGTTAGGGTCGGAGTGACAAAAGGTTCGCTGAAACCTTGCAAAAAGTTTACAAATACCACAATGCACTGGGATGCGTTCAAAATAAACTTTAATGCCGAAAAGTCGAGTCAAATGTGTTTTTATTACCATAGATATCTATTTAAAATACTAGCCGATTTCTTTCAACAATCCGCCTGCAACATATTATAAAAAAAATATTAATTTTACAATAATATGTTCAAATAAAACTTAAAGTACCTAATCCTCTCTAGTTTTAAAAAATCAGTACAAATTTGTTAGTAAAACGAATAATAGAAATTACACAATATGCAACCAATTATTTAATTGATTGCGTTTGCGACCTTATTAAGGTCAAGACAAAAAAAATGTCTTTTGCTGTGTAAAAATTCAATCATTCATCTCTCATTTTTTTCAAATAGTAACAACTCGCAATAATCACACTTAAAAATATTAGAAATAATTGTATACCTATTATTAACTTCGTTAATGAATTCTAATATTTATTTTAAGACATACAAGGGTACAAAAATTAGCGGAGAGCTAAAAATTGGTATGAATGTTCGGAACACCATTATAAATGAGTGTTGAAAAGTCCCCATCGATCCCGTACCTGGAAAATTTTTTATTCAAGGTCAAAGGTCACAAATATCGGTTTTTTTGCATTTTTCTCGTAAACGGTAAGTGTTATCATAAAAATAGCTTATACAATCTTGTAGAGGATACAATTCTCTACAATTCAGAGTTTTACTTATTTAAGTACCCGCGGCTTCCTCCCACTCGATTTTACATAACGGAATTATGTTGCTTTCCGATGGCTTAACATAATGATTTGTATATTAATTTTAAGTTGAACTTTAAGTTAACGATTAATAATAATTTAATTGAAATTAGAGCAGTAGTTCTCTAGTCATAAGCAACCAAACATACAAATCGACAGCACTGAAACAGGCAGACAGACAGACAATTTTTTTTCGAAAATACGATATTTTTACTTGACATCAATTATAAAGACCATTCGTAAAGTAATTTTGTAAAAAAAAATCACAAGGGCTGAGAGAATGCGGATTAAGTATGAGTATGCATTAGTATATACCGTATAACGCACTCTACTAAGAGTAGCCCCGGAGTAGCCATACTTTTAATTTTTTTTTTAAATTCTTTTACGAATAGTCATTATTATTGTTATAAAAACTATTCATAAAGAAGTTTTGTAAAAAAAATTAAAAATGTAGCTACTATTACTAGAATGCGTTATACGGTATGCAAATGCATACAGCTCGTACTTAATTCGCACTCTCTTAACTCTTGTGATTTTTTTTTACAAAATTACTTTACGAATGGTCTTTATAATTGATGTCAAGTAAAAATATCGTATTTTCGAAAAAAAATTGTCTGTCTGTGTGCCTGTTTCACTGCTGTTGATTTGTATGTTTGGTTGCTTATAATTAGAGAACTATTGCTCTAATTTCAATTAAATTATTATTAATCGTTAACTTAAAGTTCAACTTAAAATTAATGTACAAATCATTATGTTAAGCCATCGGAAAGCAACATAATTCCGTTATGTAAAATAGAGTGGGAGGAACCCGCGGGTACTTAAATAAGCAACACTCTGAATGGTAGACAAAAAATGTTTATACAAAAGTTGTAGAGAATTGTATCCTCTACAAGATTGTATAAACTATTTTTATATTATCACTTACCGTTTACGAGAAAAATGCAAAAAACCGATATTTGCGACCTTTGACCTTGAATAATTTTTTTAGCACACATGAGATCGATGGGGACTTTTGATATTTTACTTATAATAGTGTACCAAAGACCTGTACCAATATTTAGCTCTGTGCGAATTATTGTAAGCTTACCACTATATTTTGATCTATTTTGACCGGACTATATGAATTATCAATTAATATTCAAAACCGACGTTGACTTCTGGCTTTAACTCTGGCATTAAACTAAATTATTTAACAGTTATATAATCTTGTATATGAAGATTAATTTTAAATAAAATATTTAAAATAATTAAATTTATCGTATTTTAAAATAACGTTAAAACACACTGAAGAAAGATCCAAAGATAACGTTCCACGCCAGTGTCTTTTATTTGAAGCTTTTTGTCCACAGATATGCCATCACTACTTTTATTCTTTTTAACCCCCGACGAAAAAAGAGGGGTGGTATAAGTTTGAAGCTTTTGTCTGTCTAAATATTTGAAATTTTTCTCGACCAGGACCGCGAGCAAGGCGGAAAAAGCCAGTTATTATTTTTCCTACATTGAATAACATTACCTTTTATAGAAAAACAAGGAAATTGACGTCTCTCTCTCTCTCTCTCTCTCTCGTTTTAACGTTTTAACTATCGCAGAAAACTATTTTCCGCTATTCTAAAAGAGATGGCATATTGAATTATTGAGATGCGGTTTTTCAACAATCCTTGCTATCAAGATGAGAAAGGCACTCTCAAGGAAGTAACTATTTGCAAAATTTCTCGTCTCAAGAATCAAGACGAGAATGAGAATGGTTTTTTCTCGTTGAGACGAGACGGCAACATTCTAATTATTTCGTTGCATACCTACCGAAAACTTAAGAAAAATGGTTTTAGTTATAAACTCTTTAAATCTGAAAAACTTGTGGCGAATTACAGTTTCCAATGTTTCAATGTTGCAATTAGTGTTACAACTGTTACAAGACTCTGTATAAGAAAAAATTTAAATGCCTCGACAATTAATTATTTAGCTAATAATATGGTTAATTTCTGTAAACCAGTCGTTCTATAATAATTGCATTTAGCATTTTCCTTTTTTAACCGATTAGCTACTTAAAAAAATTATACCGCATTCAAAAAGCTACTGACAAAAACATTTAAATTTGGACGTCGGCGTCTATTTATTACGTAAACTTTTTATCGAGACTTTTATTAAATTGGCACCGACCTCAAAATTTAATTAGTTTTCTCTTTTTAGTGGCTTTTTTAAAGACGATCCGCTTTTTTTATAAAAAGCTTTATTTTTCACTTTTTTGCAATTCGTAGTTTGAACGTTAATTACCAACTTTTTTTCTTGATATTTAATTAGGTACAAAACTATAAAAATAAACTACTAAGCCGATTTAAGTAAAAGTTACATGGAACAACCTTGACATAACGACACAACGGAGTCGGTTACATCGAGAAGATAAGACTAAACAAACATAAAAAAAATATAAATATAATTAGGTATTTAAGTTTAAAAAAAATTTATATTAGAAATCGTGTCCATCGTGATTATAATAAAATTAAGCAAAATCGCAGGATAGTGGACAAAATAATTTGATTTATTAAATAATTTAATAAATCAGCCACATCCTGCGATTTTGCTTAATTTTATTTAAAAAAAATTATTAATTTTTTAATTTTTTCTAATAATTTAACATAAATAATATTGAAAATCGAAAAGAAAATTTTTTTTAAAGCTATAGATAAATTACTAAAAATTAATTAAAATGTATAAAAATTTAAAAAATATCACGTGACTTCAAAACGCGCCAGGAATGTTTGTGACGTCGTTATGTTAAAATGTGTCTGCATTTGTTGATATTTGTGTATATGTATTACACATACTATCAAAAATAATAAATTTTTAACTTGGTAACCATGGATACAAAGACCATAGATAACATAATGACGTCACACGCGTTCGGATTCTTTCGGCGCGTTATCGGAACTGAGTTTAAAAATTAATTTTTCTTTTAATTAGTAAGCAAAAAAATTAAATAAAAACAGTTTTGCTAAAAAACTTGTGGTCCTTCCATTTAAGTAAAAAAAAAAATTCGTTTAAAAACCCAATTATATATTTATATTTTTTTTAATCATTTAAAAAAAAGATGTTAGCCATTCGCCGTTTCATGTGTAAGTATTTTTGCTTGTATATATTGACCCGGATTATCTCAGGAATTACTGCGAACCGATTTGGATTAAATTTTTACCAAGTTTTTTAGAACTGTATGAGAAACAACTTTAACTTGTGACATTATCCGGCTTTATCCGGACGACCCGGTTATTTTGAAAATTTTTAAAAGTATGATTGCGTGATAATTGCGCTTTCACCACATCTATATATTTTTTTCGATAGCTTTTAGTTCAGTTAGGAAAATAAACGTTAGAAAAATAAAACGCAGTAAACCTTATCTAATATTTAACGACTCTTTTAGATTGTAGCAACAGCTGTCTTGAGAAGTGACATTTTGCTAATCCTAATTGTTAACAACCAACGTATAGATTGTAAACTCTGTTGTACTTATCCGTTTCTTACACCATATTATATCGGAATTTTCAGAACTGAAAATTCGATTTTTAGTTTTTGGTAAAAGTTACCTGAACTCAAAAAATGACTACGCTTTATTAAAAAACACATTTGTTTGTTGATGTACTAAAGACCAACTAAAATCATAGACATCTTGATTAGGCAAATAAAAAATTATTTTCAGGCAATTTTTTTAGAAAACATTTTTTTGTCGAAATCTGTACATTAAAAAAAAAATTATAAAATTTTATTCATATTTTTGTAGATTCTAGAATTCATTTAAGTATATTTTTTTATCTACGTTACCTGTGACATGAGAAATTTTTTTTTAAATATTTAGGATCCACTAAACCGATTTTGTTCAAAATCTAATCAGATCTAAGATAAATGCAGACAAATACAACAATACAAACCGAATGATCCTATGCTGTTCCGTTTATAAGATATTGAAAGAGAACATTTTCAATGCATACACACACACACACAGTATCAATAAAGAATGGTCTCAAATGCTTCCTAGGGTGTCAGAATGTCTACTAATATACCAAGAAAAAATTTCGAACTGAATTCAATAGGAAGTAAAAATAGGGTTATCGTATTAAATTTTAATAACATTGTATTCTTCAAAATTTATAACTTCATTTCGATTTAAAATTTAAAAAAACATACGTCTAGCGGTTGTACCCGTACTTCCACCATAATATACCCGTATCTCCATCATAATAATGTTATGTAGTATAAACGTAATTTTTTAATTCACACCATGAATATTTTTAGTTTAGTATTTGTACAGGCTGTTCCAAAAAACATGTAGATATTTTAAGAGGCGGTTACTGATGCGATTTTATGAATAAAAGTTCATATAAACATGTGGCCTAAAATGCTTGTTTTTCAATTTGCAGGGTGTTAAAAATTGAACTGTGAAGATGGTTTTCTTCAAGGATGTGTAAGATACAGAGTGCTTGTCTGAGCTGCGCGAACCAATTTCCGTTAGAAGGAAAATGTTCTGGCTTCGTCATGCTCATAAGGCTCTACAAAGTGTGCCGTACAAATTTTCAAAACGAAGAACTGTCAAATTTTTAGTGAAGATTGTTTAAAATCACAGATCTTATAATTTTAAAATGCTTTCTAGGTAAAAAAATTTAGCCAAAATTAATATTTCAAACTATTTTGTTTGATGAATTATTTCAAAATAATTTGTTACGCTAATTTTGTTTGCGTTTTAGTTTTTCTATAACTTATAAATTATGTGACTTTTTTCGTGTTTTTATGTTATATTGAAGATTGACATTAAAACCATGGACTATAAAATGTGGGTCAATGTCAATCAACATTAAAACATTCAATGGAAATGATTATGAATTTAGGGTTCTAAGTAAACTCGCGAAAGTCATTTTTCTTGTTTCCATTGATAACATAAATTCATACGAAAATGAATGATCGGGCTTATTACTGACACATTTGTAATTTTTCGGGAGTTTATAAAAAGCTCCTAAATCGCTTCTTGCACACGTAACACGAGAGAACCATTATATATTATGACTTCGTTATTTCTTTAAATTTTAAATTTATACAAATTCAGACAATTTACAGAAAAATAAATTGACATTTGACAAGTAAGTTGACTACTTATTGTTTAAGGCCATAGCAACCTAGCACCACGATAACAATCAACATAGCGACCAGATAGCAACTTAATAAGAAAAAGTCTGAGAGAGATAGACGATTTCATAGTATTCATGCCCTCTCTACAGGCCCGGATTTACCATGCTGGCAGAGTAGGCAGTTGTTTAGGGCGGCAAAAATTGAAGGGCGGCAAATTTTGACGGAAACTTTGAAAAATTGTTATATTCGTGGGAATTTTGATTCCATTATCGATGAGTTTGCCATCCGAAAATTGAGACGTAAAAATTTTAACTAATAAGCAATAATTTCTCTACAAAAAACAATAGCATACATAATGGTAATTGTTGAATGATATCATATACTTCATGATTATAAAGATACTGACCATAATAAAATAAAATATTTGCTCTCAGAAAGGTGCATTTTATTTATTGAAAAACTTTTCGTACCAAACTTATTCCACCATTGAAGAAGTTTCGAGGGGGGTGGGGGGCGGCAATTTTCGCAACTGCCTAGGGGCGGCAAATTTCTAAATCCGGGCCTGCCTCTCTATCCTATGTCTATATCTCGTTGGTTTTCTTTAATTATTTTCGAAACGTTTGAAGATACGGACGTAGTAGTAGTGCGTGTGCAAAATTGTGTTTACCTATCTTAAAACGTTTCGAAAATAATTAAGGAAAACCATCTTCACAGTTCAATTTTTAACATCCTGTTTATTGGATTACAAGCGTTTTAGGCCGCAGGTTTATATGAACTTTTCTTCATAAAATCGCGTCCGTAACCGACTCTTAAAATATCTACATGTTGTTTTGGAACAACCTGTATAGGAGAAGTCTTCTGATTGTGCAAATTGGTGAACTTACACGTTCTCAGGTGAAAAGTCCCCTGACCCCAAAAAGCGTTTTTTTCTTCTGTCTGTCGTCTATCTGTAAGTGCAGTCGCACTTAGTGCTCAAACCATTAAATCGATTTTGCCCAAGTTTTGCAGTACGGTTATACCTCGAGGCGAGATCGCAAAGCTGGTCCTAACACAATTTCCCCCGAAAATCAATAAAAACAAGTTAAAAACTGGAAAATAATTTTTTCTCGAAAATTATTTTGATTTAACTTTAAATAGGTATCTACTATCCATTGTGTGTGCAGATATGAATTAATATTTTTTTGTTCTTAATTATTGTTACAGAATGAACTGCATCTCGTGAAACATGACAGCACATGACAGAACTTCAATAACCTCCATAATAATATAATCATTAAGGTAAGACTCTGAGCAAATTTCAAAATATTTTTCTTCGTTTACTTTTTTATTTGCATACTTGTTTTAATTATTTGCGATGACTTATGCCGGAAAATCAAGAACATTTTACAAGTGGTATAAATAGAATCAATTACTAAAACTATATTTCTTGAAATAAGTGCGATTGGGAAACAAATTGTTAAAAATTTACATTATGAAAATTATAAGGGTTTGTAAATGTTTATTTTTTACCTGTCTGATTCAAATATAGTTTTCTTCTTTAATTACTTTTTTACGTGTAAATAATTAATTAGAAAATGTCAAAGCAATTTACATAATATAGGAAATAAGAAACAATTGAAGAGAAACTGTTTTAATACTTTTATTTTATACTAGCGGCCCCGTCCGGCTTCGCCCGGGTACTAAGAAAGCCCGGGTGCAATACACTACTCACTCGCTTCGCTCGTTGCTTGAATATTATAAATACACTACTCACTCGCTTCGCTCGTTCGCTTGAATATTATAATTACATTACACACCCGTTTCGCTCGTTCGCTATATATATAAACCTTCCGTGAAAAATTATCTAACTGATAGTGAAAACCGCATCAAAATCCGTTGCGTGATTTAGGAATTACATTACTCACTCGCTTCGCTCGTTCGCTATATATATAAACCTTCCGGGAACAATTCCGTCATACTTACATGATTTTTGCGTAACTTTAACCGTTTACGCAGCGCACGCAACGGAAGCTCTTAAAAGGAATAACTTATCCCGTTTTTGCAACATTTTTCATTGATGCTCCGCTCCTATTGGTCGTAGCGTGATATTATATAGCCTATAGTCTTCCTCGATAAATGGACTATCCAACACAAAAATAATTTGTCAATTCGAACCAGTAGTTCCTGAGATTAGCGTGTTCAACCAAACAAACAAATAAACAAACAAACTCTTCAGCTTTATAATATTATTAGTATATTAGTATAGATAATAATTTGCAATAGAATGATATTTATAGACTTCAATTATCATTTACGTCATGGCATTTTTTAATAGGGTAAAGGGAGCAGTTCTCAACCATCATCTGTGGTCGAACGCTTTTAATAGCCCCCGACCAAAAAATAGGGGTGTTATTTATTTGAACCATATGTTGGTATAGCCCGGACTCCGGAGCGGTAATGGGTAAATGCGAGTAGAGCGATTTTATGGCGGTTTTCTTTATACGACAACATTTTTGCGGGAAGATTACAGGATACAAATATGAACTAACTATAATGAAACACAACTAAAACCTTCAATACAAAATGATAAAATATGGCTGCCACTTAGGAAACTGTGGAAATATAAAACGTTTGCTAATGCCAAAGGTAATAAAATAAAAATATATTAATTTTTTTTAAAAACCCGATAGTCTTTCAAAAAGAAAATGACATTCTGCCTTGCATCAGTGTTAGTAGATTCGTACCTTCCTTCTTAGGCGAACCCGCGAAGCCATGGTACGAGACAGGTTATTTTTTCTTTGGAATAATATGTCGGGAATTTAAAATTTTTTTTTGTTTTAAATAATCAATAGAACTAACGAAATACGTCATAAGGAGAAAATAACTACGATATTAGATTTTATTAGATGTTCATTGATAATTTTTTCGCTTTACTAACTTTTTTAAGAGACATTCCTTATCTTTTCAATAGAAGAGAACTTAAAAACTTTTTAAACTTTTGACAAAGACGATATCATTGTATCGCGAAATTAAATTATCCACTTTTGTATAATCTGTCATAGCTGTTAAAATTACTTAAAAGTTTTCCGAGAATATTCTGCATACTTTCCCATTAAATAACTTTTTGTTGCTAATGCTATGAATATTATTTTTGATGTTCCATGACAACTGATCCCAGCATTCTTATCCCACGACAACTTATCCCACCGACATCTGATTCTACCGATAAGTGATCCCACCAACAACTGATGCTTTTCATTGAAATTGGAATTTTGTCCTTCTGTCTTGGTGTCACACTTAGTTATTTACTTTTATAGATACTCACGTACATAGTACCTAATTGCTATATGTATAAATGATAGACTGTAGATATATGTTCGGAAAACTTCTGGAACCTTCTAGAAACGTCATAGAACCTTCTAAAAACTTCATAAAACCTTCTAAAAATTTCATAGAAATTTCATTGAACCTTGTAGAAAATTCATAGAAAATTCTAGAAACGTCATGGAACCTTCTAAAAACTACATAGAAACTTCATACAACCTTCTAGAAACTTCATAGAAAATTCTAGAAACCTCATAGAACTGTCGTTGGAATCTGATGTCGGTGGGATCAGTTGTCATGGTATCACTTGTCGTGCCTTAATGTTCTTTTTCGGTTTATTTATTTATTGTAGATTATAGACACGTCGACAACTTAGGTCATTAGCGTCTTAATTACATTAAATAACAACTCACTTAAAACTAAATGACATCACAAAATATCCATGAGCGGAGATGGGATTCGAACCCACGACATTGTGATCCAAAGGCCACTAGTTCTTTTTCGGTGTACAACTTAAATTAAAGAATTATTATTAAGATAATTATAATGTTATTACGTTATCTGAACACTTTGAAAGTAAAAAAAATCATATTAGGAATAGTAATCAATTATCTATATATATAAAACAGTTCCGTTACTGACTGACTGATTGACTGACAGACAACGCCCAGGTCAAACCGCCAAAGATATAAACTTGAAATTTGGACAGTAGGTTCCTTTTGTGACGTAGGCACCCACTAAGAAAGGATTTTTCGAAATTCAACCCCTAAAGAGGTTAAACAGGGGATGGAAGTTGATATGGAAATTCGTCATTTTTGAAGTTAGAAGCATGAAATTTTGTACATGGGTGTCTTATATAACGTAGGTGAGCACTAAGAATTTTTTTTTTTGAAAATTCATCCCCTAAGGGGGTTAAAAAGGGGATGAAAGTTTGTATGAAAGTTCGTCATTTTTGATGTTAGAAGCATGACATTTTGCACAGGAGTTCCTTATATAACGTAGGTGAGCAATAAGAAAGGATTTTTAAAAATTTATCCCCTAAGGGGGTTAAATAGGGGATGAAAGTTTGTATGGAAGTTAGTCATTTTTGAAGTTAGAAGAATGAAATTTTGCACAGGAGATCCTTATATAACGTAGGTGAGCAATAAGAAAGGATTTTTAAAAATTCATTCCCTAAGGGGGTTAAATAGGGGATGAAAATTTGTATGGAAGTTATTTTTGAAGCGAGTGAGTAATGTATTAATAAAATTTGAGCGTGTAAATACCACCAGCCCGGAATCGCTTCGCAGGAGGAGAATTTCTCGCGGGGGGTGGGGGGACAATAAATCATAAATCGAAAAATACGTGGGCGAAGCCACGGGTAACGGCTAGTAATTCATATAAGTAAACGGTTTGCTGAATTACATATTAATAGGTTATTGGATGAGCAGCCAAATTATATAATTAATTGATTTTGCATTATTGGAAACAATCAATGGTTGATAAAACAATTTTTTCTACTAATGCAAAATCAATTATGTAATTTGGCTGCTCATCCAATAACCTATTATTATTATAATTCATATTTTCACGTGCTACTACATTGTCGACAACTGCAACATTCGACGCGTCTATAATTTACAATAAATAAAATAAGACAACTGCAACATTGTCTTGTTTTAAGTTTAGCTACGCTTGAAACAAACAAGTTGAATTCAGTTTTAAATCTCGTTGTGATCAGACGTCTTTGGACCTCGTTCTGATAAATCAATAATTATTGTTTTACAAACATATATTAATTTTTTATTAAGATTAATGGTACCTATTATATATCGACAAAAAAGTTCTTTATAATTGGTGACCCTTGACAAGTGAGATTTTTTTTTATATTTTTCCAAAATATTATTAAGAAGATTTACTTATGGAATGAAAATATATATAAGTACTGATGGTTTCTAACAAATATTTTACGCTTGAAATTTTAATTTTATTAATGGCACATAAAGACTGATTTAAAGAGATAAAGTATAATAGTCTTGTCGCCCGTGGATTTTTTAATTACTAAAAAGGTTATACCGTTGGCCTTTGTGAAATTGTTACAATTAATTACGCCATTGAAGATACAAAATCCTAAGTCTTGCAGATCGCAGCCCGCCGTAACCATATCCACTATCAAGTTAAAAATCTCCAAAAATATTAAGTATTTACATTTCGAGGTTACCACATTGTTTCTCTATTGTCATGTTCTACATCTTTGTTCAATAACCAGTAACCACACGAAATAGTAAGACTGATGATGAAGTTCGGTCATTTTGAAAATAATTTACATTTTTGAGTTACCGTTTCAAATTTATACAGCTGTTAATGGCCCCTCTGTACAAACCAAATACCGATTTTAAGACTGTTTCTGTTGCCGGTTCAGATTTTAAGACTCATTTGGTCGGTGAAGAAAAATTGCAAAAAATGGTATACTAGTTCCAAAATAAGTGCGGAAATTTTGAAACTTCGGAGGTTTGTAGATTTCAATGTCCTGAATGAATTGAGAGAAAATGCACAATTTGATCGCAGCCACCGGGGCCGCCATATTGGAAAAATTTCGCAAAAACAGTTTCTTTGTGATATCTCGCTTCCGGCAAAAATGTTTTTATGAAAATCGAATAACATAAAATTTCTACAAAATATGTCTTATACATTTTTTTTCTTCAATGCAGCAGTTGAGCGAAATCTAGCATTAGTGACAAAATTATGATTTATTCCTTAATTTCTTTCTTTGATTTTAACTATTGAATTTAAAAAAACTTATAATAATTATAGACATAATTTATATATTTAGGAGAATTTTTTATATTTGATGAAGACCCAAATATATAAAATTGTTACAAGTTGTTCGTTAATTAAATACACATTTTAATTAAAAATTTTAACAAAATAATATATTTTGTATTAAAACCAGCATACCTGCTCACGTAGTATAAACCAAATATGTACGAGTATAAGCGAACAATAATTTTTAGTAGAAATTGCCATTATTTTTAATTTTTCCGTTATAATTTTTTACAGCCAGTTGTAAAACTTTTTTAAAATTTAACTCACGCGAATTGCCTTTAGTTCATCACTGCCTACATGTTTGTGACCTAAAGGCCAAAATCACTTATGTCGAATTTTTGGTACCTAATTTTTTATATCTTCATATTGATTTTTACTTTAGAGCAACCATGTACATTGTACAGGACTGAAGAAAGTCTTGTAATGGCGGAAAAAATTGAATTGAAGATTTCAATGGATTGACATTTCATTGATGCTATATACCTAAAAGAGCGAGTTTTTGATGTTTCTCCGACCGTTTGTGAATAGCACTGTTCGGCGGATCGAAACAAAATTTTGAACTGGAGCTTTTTAGGGGGTTAGTTTTATTCATTAGCTCCTGATGATGCTATAGCGTGGTTAGTGAAGATGTGTTGAGAAAAAAGCTCGTGTTTTAATGTTATTGTTGTAACTTTTTTAAAAGCTTTTTTATTAACTTCACTTAACAGTTAGTTAATTAGTTAGGGTGAAATTTTATAATCCCATTTTGACCTACTTCCAGATATCCAATCGACTTGAAACTTTGGACACGTCATACGTAGTTTCGATGACAATGCAATATTTTCATGTCTCCGACCTGATAATGGATTCAGAAAACCGGGTACCTATCGAAACCTCACGTTGGTGAAATTTGTTTAATTTTTTTTAAATACTTATTAATATTCAAGTTCTATTAAAAAAATCTTTTTCGAAAGTTAAGATTGACCTAAGATATTCTGGCGACTGGCGAATGACCAGTCGATCGCGATCGACGATCTGCGGGTATCTCTGGTTTACACTGAGAAGAAGTAAGAATATGGAGCTCCCGTTAAGTCAGAGTTTTCTTCCCTATAATAGTCCCATAGACGCTGACTTAAAGATAATCTATATAGTACACTGTAAAAAATGGATGTAAAAATACTTTGAAAGTTAAGGTAGAATTTGCTCGATTTTCTAAGTGATTTTATATTATTATTTATTTTTACACAGAAAACTTCATAAAAACTTGGACTTTTACTGTAAAGTTAAACAAATTTGTGATTTTTACATAAAGTAAATTAAAATTACATAATTTGTGTAATATTCCAATAAAGTGTGTAAAAATTACAAAGTAAAATGTATAGTTACATATATAAAATGGATGAGTACAAAACAAATTAATGTAAAATTAGTAACCACGCATGCGCAACGTGTTTTTATGGAATCTACGCGATGTGGCGATATCTCTTTGCGACGCCATTGTCTCTTTGTGTGCCTATTACCAAATTAATCGCTGGCTACATATGGACCATCGATAATCTATGTAATCGCCCTTCTCATTTCTTACAGTGTATATCAGTAATTAACATTATAAAGAGGTTGTATGTTCATTTATTTTGTTGGTCTGTCGTGGGTAATCTCAGGAATTACTAAACCGCTTTGAAAAATGCATTCACTATTTGAGAGTCTACTTCTTCCCGGAGTAACATAGGATATAGATATATAATTATTACGCTAAGACAAAAGGAGGATGAGCAGTGAGCGAAAATGTCAAGCAAGAGGTGATCCCGCATGCTATTTCTGAGCTAAATTGGTACACGCGGAGCTAAACTATAAATAATATAGTAAAGTAATAAATGAGTAATTTGTTGCTCCTGATTATTTAGTTGGCCAAATCAAAATCTACTCGGGCGAAACCAGGCTATAACTAAAGATCATAAACAAGACGTGTTTTTGTACAGTATATTACTTACACAAAATAGAGTTAAAAAATCATTTTGAAAATATAAAAAAATACGAAAATTCGAAATAGCAGTTTTGCTTTTTGGCCACACATTTGTTTATAACATAAAAATAGCTAGCGGTTAATACGCCTAAAAACTAGAGCTCATGAATTTTCGTTAGTGTTGTAGGTCGGGTAAAGACGGCGGTTTCCGACACTTAGACCTTCTATGTATATTTAAAGTTGACAGAATAGATTACCTGTTACATACTAACATTTAATTATGTATGTAATTAAATTTATATAGTTACTAGCGGTCCCGTCCGGCTTCGCCCGGGTGCTAAGAAAGCCCGGGTGCAATACACTACTCACTCGCTTCGCTCGTTCGCTTGAATATTATAAATACACTACTCACTCGCTTCGCTCGTTCGCTTGAATATTATAATTACATTACTCACTCGCTTCGCTCGTTCGTTTGAATTTTATTAATACACTACTCACTCGCTTCGCTCGTTCACTTGAATATTTTCGCCTACTCACTCGCTTCGCTCGTTCGCTTGAATATTATAAATACACTACTCACTTGCTTCGCTCGTTCGCCATATATGTATTTTTTAAAGCTTAATATAAAAATCGCGAATAAAAATCAGGGGTTCATCGTATAAGGGTGAAAATTTAGAGTTGTATGTATTTTTCAATGCTGAATCATGAAAAAATTAAAACAAAAAATTTTGTCAAAAAAATAAAAAAAAATTTTTTGGGGTGGACCACCCTTAACATTTAGGGGGATGAAAAATAGATGTTGTCCGATTCTCCACCCTACCCGATAAGCACACAAAATTTCATCAAAATCGGTCCAGCCGTTTCGGAGGAGTTCAATAACGTACACCGCGACACGAGAATTTTATATTTAAGATTGTTTTGATTCCCTAATCATTTTACTGGTAATTTAGTCGATCAATGAGAAGAGAAATTAGAAAAAAGTTATTTACACATTAATCACAATTTAGTATTAAGTGCTTGACAAAAGTCACAATAAACGTAATGAAATGTCGCACATAAATAAATGTGAACGTATTTGACATTATTTTCTGGTTCAAGCCCCTACGATTCCAAACAACTTAAACCTAAATATAAAAAGTGGTCGAAAACCGGTGCCTTTACCCTATTGTGAGTGCAACAAAATTTTAATAGCCACAACTAAAAATTGTGCAAACTTTCAGGCATGTTGTGCAACGTGAGTAAATATGGTTTAGTGATATAATTTGAATTTATGAAACCGAACGACGCGACGCGCGCACAGGGTAAGTAACAAATGGCGGCAATTTATTTACTCGATGCCTGGGACATGATGCAAACGTGATGCATTTACGCGTTATCTGCTATGCACGTCGTCAAATTGGTATTTATCGCTACGTTTTATGTTTTATAGCAGTGCTTCTCAAACTTTTTGCCCAGCGGCTGTATAAACCTGATAAATAAAACATTTACTCAGCGATGATTTATTTAAGAGTATTCTCTATCGGAACTTACTTTTTGAATTCTTCATCTCAAGTCCTTCCCCCTCGCCTAAAAACGGTTACATCTCTGCCGACGCTATTTTTAAAGCTAAAGGGTTCGGGTAAACGCCAAATACAAGACCAAGATTCAAAAATCACACTACAGATCTTACAGACGAATTTTTTGAAAAAGATAACGTAAAGTTTGAAGTTTTTCCTGGACTTTTTTTCCATTTTTCGCCTGTAGGATCTGTAGTGTGATTCTCGGTCTTTCATTTAGCCTTTACCCGAATTCTTTAGCTTCAGGAGGTAACCGCTTTTAGGCGAGGGGAAAGGATTTGAGATGAAAAATGCAAGGGTTAACTTCTGGCAAACCTCTGTAAGAAAAATTCTGCTAGAATGAGTCGGTAAATGTCGCGGAAGTGATATGCCGCGGAAGTGACGCAAAACAACTATCTTTGGTTAGTTGTCAAATTGTTTTATGGTTATAAATATGAAGCAGCCGACGTATTCGACTATCTTGAAAGTACCGAGGATTAACTGATTTTCTTCTTAGAAATTTTATTCGTCTAGGATCTAGAAGCGTGTTAAATTGGTTTATCAAATTTAAAAGAACGTAATCTTTAGAACTAAATTATCAATATTCTATCATTTAGAATGTTTTAATATTTTATACTAAAATGTACCTAACCTTGAAAAGATTTCTTCGAAAATCTCAAAAACCGCTGGACTGATTCTGTTCAAAATCTAATCAGATTTAAATTAAATTCTGAGGACTACAACAAAAAGATAAACCGTTTTAGCAATCGGAAAACGGACTAAAAAATGTTTCCTGTGGGGTATCTGAGCGTGAATATCTGTTAAAATTTTTAACCAGGGATGCACAATATTTTTCAAATATCATTGAAATAGAATGATGTATTGAACGATCATCGATTTTCACCCCGATGCATCAAAAACTCAACATATCGGTATGGTAACTGTGAACAAAAAATGTTTTTTGTGCTCCTAATTCCGAAACATTTTTTTCGGACTGTTTCCAGTACATCTTTACCATAGCGGTGGGAAGTAAAAACTGTTTACATAAAGGTTTCAATTATTCTTGACTTAATCTTTATAACCCTTTAAAGAGGCCGTGGCTCATAGTTTGAGGTACACCGTTTTTATGTAGAAGTATACGCCTGCTATACCTACTTTATTCACATTAACGAGCGAAGAAACAACTTATTCACGAACGCCAGCTTAAGTATAGACGTTAAAACTTGACTAAACAAAAATAATGTAAAGTTTATTTCAAAATATTTGATCGCTATTATACTTAGGTCTTAGACTATATGTGCATGGAGGAGAAATGTAGGGGTAACGGATAGATCGCGTTCAATGTGGCAGAAATGGGAATCGAGCAACTACCGCAGATATTATATTCCTCGGTATATTATATTATTCAACTATTAAAATGAAATAAAGTTTTAATGATTTTATTAGTTAGGTATATGTTGTGAGCTTTGCAGGGTGCGCTCGTCTTCGGTAGTCGAACTCCCACCTGAATAATTTAAAAATAGGGCAGGAAAAAGAACTCGAGTGAACCGACCACGAGCTGGATCGATCGGTGGCTGCAGTTATGTTAATTGTGGGCCCTTTTGATCGATTCAGAAATCCCAGAGAAAATTTATATTAGCCATATAATCGATCCGATCGGTTTTTCGGGCCACTAAATAAATAATATGTGGATGAGGATAAATTAGGTTTATTATTATTGTTGTTGTTTTATTTACATGTAAATAATTATTGCATAATCCAGCTGAATGTTGAACAGCTGATCGGCAACAAGTAGTGCTTAAAATCTAGGTCAAGGTTGAACATATAGGTTAGTGTAGGGAAGATTTGACTCAACCATTTTTAGGTTGGTAACATCACACCGAAGTACACAAAAACGGCGAATGCCGAAAGCAAACGAACTGCCATTTGGACAGTGTGAAAATGAAAAAAAAATATTAACAATTATAATTAAATAATGAATAAGGATTCATTCTATAAATGGTTTAAATTAAGGAAAGAAAGATTGGTTCAATACATTACCATATACCGGCGTTTTGTTTTATTCTAATAACATAACTAATATGAATTGGATGCAACAGACCAAGGTATGTTGTTTACGTCAAACCAACCCATTTTTGTTGTATTAACTTCAACGTTCATTAAACTTAAGAGCTAAAATAGAATCTTGGAAAATTTGTTCGTGGAACTCAAAATACACGTCCGGTCGCCAAAATGGCTCCGTTCGATCTATGAAAAAATCTGTTTATATTATTCCGTTGCCGTGGTAGGTTCATTGTTAGAAACACCGAAAAATGTTTTCACTTAAAAACCCGTTATCACAGCTACACTAATCACTCAGTGTTTATTTAAATTATTTTCAAAAAACGAGTCGGACCTTATCGTATTTGAGAAAACCATAGAAGTAAAAGAAATATAATAAAGTAGATTAAGGTTATAAAATAGGAAAGTTTGTGATGATAAAGGCTACATCATCACAATGTATATTATACAAGTCCAATGCATATTATGAATGAAGTATCGCGAAAAAATGTGGACAACAGGTATGTTAGATAAAACTTACGTTTTTTGGTGTATGACTATGAGTATGAACTATGAAGGAAGTTGGATGATAATAATACTTTTGAAATTAGTATCTACATATAGTGCGCGTCTAAAGTGTCAGCCCTCTTAATTTTTGAATGAATTAAAGTTCAAGAGTTCGGACAGTTTTATCACATAAATTCTTTTGGAGATAAATTTGTTTTTGTAAATTCACAGTTGGCGTCAGGGGCACTATCAACTCAACATTTTTAGATAGCAAGGCGGGTGACGTTGGCGCCTCATTTGAAAGGTATTTCAATTCTGTATACATTCGTGTAAAAAATAATTGCCCGTTCTCTAGTTATGAATAGATTCAAGACAATAAAATGCAGGAATATAATCTCACTACTACGAAGTATACTAAAACTTTAATATATTTTACCCTGCAGCTACTTCTCATATTTTTTTCAAAAGTTTTTTTTTCTTTCCTTAAAATCCTGCATTTTATTCTGTTTTTAATCTACAAACTCTATAGTAAAAAACGCAGTGTCAAAACCTGCTAACAAAATAGTGTATTTGCTAATATATATGCATTATTAAAACTAAATATAATCTTAATTAATAGAATAGGTAGTAATTTCGTTTTTCCGTTGGCAATTGTTATTTTATTATGTATACGTACAGTAATATAAGTACCTATATAATTTACTATTCGCAAACTCGTATTCTCATAAATTTTCCGACCCTGACTTCCTGATTTTGCTGAATTGCTAGGAACACATTTTTATTCTATTAAAACTTGAAGGGTTAAAATTTTAAATTGAAATCATTTTGTGAAGGTCAACTTACTTACACTGAATTCGGGAAGATGAAACGCACTATGTTTCAAACCATTGTCTTTGCCTAAAAAAATTTGAATTTTTTATAGTTCTATACTCAAAAGGTGGAACGTTTTTGTTTTGACTATTTTCTTTGTCATTGTTTTTAGAGTTTGTATCTAAACGAGAAACAAATTATTTTAAGAAATTATAATTTTTTGCTTCCTTTCAAAACTAGTCATATTTCTAAGTTGTTATTACCTAACAGTTATTTAAAACAGATTGTTTAAGAAAAGGAACAGTAACACCTGTTACTGGAAAAGAACTGTTTTTCTCATCACAAGTACTAGATGTAATCAATATATCACGGACTTTAGTTACATAATTGTTGTGATCACATACATAGAGCAAAGGGTTACCAATTAATAATGTTTTATATACCTAGTATATGTAGTTAGTTTACATACATTGTGTTTAAACAGGACTGGCTCTGTAATTCTTTACGTTCCTCAAACGAAGAATCATTTGCCGCTCTATGTAGAAAGCTATATATAGCGAACCTAGAAAATTATTTTGTGAAAAAACATAATTTAAAGTCGTCGATGATAATAATAACGCATAAAAAACACGCGTTATACATGGCGTAATCTGACTAAAAACGAATTCTTAGTTCACGCGTTATAGTCCAGTCACGAGAGCTTAAAAAAGTAGGTCCACCTTGCGTTTTGTGCAGCAAATGATTTTATTTTTTTGTGTCCTCAAGCATGTTTAGGAGATGTCAAATCCAAATTTGCGACCTCTAAAACAGGGCGGGGAAATTTTGGTGGGCTAAAAACCACGACTTTTTTGCACTTTTCTCGGTTTTTTGCTTATAACATAAAAACGGCTAGTCCTATCAAAAAAATGGCCCTATTCAAAATTAAAGGGCACAAAATTTACTTCAAAATGCACTAGTCAAATATGTTTTTGTTCCGATTTTTACCGACTCTACAGAACTTAGAAAAACAAAAACAAAAATAAAATGTTTTTTTGTTTGAAGGCGCTAATCTCAGGAATTACCAATCTGTAAAAGAAGCAAAGTTGTAATCAATGAGACCCTATACGAGTTTTTTAAAAATTCAATCCTAAAGGGTGAAAACGGGAGTGTAGGATTTATTGTAATAACAAAAAATCCTACATTCACGTTTTACCCCCTTTGGGATTGAATTAAAAAAAATATATAATAGCCTATAACCTTCCTTAATAAACGGGCTATCTAACAAAAAAAATTTTTTTCAAATCGGACAAGTAGTTCCTGAGATTAGCGCATTCAAACAAAAAAAAAATTCTTTTTTTGTTTGAACGCGCTAATCTCAGGAACTACAAGTCCGATTTAAAAAAACATTTTTTTGTTAAATAGCCCATTTATTGAGGAAGATTATAGGCTATTCGGGTTTTTTTTAAATTTAATCCCAAAGGAGGTAAAATGTCGGTGTAAGATTTTTTGTAAATTACAAAAAATCTTACACCCCCGTTTACCCCCTTTAGGATTGAATTTAAAAAAAAATCAAATAGCCTATAACCTTCCTTAATAAACGGGCTATCTAACAAACATTTTTTTCTTTAAATCGGACTTGTAGTTCCTGAGATTAGCGCGTTCAAACAAACAAACAGGTTTTTTTTTTTTTGTTTGAAAGCGCTAATTTCAGAAACTTCCAGTCCGATTTGAAACATTTTTTTTTGTTAGATAGCCCGTTTATTAAGGAAGGTTATAGGCTATTCGAATTTTTCAATAGTTAAAAGCTTAAAAAAATACGTTTTTTTCATTTTGGTAAATTTTAGCGATTTTCAAAGTTCTGTAGAGTTGGTAAAAATCGGAATAAAACATATTTGACTAGTGCATTTTGAAGTAAATTTTGTGTCCTTTAATTTTGAATAGGATCATTTTTTCGATAGGACCAGACGTTTTTATGTTATAAGCAAAAAACCGAGAAAAGTGCAAAAAAGTCGTGGTTTTTAGCCCACCAAAATTTCCCCGCCCTATTTTAGAGGTCGCAAACTTGGATTTGACATCTCCTAAACATGCTTGAGGACACAAAAAAATAAAATCATTTGCTGCACAAAACGCAAGGTGAATTTTCTCTCGTGACTGGACTATTATTCATTGGTTAATGTTTTACACATTTACCGCGATAGCGCAATTGGCTGGACTTGTCGAATCAGATCCGTTATAACAGATGTCTAAAGTTTATTGTTTGAAATAGACTTTCTTTTGCTTAATCGTTATCATGTATGCGAATTGGTCATGTCCATAATTCAAATTATTATAAGAATTGCAAGTACTTAACATGTATGTTAAACTGTAAGTATCTATCTTAGACATTATTAGTACAAATGATTGGGATATATCAAAAATATGAATTTTAATTTAGTTGGGCGTCTCCATGTGTCGTCGAGTCTTTTCATATAGCTCCACGTGTCGTGGATCACGTCAATATTTCCTCGGTTATCCTTGCTTTCTGAGTTCCGCGTATGCAGTGTAGAAGAATTTAGATCAAGTGCTCAGTATCAATCGCCATGACTCTACGTATTAACATCTTGACGTTGCATTCGTTGTATGTATATGAAAACTTAATTTATGTAAAACAAAACCTGGAAATTTTTGAGACAGCAAATCAGGTACATTCTTACAGCACCAGAAGCTGTACCTACTGACATAAGGGTACCTTTTTATAAAAACAATAAATTAATTAATGGTCCCAACTTTTGGGCACCCAAATTCTATAATCATCTTCCAGACAAAATCAGGGCCTTACCGCTGAACACTTTTAAAAATAAAATTAAAAATGTGCTACAAAATATGTGTTTGTACAATTTCGAAGATTTCTTTTCTTGTAGCGTGTAGAATTTATTGTATATTTATGTGATAATTACATTGTATCTTTCTGACGTTTTATACCAATATTGGTCACTAAATATATATATATCTATCTATCTATCTATCTATCTATAGACCTATTAATTATTATACTACTAAATTGAGCAATCCAGTGTGTTGAAAGTGGCCACCCAGAATGAGAGAGTTAGAGAACGTGCGTGCGACCCTAGAATACTGCTGAACTGAGCAATCGGCTTTTTAACTTGTCCGCTTGAAAGAAAATGACAGCGCGGACGTGTGGCCTCGAATTGTATCATAGACACATTTCGAGGCTCAATATAGTCGATTCTTTATAGGTTCTATGACTTACCACACTCGCGGTCTGAACGTTGTATAGATGTACTTGCCCGCGAGTCGACCGGTTCAGGCGGCGCGCGCGGACGTTAGTTATTATTTCGACTGATCGGACGTGTCTCGGCCGATCCGCCGACCATACGCGTTGTATGATGGGTACTATTAGAAATATCCATACGTACGCGATCGGCGAGCACGGAAAGCTGTGAAATGGCTTTAAAAATATGCTCTCCGAAAGCATGATTTAAAGAGCCGGAGCTGTTTGTAACGGCTGATTCCTGAACTAGTTACCCTCTAACGTCTACAACTAGTGGTCTCTCCGACTGGTCATATATCAATGCTGAGAGGTAATGTTTTCAGCATCATACAAGAAACGCGTATGTAAATGCATGCACGTACTTTATCTCAAGTGATAAATTAGCCTTTCTTTATATAAAACGCACAAAAACCTATTTGAAATATTGACGGCGTATGTGGACTGGACTTCTCTTCCTGCACCTCTCTTCCTTTATGTCCTTTGAAATATCGCTGCAAAACACCGTCATAATATTTATAATTCAACACTTTTCAGTGTTTTTGGCAGTGATTAATTACCTATACTGAATTTTCAGTTTAATTTGGAGATTGCAGATAGAAGTAAATTTAAAAGCAGTTATAACTGCATGTGTATAGAAAAAGTACTTTAAGAATTTAATAACTGTCGATGATGGGAAAAAGTATATTATAGGTGGATTCAACATTTTAAAAAAATGTCAAAACAAGTAGAGCTGGCAACTCTGCAGAGTTCTACAATAAATTCATAAAAAAATATCAAAACCGGTCAAGTGGAAGCCGCTGAGAGTTCTCGGATGAAAGAAAACGGCTTGGGTTTTAAGTATATGATATTTTAAACGTTTGTGTTTTGGACTAACAGTGTGAAATCGATTGTATTGTCCTTAATCAGTCTGTATATAGTTTGTAAGTAGAATTACTGAATTTTTCTAAACTTTCAGAATTCCATGTTATATAACATAAAATTGAAAATTTAAAGAAGACCCGGCATATAATTGTCCTTTAGAAAGAAATAAAAAACTCGGGTCGCAGTGCCAAACCCTGCCGACAATATATAAGTGTATTTGCTAATACAGGCATTGTGACATTATTATGTGAACTTAAGTTTGTTTTTTGACAAAATAAAAATTTAACCCCTTAATACATCCCTTAAAATAATTAAATTTTTCTAAATTTCAAAATTAGACATGGATTTTATCAGTACAACATCTGCACCATAAGTAAATCCGTATCAATAAACTAGTGTTTTCATAAAATTTGAAAGTCCGGTCCTGTCGGGCCGATTTTATTAAAATTTTTTGCAGCACATTTTAATCTCTACTAAAGAGTTAAATTTCAATTTTGAAACATTTCTGACAATTTTTTCGGTATTTTTGGGCCCAAAAACTTTTTAAAACCCCAAAATACAACCCTTAAAATGGTCCGATCGGGCCCATTTTAAATAGGCTTCGTGCGGTGATGGATTCCAACGTGCCTACCAAATTTCGTTAAAATCAATTAACTCTTTCGAAAGTTATTGCCCGCACACACACACACACACATATATATTGTATCATGGTTGATACAATGTTCTATTAATTTGTTATCTAAGTATTGAATAACTTTTATTTAAATAAGTTCGGATGGCTGTGCTGTCTGAGGTGATCGCAGTGAATTGGTTGAGCTTTCAATATATTGTGTTTCCCGGGAAGCATAGAAAATAAAATAATCAAGGGAACAAAAAACGAATTTTGGAAGTAGTACATCAGATTCGATCTGTGAGATTCTGTACCGTAAATACTAAGCCGTTCTTTGTGGAAATTAGATTTGGAGTTAGATTTAGAGTTAGACTTTAATTATTGTCGGTAACTGTATAGTAATTATTATAATAATTTAGTAACTTAATTAACAATAATAATAATAACAATAATTTTACGACTACATGTTTTCACAAGTAAATATAGTTTATAATAATTTGTCTGAAATTGATTTATTTTTTATAAAGTGAAATAGGAGAATACGGGGTTATTATTTCTCTGTCACTTTCAAAATATGGGCCCAACTATCCATCCATAATAACCCAATCTTCTATTTCCCTTCTCTCCCGTTCTTTTTTTCTTACTAGGTACTTCGAAACAAAAGATCTACGAGCGACCGCCTTCCCCACAAGTGGCGGCGGTATCAATTGGTAGCAGAGCGTAGTTGTTTTCGTTGTCGCCTGGTGAGCATAGTAGGCTGCACGTCCAACGTTCGCTGTGGTCGGGTGAATCGTCTACAGGTCCGCGGAGGTGTCGATAGTGGTTGCCGTAATGGAGGTGAATCGCCTTGTTGTTCCTGAAACGCCGGCGGGAATCTTCGATCCTGACGTGACCTTTATGGAAATCCCAGTGAATCGTGCCGATGCTACTGAGCGCAGTTCAGGTAAGTTCGATCAACTTACTGCGGTTTCATCAGACAGTCGGTTCGCGGATCATGAAATGAAAGACATTTTAATAAACGTACCTGAAATAAACGGTTCAAATTTAGAGACATTAATTAAGTTTATAGTAGAAGTAGACATAATAGGGAGTGCCCCTCTGATATCCCCACTTAGATTACTTAAATACTTGACCTTTAAAGTTAAGCCTTCTCTGCGAGAATGGTGGCTACGGAAACTCACTCCTTCGCAAACGTGGCTTCAGGTCAGAGAGGACTTATTGAATACATATTTGACCCCTATCGATAGGGCTATGCTGTCGGAACAATTTATTAATAGAAAACAAGGTCCAGATGAGGACTACATTGATTTCATAGAGGATGTCGAGAAATATATTCCACTTTTTGGTTCCGCCTTGTCCGAAGTCGAACTGGTGGCCCGACTTTGGATAAAACAAAATAGTTACACTTTCGATTATATGCAATACCGTGATCCGCCCGATACATTAGTTAGGTTGAAAAGAATGGCGAATCAATTTCGTGTAATTTCGCGTCAGCGGTCCAGAGAGGCTGCGATCTGCCAACCTACTGTAGTCTCTAATGTAAGTCGTCCGGGATGTTATTATTGCAGACAGCCTGGTCATCGTATCGCGGACTGTCCGGTTAGACCCGCTCGGGAAAATTCAGACCCGAGGGCGATTTTGCCGAAAAATAACTGAGACAATGTTATCAAAATTCACCGTAATAACTTGACTGAGTACATTCCATTCAGTCAACATTGCAATATAATGCCACAAAATAATTTTAAGGTCGCGGGTTCAGTTTCGAGTTTTGAATCCGTTGACGCCCCTGTTGTTCAGTATCATGGTCGACATGTTTTAGATTGTAAGTTAGATAAGGTACCGGCTAGAAATCCGTGTGATACTGAGTTTAGTTCGATTAGTTCCCGTTCCAGTTCGGATTGTTTTTATCGCCCAGGTATTTCGGTAGTTCCGATAGTTCCGATTTATTTTAAGTTCATTAGAGCATCAGCGCTGGTAGATACAGGGTCGTCTGACAATTTTATTAGCAAAGATGTAGCCGATTACTTGTTAAAGATGAAACTAGGACAAAGTTATCCTGAGTTGACATATGCACGTCTAGCAAATGGTTCGATTTCCGAGTCTAAAGAAGCCCTGGTTCTACAATCCAAATTATCTACACTGTCGTGGAAGTTAAAGTTTAATGTTTTGGATAAATTGTCATATCCGATTATTGTGGGTTATCGCACACTGAAGCATATGGGGGCTTCGGTGAATTGCGTCGATAACAACCTGGATTTCCTGTTCGCCCCCGAAGTGAAGATTCCCTTTTTACCATTGCCGGATTCAAGAGTAAACGTTCAAAGGATGGGATCCGTTCAACAGATCGAGCGCCCTGAAGCAGACTTTCAGCGCATTTGTAATGATTTTTCTGATGTTTTGACAGATCGACTTGGTCAGGCGAAAAATTTTACATACAAAATAAACCTGTCTGATTTTGTTCCGGTAAGAAGAGCTCCGTACCCGCTCAGTCCGCCGCAAGCCCAGGTCATGCGAGAACACATCGAGACATTGTTGTCGAAAAATGTTATTTCACCGTCCAAGTCAGCGTATGCCGCTCCGGCTTTTCTCGTTAAGAAACCAAGCGGCGAATTTCGTTTATGCATTGACTATAGACTGTGAAATAAAAAAGTGATTATGGATTCATTTCCCGTCCCCGCTATCGAACATATATTCCAGTGCCTACGCGGCGCCAAAGTGTTTACCTCATTAGATTTAAACAGTGCGTTCTATCAAATCGAACTCTCTGAAGAATCGAAGAACGTCACTTCATTTGTTACGCCTGAAGGCCAATGGCGCTTTCATAAAGCTCCGTTTGGACTCTCAATTTCACCGAGTGCCTTAAATCGTCTTATGTTTGACATTTTTGCAGACCTCCGATATAAAAGTGTAATCGTATTCTTTGACGATTTGTTAATTTACAGCCCGGACTATGATTCTCATGTCAAGCACGTGCGAGAGGCCCTCCGGCGTCTGCGAGAATCCGGTTTAACAGTGAATCCTGGAAAGGTAAAATTTGGCCGATCAGAATTGAAATTTTTAGGTCATTGTGTTTCCGCGTCTGGACTCAGGGTTGACGTCGAAAAGGTACAAGCTATCAAAGACTTACCAGTTCCTAAAAACTTAAAACAATTACAAAGCTTTGTAGGGCTGATAAACTATTATTCCAAGTTTATACCAGACTATGCACAAATTGTCGCGCCATTAAATGATTTGCGAAAAAAGGGGGCTAAGTTTATTTTCGGCGAAAATCAATTAAGTTGTTTTGAGAACTTAAAAATGTGTTTAAGTTCGCCCCCAGTGCTCCGTTTTCCGGATTTTACAAAAAACTTCGTTCTACAAACAGATGCCAGCAGTACCCATGTAGGGTGCGTGTTACTGCAAGAATTTGAAGACGGACTACACCCTATTCAATATGCGAGTCGTCGGTTGAGTGCAGCCGAGTCTCGTTACTGTACGTTTGAACAAGAGGCGTTGAGCTGCATATGGGCTATGGAGAAGTTCCGCTCCTATCTGTCACACCAAAAGTTCACTTTACAGACCGACAGTGCCTGTCTTCGTTGGCTGATGGAACATCCACGTAACCTGGGCCGAGTAGGCCGTTGGCTGTTACGCCTTAGCCGATTCGAATTCGAGGTTCAGCACATACGAGGGAAAGAAAATGTGACTGCAGACTGTCCCACTCGACTAGTCACCGATATTAAGACTCCTCAAGAACCGGTTCTGAATGTTATGGAACCCGTTGCAGAAAATTCAGGTTTCCAACAGGACCTGAAAAGATTGCAAGACAAGGATCGTGAAATAAGAACGATTCGTGCACAGCTTCGTAAAAACGTTGTTGACAATGAAACCCGAAACTTTGTGCTAAATGACAATTATGTGTACCGGTGTGTCGGTCGAAGACGCCTTCAGCGTCTGTTCGTGCCCGGAGTAGCCCGTTCCTCGATTATAAAAGAGTTTCACAACTCTCCGATAGGTGGTCACCCGGGAATTTCAAAAACATTTCGTGCCATTGCGAGAAGATTTTGGTGGCCGAAAATGTTCGTTGACATTCGGAATTCAGTAAAAGGTTGTGATCTATGTTTGCGTCATAAACCAGATGTTCATCCGGATAAAGTCGTACAGAGTTCTACAGTTCCAATTGCTGTCTGGGACAAACTTTACATCGATTTGATGGGCCCGTTGATTCCGTCCGCCTCAGGTAATAAATTTGTATTGTTGATTGTCGACAGTTTTAGTAAATGGCTGATATTGTTTGCTATTCCCGATTCGAGTGCCGCGTCTATAATAAAATGTTTGCATAAAGTGTTTACTACCTATGGAGCACCGAAGCATTTGGTGACTGATAACGCGACTTACTTTCAATCGAACAAGTTCCAAGAATTCTGTGCCTCTTGGGGTTCTCATACTATTCGAACCTCCCCTTATCATCCCTCTAGTAATGCTGTCGAACGTGTGATTAGAAATGTAAGGTCCACCTTCTCCATTCGGCTAGAGCAACAATTCCAAAATCATTTAAATTGGGACCTTCTGCTCGATCATATTTCGTTCAGCAATAATACCTCGTTTCACGACAGTATAAAAGAATTACCGTGTAAGGTTTTTCTGTCTCGCGAAATAAAGTTGCCTATAGATTTGAAATCTCCAATCGATGTGTTGTGGGAAAATCCCGAAATTCCGTCAGTAGAAAATGTCAAGCGTATGTTGACTCAAGCCCACGATAGACAGGCCAGACAATATAATAAAAATCGCACCTTAACGTCAAAGTTTCAAGTGGGAGATAAAGTAGTTCAGAAGCTACATTATACCAAGACGCGTCCTCAATTCCATCTAAAGTTTCTAGCTAGGTATAGTCAACCCCGTGTTATTGTAGAGTTCACAAGTCCAGTGAGTGTGGTATTACAGGATCCGGTTTCTGGAGAACTCTTTCGGTCCCATGTAGAGCAGCTAAAAGGTTGTAGTTAAAAAAAAAAAAAAAAAAAAGTGATTTAGCATCTGTCAGTACAGAAATTTCAGTCTGTCACAGCTCGTATAGTTAAGCTTGTTGAACCGTTTGTGTTTGGTCGCCTCCGAGGGGGTGGTATAATTGTATCATGGTTGATACAATGTTCTATTAATTTGTTATCTAAGTATTGAATAACTTTTATTTAAATAAGTTCGGATGGCTGTGCTGTCTGAGGTGATCGCAGTGAATTGGTTGAGCTTTCAATATATTGTGTTTCCCGGGAAGCATAGAAAATAAAATAATCAAGGGAACAAAAAACGAATTTTGGAAGTAGTACATCAGATTCGATCTGTGAGATTCTGTACCGTAAATACTAAGCCGTTCTTTGTGGAAATTAGATTTGGAGTTAGATTTAGAGTTAGACTTTAATTATTGTCGGTAACTGTATAGTAATTATTATAATAATTTAGTAACTTAATTAACAATAATAATAATAACAATAATTTTACGACTACATGTTTTCACAAGTAAATATAGTTTATAATAATTTGTCTGAAATTGATTTATTTTTTATAAAGTGAAATAGGAGAATACGGGGTTATTATTTCTCTGTCACTTTCAAAATATGGGCCCAACTATCCATCCATAATAACCCAATCTTCTATTTCCCTTCTCTCCCGTTCTTTTTTTCTTACTAGGTACTTCGAAACAAAAGATCTACGAGCGACCGCCTTCCCCACAAGTGGCGGCGGTATCAATATATAAACATTTCCAAAAATGGTGCCAAAGTGTTCAGGAGGCTATGAAACGTCGAGAAATTTTGGTCCGACCCCTAGGTCCCGCCATCCGACCGACGCCAATAGTGTATGTGCCATGTGGCAAATACACTAATAATCTGACTTGTACCGGCGCGGTGGGTTCGTTGGTTCACCCTTTTCTACTTAGGACTCAAACTTCACATATTCTTTGCACTAAGTATTACGCATCCACTGGTATTTTTTTCTTTTAAGGACTATTACGTCGGGTTTAAAAAATGTTAAACATTTTTATTGTCTTCATTTTAAACTTCTTAGAAAGTTTTTTAATTATTTGATTAACTTCTTACTTTGTAGGTATCCTATAATCTTTCTTCGATAATGACCTTAGTTGTCCAGTGTCTATAATATGTATAATCTCTTTCTGTAACCTTCCTCAACAAATATTCTGTTGTATAAAGAAAATGAATCATACGACCAAAACACATAACACTCATCTTTTTGGTAAAATAGAATTATTCTCAATATAAAAGTATTAACAATAATTGAAATATTTATACAATTTTTGACCTTGTCTTGCATTTATTTTATAGAGGAATTATTACTAAAATGTTTTAAGTTAATTTTTGTTTTATTTCCGTTTTCATAACACATTAAACTAAATGACAAAAAACAGCATTTTATTTCAATGTGACAAAACGTAACTCCGTGCACATTAAGTTAACGAGAGTGCTGCATTGTTTGAAATTTTAAAATAAAAACTAAAATATATTATGTTATGTCACATGTGCTTTTTTTTACTATATGCACAGAAAGGATGTAGGCTGCGGAGTGCGGAATGTAGATATACAGTAAGGTCTTGTTAATTCGAATAATTATCTAAAATCCAAATTTAAATTTGATTTTGAATCCAATTTTTCAAAAACATCCGAGTAGTTGAATAATATGTAATGATCAAGATTTTAATTAAAATCAGGCATTATCTACCGAAATGTCGAGTAGGAATTATGACGTCCATCGTATAGATCTGGATTACCAAATCCATGGTTTACAACATATTATACATAAAAGAAAAATTCAGTCTGAATTACTGACGAATCCGTATAATTATCGAATTACTGCGGATTATCGGCACTTTACTGTATAATGAATTTGTTATGCAAATGAGACAATTTCATATAAAACACAACCAGAAGTTATTATGTAAGCATGAAACCAAAATTGCATAACGTCGCAGGCGTAAACGTGATTAAAACAAAAAAAGGTTAAAATAAAGAGGGTACTTGCACGGAATTTTTCATCACATTTTTATTATACGCTGAACAAAAATATACGTCAATTTGAACAAAACTCTAAAATATTAGAAACGTTAAACGATTCGTTGAAGCGCAATATTTTTTTAAAATAACCGGGTTTGTAGATTACCTGACGTAGACATAATATTATGCTGCGCGAGCTTTTTTGTAGAATATATTATTCCCAACAAATATTCCATACATTTCATTGATATACCTATATTATATCCAATGGTTTATAGGCAAGATATGCTTAGAAAGCGTTTACTCGGCTTGTTTTTTGTCGACTTGCTTCAGTAAAATAATGTAACTGCTAATTCCCAAAATATAGATTAAAACCTGGGCAGATAACGTATCTATAAATATAAAAAATGCATGTAAATCGAATCAGCGGCTCTCGAGTTGTAAGCTTATAACTAACAGACAGACAGACAGACAGACAGAGAGACGTTGCATTTTATAATATCTATAAAAGATGAATAAAATAATTAATTTTAAAAGAAATAATGACCTCAGTTGTCGATCCTCTACAATCTACAATTTCTCTGTCCAGAAAAATTCTGTAGTTTATAAAATCAATTTACAGTAACTGAAATAACAAAAATACGACCTGCTGCATTTAAATCTATTACATCTAGAGTCTAGACTCTTATAGTGAATCCCTTCTTTACATATAAAGGGTGTATCAGATCCATCACTTACGAACAGTACAGTAAAATAGAGAAAAAATTCTTCGCAAAAAAGTCTGTTCAGATTTTTTTTATCTATTTCACTTTACTGTTCGTAGGCGATCGAGCTGAGACACCCTATATAAAAGACATCTGTCTGTGTGAACGCGATAAGCTCCGAAACTGTTCAACCGATTAGATGAAGAAAATATCTGGAAAGTTTTTAGGCCATATCTCGAATGGAGATGGGCACATGAGAAACATAATATAGATGGCAGCAGGTATATAACCACCTAAGTTATAGAAAAACGCGCTAGATGGCGCAAGTATGAATCAAGTTTTTTCCTTCTGATAACATGCAACCATTGTTTTTCAGTTCCGGATATCTTGGAAATAAAAAACATCTTTGATTTGAATATTGATAAACACAGCACATCGGCATTGTCAACGATTTATTATTTTAAATAAACTTATTCTGTACACACTACTGCCCACAGACCGAGATGGTTATATAGCTGGCGCCCCTAGTGGTCAAGTTTGGCAGTGCCCATCCTCAATACACCAATGAAGTGCATTAAATCAATGAACCAACAAGCAATGCCGCGCCGCGTCGGGTAATTTAATACCTACGGCTAGTTATTTACTGAAGCGTAATAATAATAATTGATGATAGTAATAATATCAAGCCTGACATACAAAATGTTGCAGAAAATAAAAAGTACAAAGTTAGTTTTACATTACTGACATCCTCGGTATAATTTTTATGAGTGCTTTTTTAAAAAATCATAAAACATGTTTACATTAAAAATAATTACACTATAATTGAACACTAAATTCCGTATGTAGGTATGCAAATATTGCATGGGCCATGCAATTTGAGTAGTTTTATTTTACGTAATTTCATACTGATATTTTTTATCACCGCAGTAAAATGTTATACATTTTTACAGTAAAAATAATAAATGTTCATGCTTCCTTACATACAGGTGTCCTAAAAATAAACCGCTGTACGTCTACCATAGATAGAAAATTCAATGATGTGTAAAATAAGTTTTTTGGTTACTTAAATATAATTTCTTTAAAACTAGTCTTTCGGAGGCATGACAATTAGTCCAGGATACAGCGTCCCTTTTTTAAAGTGGTTACTAACAGGCTGAATTTTCGTGAGTGGCTTCGTTTTGACGAAAATTCTCGATAGAGGCATGCAAAATTCTACGCCGCCGCAAAACATGTTGATCTGGCGATTTTTAAAATTTTATACCTAACACTTTGTTTTTCAGTTAAATTGCCAGATAATTTGTGAAAACACAGAGAGCTGTGCTTGTTCTACAAAAGCTATGGGTTGAACGGCGCGTCCTCCGCCCCCAATATATAAAAGTAACGAGGTTTGAAATTTTTTTACTAACTGGCTGATTTTTGCATTATTGTTTAATTAATATTTTTTTAAATCGAATGGTCAAATTGTCCTACAAATTTTCTGGCAGAATTTTCTGGTCCTTCGCTCTGAAAGTGTCAGTTCCACGAATACCCTAAACTGATTACTATATCAAGTTAATTTTCGTTTTTTTCTTTTGGAAATGGAGTATAGAATACAATAAAATTGGTGTCCTACAATAAAATTGGGAGATATTGATAAAAAAATAAAACAAAAAATATATCAGAATGAGCCATAACTAATAAATGTATGTATTTATATAGAGTTGATATGGTTATTCTGGTGTTTTTATTTTAGTTTCAATTATTCTTATTTTATTTGCCGCTGGTCTATTCACATACACCAGTGACGTGACAGTGCCATGACAGTGCCGTGACCAGCTCGTGATTCTACGGGCCGTGATACAATGGACAGTGTTTCATCCGTCGTTTGGCATTGTATTGTATTTTAAAGACCACCAACAGCTAAGGTTATTTGGGCCTAGCACCAATTCATATTTTCAATTCATTATTTTTTTTTTTTAATAATAAATTGAAAATCCAATTGACACTTTTACCAGCTCTCGGGCTAGAACTCGGGAACTGGGGACTTGTAATAGAGGAACCATAGCAACGCCATGTAAACAACAGCGCCGCTACACTCTCGGCTATTCTCAACCGTCGTTTGGCAGTGCATTTGAGTGGCCAAGATGGCGATGTTTTCGGAGGATGATTTCAAATTACTCTTGATGATTACTCTGATTTTGGATGATAAAAAAAAATGTATTTTAAAGACCACCAACAGCTAAGGTTATTTGGGCCTAGCACCAATTCATATTTTCAATTCTTTATTTTTTTTAATAATAAATTGAAAATCCAATTGACACTTTTACCAGCTCTCGAGCTAGAACCCGGGAACTGGGGACTTGTAATAGAGGAACCATAGCAACGCCATGTAAACAACAGCGCCGCTACACTCTCGGCTATTCTCAACCGTCGTTTGGCAGTGCATTTGAGTGGCCAAGATGGCGATTTTTTCGGAGGATGATTTCAAATTACTCTTGATGATTACTCTGATTTTGGATGATAAAAAAAATTGTATTTTAAAGACCATCAACAGCTAAGGTTATTTGGTCCTAGCACCAATTCATATTTTCAATTCTTTATTTTTTTTAATAATAAATTGAAAATCCAATTAACACTTTTACCAGCTCTCGAGCTAGAACCCGGGAACTGGGGACTTGCAATAGAGGAACCATAGCAACGCCATGTAAATAACAGCACTGCTACACGTTCGGCTATTCTCAAGCCCGATTGTGGATGAAGAAGAGGAAGAACAAGTAAATAGTGAAAAAAAGAGGGATGTGTGTCCATCAGGCATAAAAACAGAGCAACAGAAGGGGAATTTTCCACTTTGTACAAGATATTGATGGACAATGGAACAAAGTTCTTTCCATTTCCGCTTCTATTTTATTCCGTGTAGTATTTTTGAACTCTATGTATTTTGGATTGGATAGATCATACAACACGGAATACATGCCGTCATTCATTTGTTTCAGAAAAATCCAGATGGGATCCTAGTTTACTGACAGCGAGAAAGTCAGTGCGATGAACCTTTTATATTTATTTGTATTTTTTTTTGTTAGCGCTTTTATAGTATCTACCATCTCTCATAATAGCTTTATATTGCACGCATTTTAAAAGACTTGTGTAATAAGTATAAAAATTTACGACTTTAAATTTCCATAAAACAATTTGATCGTAAATTTCCATTTGTTATAATAATAATAAAATATGATTAACGGTGAATTTTGATTACTGTACACGTAAATCTGTTAGAAACAAAAACCTACATAAATGCGATAATATGTCGTGTGAAAGCTAAAGTTTATTTTTTTGAAAAAGTTTATAAAGAGTTGTCGTAAGGTAAATACATCGGTTACCGACCACCAACTTTTGGTAGACCTCTTTTATTATGTTTTATGCAATCTTTGTTTTGAAAGTTCACTTTTACGTCGTTGCGTAGCGTTCACTAAGTTGTCAATTTCTGAAGCCTATATAAACTATAAATTATTGCACCGGACCCGGTGTAACAATATGATATTATTCAACGATTTATATTTTCATTATAGCACACGGTGCAGTAATATTCAATGATTTATACTTTCGTTAGAGTACAGGGTGCATTAATGAAATATTATTCAACTATGAAGTCAATGAAGTCAATAATCGTGTCCATATTTTTAACTTCCCACTGGAAGTTATTGTAATGGGTCTGAAAATCGAAATCAAAAAGGAAAAAAAAATGTTATGTTTCAAGGTCACTACACTATTTTTACACTACTTTTAGAAAGATGTCTGTGTGTGTGTGTGTGTGTACGTATGTACGTACGTACGTACGTATGTATGTGTCCATTTCTTTCTAAGACGAAATCTCGAGAATCAAAAATGATATCGACTACGTTAGGGTGCCAATCGACGCGTATTAACGTAAATATGATCTGAAAGAAATTTTTTCAAAATCGGTTCAGCCGTTCTTTTTTCTTAACCAAATAACCTCCAAAAAAGTAGATTTTACACAATATCTCGCGAATAAAAAATTATATCGACTTCGTAAGGGCGTCAATCGAGGCGTGTTAACGTCATTTTGATCCGATATAAATTTTATAAAAATCGGTTCAGCCGTTTTTTTTTTTTTTTTAATTATTGTTAAAAATAAATAATAATTATGTTTTAATGATTAAAATGATTACTTTTCTGTGTAATATCTAATTTAATTATTATTATTAAATATTTATCAAACTGGGAAGTTCGTCGTGTGGACCTCAGGGGTCGCACTTTAGTCCTAATAAACGACCCACCTCACGGCTTGTTATAAATAATAGTTGGTAGGTCACGGGAAACTTAATATTGTCACAGCACAACCTATCGGCTCGTTCTGTAACTACCCCAGGCCATAATTCGTCACTTTCCGCACTTGTCGCATAATTAGCAATTATTTTAAATCCACTATTTACTGCATCAGTGCGAAGAGAAATTAGAAAACAGTAATTTGCAAGTGAGTTGCAAATCTGTTTGCTTGGCGTATATATAACTTATGTAATAACATACTTGCAAAATTATGTTGAAATTAAAATTAAAATAAAATACGAAACTCGATAATAAAAATAATATTACATTTTTTTTTGGCTTTTCGCGTCTGTCTTTATGTTCGCGATTTACTTGAAAACTATCGGACCGATTTCAATTTGATTTTAACGGTTGGATTTCACCTTGGATGCGCTTTATCATCACGCTGTCGTGAGCGATACGGAATTTATTATAAGTTCTTAGCTTGGCATTCATCCGCTGCTTCCAAGGAGGTATAAATCGCTTATATTTATTTAAACACAAGCAACGCCGACTCAATATAATATATGTTACTAGCGGCCCGGTCCGGTTTGCCCGGGTGCTATGAATTTATAATTTATTAATACATTACTCACTCGCTTCGCTCGTTCGCTTCCGGGTGCTATATTACTCACTCGCTTTGCTTGCTCGCTACAGTTATTCAAGCATATGTCCTAAATCAAAGTATCACCTATCAAACAGTGAAAAAAAATTTGAAATCAGTTCAGTAATTTCTGAGATTACCCTCGATTTTCACCCGGACTAAGCCGGGCCAACCAGTTTCAATTATCCATATAAACCTTCCCCGTGAATCAATCTATCTAATCGTGAAAACCGGAACAAAATCCGTTCAGTAGTTACGGAGAAAATCGGGCACAGACAGACAGACGCGAATATGTATTGATGTAATAAATTGCTCTGTCAATAATAATTTATAAATAGAAAAGGTGAGTGGTCAAGCACTAGTGCCGTAACCCTACTCTACGTAAATTTGTTCTAAACAAAAACCTGCAAAATTGCGATATGTCGAGTAAAAAGAGAAGTTTACTTTTTTGAAAAGTTTGTAAAGAGCTGTTATATAAACAAAATGTACATTCACTATATTATAAGAGTGTAATAAATCATTTTACTAGATAGCAGCACCACTGGTGTTCGTGTATGTAAGCTACCTGTTAGAATTTCAAGATGTGGAGAGAGCGCATTTATTATCAATTTCACACCAAGTGCATTCTGTGCGACACTTTAGTGCAGAAACTTCGGGCAGATTTCACTGAGATATTATTATAAACTTTAAATCCAACAAGAATCAAGATCAAATCAGTATAGGGTGTTGAAAAAAAGGGGTAAAATATTTTAGAGGCATGTAGTATGACCCAAAATTAGTCGAAAAATTTTAAAAAACATAGGTCCGTAAACGAACCGTTAGTGAAATATTTAGTAAGTAATGGCAAGCGTACGCAGGCGTATAGAGCGAATAAACAGAAGTTGCTATGGCAACCGTTTACTTACCGCCCTAATGCGGTAAATAAAACACATTCCGCACACCTGCCTGTTAAATGACTCATTAAAGGCCGCTATACATTCATCGAAAGTAGCTATTTTGGAGTGGGTATGGCAAAAAAAAATTTAACGCGACTTCTGTCTGTTTATACCAGCATCACTCGAGAATGGCTTGACAGATTTTGATGAAACATAGTTTTTATTTACAGACGCTCGACAACTTAGGTTATCATGATATCTTTATCCAAAGGCCAGCATGCTTACCATTACACCAATTTGTCCTCGAGTATAATGAGGCCTATTTCAAAAATAACGGACTTATACAATAGTGTAAATGTAGTGGTTATTAAAATTTAAAGGGAAAATGAAAATTCACAGCTAACACCAATCCAGTACAAACTATTATTATTTCTTATTACCAGTGGCGGGTTAAGGGGGCGGGCGGAGGGGGCGGCCTTCCCCGCGGGTCTCTGATCCTGGGGGGCCTCCAAATCTCGAGAAGTCCTTCTTAATCAAATCCCAAACAAGACCAAAATATGTTTAATTAGTAAGAGGCAGTTTGAAGTTGGAGGCTCCGTACGTATACAAAATATAAACGTAGGTAGGTCGTTTATTAGATATAAATATTTGATTTTTTTTGTCAGCCATTACATCTATATTACCCATTTTTTACGAAATTTACACTACAAATACATCAATTTCTAAGCAGACCGGGGGCCTCATTTAGTTCTGCCGCCCCGGGCCTCCGACGGGCTTAGTCCGCCGCTGCTTATTACATTATATTAACAATATTGAAAAGTGCGGTTAATAAGGCCTATGTACATCGCATAATAAAGCCTGTTCCTTCTTAAAAGTAAATTTTATTTAAAAATATCATTTTTGCAGAAATGATATATGAATAAAACATATTATTTATTTAAATGTATGTTTAAATTTATAAGAAACAACACTTACCGACGTCATGAGACAATTATTTTTAAGTAAAATTATATAAAGCGAAATAAGGTAGGCCTTATTACACTCCGGTATCTTATAAAGCAATGTGTGAGTGAAAGAATTATAGAAAACTAGGATAAGGTAGGCGACTTTGTGAGCATAGGAGTTTGATAGTTAACACGTTAACGACGGGAGCTATTTTTCTAAAACATACGTTTTGTACGGTTCTTGTCTCTGGGGTTAAGTGACGAAGCATGTTTTAATGACGGTTCTTGACCCCGGCGTCAAGAATGCGTTCCAATATTAAAGTGACGGTTGCATAAACTGGACAGCTTTAATGTCGGTTTTGTTACTGGGATTGTGTAGGTTTTGTTATGGGAGTTACGAAAAATAATTTTATCATATTTGTAATCTAACAATAATTTGTAACAAAAAGATACTTTCAACGTTATGGTAAGAAAATTACGGGCCCCGTACAGAACTAATTTATGAAAATGAACCCCGTGTATAAATAATGGACGGTTACTTGATCCTGGGGCTAAGAACCGTAGTCAACCGTGTGTTTTAATCGTCCATGACCTTGTATAAGAAACCATCTCAATATTTATCTGGAATTATTGAGGAAAACCATGGAAAACGTCGACAACCGGTATAGAAATTACCGTTTCTCGGCGAGAGGCAGTAGTAAGCCACATTTGCCCCCACCGGGATTCGATCCCAGAACCTTCCGAATATAAGTTCAGTGCTCTCACCATTAGTTTATTCATTCGGTGAAATCTTCTATAAAATAGGATTGCTGCGTAAATATGTAATACAGCCAGCGTTGTTTTCCGTCTTTTCTAATTGATATATGGATTTATTTGACCCTCCTTTTGGAGTACCACGCTATTAGCACGTTCGGTATACAACGCCCACTGAAGGTAATAAATTTTATAAATCCAGATACGCTATATTATGGTACATACAGTGTGTCTCACCGTAACTGAGACATAGCATTTTAACATGGGGTTACGATATTTTGTTAATATTTGTTCCCCGTTAACTGTTTTTGTTATTTTTGTTTACGATCTGGTCCTAAATGTCCCCAGTAGTGATTTTGTAAACGTATTTTTATTTAAATCTCTTTAAAAATTAAAAAAATCACATTTTTAAAAAATAAAACACAATCTTTACTTTGTATACAAGTTTAATGGACAAGTGCTCAACGTCGCAAATAGCCTAGTCGGCTAGCGGGTTGACCAACATCAGTTATCTTCACGCCAAGCCCAGGTTCGAATCCCGAGAGCTCATAATTAATTTTTTTTTTAAATAATGAAAATACATTGGAGAACATTATTAATAATGCTTATTATTTATAAATAATAAAAGTATAACGATTTTATTAATTATTTCCATTAAAACAGAGTTGTACGATGGTTGTACGTGTTAGTTTTAATGAAAATAATTAATAAAATCGCTATACTTTTATTAAAAAAAAAATTATTTTTTAAAAATGTGATTTTATTAATTTTTATAGACATTTAAATAAAAATAAGTCCATAAATCATTACTGGGGACATTTAGTACCAGATCGTAAAATAAAAATAACAAAAACAGTTAACGGGGAGCAAATATTAACAAATTATCGTAACATCATGTTAAAATGCTGTGTCTCAGTTACGGTGGGACACACTGTATATACTAAATACCATTGACATAGAGAATGGACTGCGAAACAGGTCAGAAAAAGTGTCGCTCAAAAGTGATGGCTGCCATCTTCACTTCCTTTTCTAATCAGGATCTATACAGTCACAAAATTTTGTAGCTCTATTACTTCGAAGTTCGAACTACGCACGCATAAATTCCTATAGATAGACATTTGGAGGTTATGTTAAGAATATTTGAATTGAACATACTATTATTATATTATTATTTTGTCTTACATCAGTTTTAACACGCACCTGGAAAGAATGATTGAAATACAAAATAATATAATATGTTAGAATAATATTATGTTTGTTTCAAAATACAAACGTTTTTCCATTCACTAAGGTAAATTATTGTTGTAATATCTCTCGTTTTTTTGTTTGGTGCTATAAAAAAGTTTGTTAATTAATTAAAAAAAAGCTGCCAAGTGCGTGTCGGACCACGCACAGTGAGGGGTTCCGTAGTCGGCCAAAAATATCCCATATTATCTCAAAAACTATATAACATATTATTATCTTATTCAAATCAATTTTCGTTGAAAGTATTTTATAAGTTCTACTTCCTTAAATTTTTTTCGAATTTTCCACCCCATAGTTGAAAAGTAAATATAATTTTCTTAGTTTCTACTATACTAGAATGTTGAAAAAATCGTGTAAATTCTATTTTAATTGATTTCGTTTATTTTTGATAATAATGTATAATAGTTGGAATAATTTTAACAAATCTAGTTGTCTGCCCAACTTAACAAATCCAGTTCTACGGCAGGATCCTGTATTATATAGTTACTGTGCAGACGAATATTTTGTCATCTTACTACACTGTATTAAAATAATTTACTAGTGTACCCGTGCAAAACTTTTTTGCGACGACTTAACACTGTCTTCAAAGAACAATGGTTTAGTAAAGGCTATCGCCAAAAAAAATGTTTGCCAACACAAACCTTTTTTATATGTAATATGAATCACTTTATTAAGAAAACAATAAGAAATATATATTTCAAGCTTTCTCAATATCATTGTGTATACGAACGCGTGAGTAAAACACATAACCTAGCTTTTAACGATATGTTTTTAATATAATTTTTGATAAATATTTTTGATTCAAACATAACTTTAAAGTGTACGTAAAATAGTAGTTTTTTAGAAGCTATAGAACGTATCTATCAGTGTAATACTTACGTACGAATGATCTTCAGAAAAAAATCGATGAGTTTGTCGGTATTTGAGAAACTAAGTACTATATTTAAAAGAGAAAAAAAATTTGCACGTACATATACATCAAATATCAATTTTCAAAAGGATCGGATAGTTTTTACAAAAGAGTCCATATGGCCGCCATTTTGAAAAATCTGACGTCATTTTATTTTTTTGTGTCCTATGAAACTCAAATTTTCAAAAGGATCGGATAATTTTTACAGAAGAGTCCATATGGCCGCCATTTTGAAAAATATGACGTCATTTTATTTTTTTGTGTCCTATGAAACCCTCAAATATAAATTTTCAAAAGGATCGGATGATTTTTACAACAGAGTACATATGGTCATTTTATTTTTTTTTGTTCTATGAAACTCTCAAATATCAATTTTCAAGGATCGGATGATTTATATAACAGAGTACATATGGCCGCCATTTTGAAAAATCTGACGTCATTTTATTTTTTTGTGTCCTATGAAATTGTCAAATATCAATTTTCAAAGGGATCGGATAATTTTTACAAAAAAAATTTCAAATGGCCGCCATTTTGAAATCTGACGTCATTTTATTTTTTTGTGTCCTATAAAACTCTCAAATATCAATTTTCAAAAGAATCGGTTAATTTTTACAAACGTACCTAGTTGAGAGTCGGCCAATCCATATTCCTTCAGTACGGGGCTCTGCCCCCTACACATGCTAATTTCTTGACATGATTAGTACTTTTATTTTTCTTATAACCGATCTCTATGATTATACTATCGGAAAAGAATATGTAATCTGTCAAAAATAATGTAGCTTTAATATTGAAAAAACTGGGCAGTGCCGTCTCTAAACTTTTCGCAGACCCCCAATTAAACGCCTATTTGACTAAAAACATGTAAAAAATATATTTTTGTCTGTATATGTTAGGTTAGAATCTGAAATGTCAAATTGGAATTCTCGACTGTACTCCTTATCTATTAACTTCAGATTGAACTGTAAATTTTTTCGTGATCTCTGACCAAATTTTATACAAAAAACAGTTTTCATAAAATATGAAAATGCTATTTTCGCTTTAAATGAACGTAAATTTACACTTTTGTTAATTATTTTTTATATAAAATAAGATTATTTTGAATTTTAGCGCTAATTAAACTAATAATTCGATCATTTGTTTCCAACTGACAGTTCGAGAGCCGGATATATCTATGGACATCTCGTATATTTGCATCTTCGTCTTACTCATTGAGACATATCTGTGCTCTTGGCCGTTTTTAAAATCAAATATCCAAGCAAATATCGCAGGCTCCGTCTCATACATAGGTTCTAATAGAATCTAATATTAACATTTTACATAAATTTGACAAAAAGTACCGGTCCTAAACCCAAACTGAAGCTAATTTGTCATTTGCAGTAACAAAGTGACAGCTATTAAATGTTTAACATTTTGAACATCTTTTGTTTTATAATTTTAGAAATGACAATATCGAGATGTCAAATATGCAACGTGGCTTTTATATGCATCTCTGTCTTTTCTTTGTCGCATTCATTAAGCAAACGGCGGCTCTTGGCGAAATTGAAAATTGGATTTTATAATCTTAAATTATGGCTATCGGTTCGAGGGTACATTTAAAAAGAATCTATAATTCACAATTTATCTAATATTGACAAAAAGTACCCGCCCTAAATCCGTTTTTATGTCCGATTTTCATCTTTAGTTTTAAAGTGACAGCCGATATTGAGTGATATATTCGCGGTGCATTTGTCTTGGATTTTAAACAGTTGACTTAAAGAATGACATACGTCGTTCAGACACACTATTTACTTGCGTCTCAGACACACCGATATTTTCACCACATTTGCACATTTGCATTTCTCTCACACTCATGTATCGTGAACGCCGATGGATTTTCTCTGTTTACGTTTCTCTTCACCCCACTGCCCCCCTCGTCATTTTTACTATTATCGCTTGAAATCACCCCTTTTAAAGAAATTTCACCAAAAAAAAAATAGCGATAACATATCTGTGGACTAAAGGCCTCATTTAAAAAAAAAAATTATGTCAATCGGTTGAGCAGGGGTTGCTGGCGGATTGTCTAGAGAAATAGGGCTTGTGTTTTAAATATATAGATTGTTGTTTTGACAGATGCAAGTCGCTGTTTTGTCATTTGTTACAAGTCAACATTATCCGTTTCAAATTACATTATACTTTCGTGATTTTAATATTTTTCTTAGTGTTGATTTTTGAAAAATGATTAAATGTTTGAATGAAATAAAAACATTCATACATGCTGAAAAATTACAGGTTTTTGTTACGACTTTCATTTTTAAATAAAAAAAAAAAACAATTTACCAAGTACATAATATTTTCATACTAAAAATATAAAGGTAGCTGACAGATCGCGTTTATTGTTGCACAAATAAGAACTTGACGACAATCATTGCCTTCAGTATGTTATTCATTTATGGAGATTATTGTTAAAATTAATATTTATTGGAAATTATATATGTACCTACAATGCATAATGTATTAATGAGTAGGTAGCACCTGAAAACGTAGGTAACAGGTATACCTATTATGTTTTCTTTAGTGTGAGGAACTAAATGGGAAATTATAATTCATTTTTTACGCATGTAAATATAACATGAAAATTGAATAGTTTGTCGATTAGTACGAATAATAGCCGCGTTATGTCACTACATGCAACTGTGCACGTAGTCTAAAGAAATTTATAGAGTTTAATCTATATTACGTTTCTTGATTTTTTGTTAAAAAAATCTGTATATCGGTTGACCCTGCAGGCCATCCCTGGAACTTCCCGCTATTTTCAAGCGTTTTGAGCTCGAAGCACTTGATAATATACCTACCCAAAAGTTGCTGATAACAACACTATTTTAATTTTTGAAAAGCTATAACTGTTGTACGCGTTGTTCGATTTTGATCTTTGAAACGGCATTCGACGCAGTTTTTCAAGCTCTAAAAATATTGTAAGAGGTACAAAATCGATTTGTTGAGAAATCTCGAAGTTATTTTGAAAAAACACTTTTTTCGAAATCTGTTGACTACGATATCTCTCGAACGGATTAACCGATTTTGATCCGCTTAGCGGCATTCGACGCAGTTTTCTGAGGAGAAGAGCTGATTAGATTATGAAATCAATCGGTATAATATTCTAGAAGTTATTTTGAAAAAACATCGTTTTAACAACTTTTTTTTCGGTTTTTTTAGAATTTCTCAAAATCTATTGGGCCGAATCGGTTCAAATTTTCAGGAAATCTAAGTTCAGTGAAACCCTTTCGAATGCCGCAAATCGCGATTCAATCGGTCAAGCCGTTCAAGAGTTATGAGAGATTTATACACACACACACACACAGACATACTGACATCATCGTAAAAATAGTCAGAATAGCTTCCTAGGATCACAAAACGGGGAGATCTGATGAAAACTCGATTTTCGAAAATCGGGGTGAAATCAATAACTTCCCAATTTTTGAAAATGTTCAATTTTCTTAGCGGGAAGTTAAAAATCAGAAAAGATATTGTGTTGGTGATTTTCTGTCAAATTATATAACACAGATATAAATAAAAATATTCGTACGCGCATAATGTGTTCTACATAGTCTGAAGGTTAACGACGAAAATAGCTGAATTTGGAAAATGTTTTATAAAGATTTATAGCTGTTGGAACTTTGCTTTAAACGATTTGTTGAGAAAAACAAATTTCCTTTCCATATCCAACACATACTTCTAAAACGTGAAGCGTAAAAAATGTGCGTCTCTACTTCTAGTATTGTTGTTGACTTTATGCGCGACTTCAAGCATAGCTGAAGCGCCTATTTGCACTCACCAATAGGGTATTTGCCAGTGATCAAAATAAAATATGAAACTTTGTTATAATGAAAGTTTATGCTCTAAAATATTTATTATTTTTTTATTTTTATTAATTAGGTTTTGTAAACATATTTAAATACATAAATAAAATCATGATTTTTAATCTATGTGTCACGTGACTTCAAACACCGCGTGAGGTCAAGTATAAGTAAAATGTAAATGTATCCATAGCAACGTAGGTCATATTGTTTACATCATGTTTACATAGGTACATAGTCACATATAATTGGTAAGCTCCGGGCCGGCGGGCCCCCCCCAGGGGCCCGGGTCCAAGGTACCTTTGCCCCGCTTAACCCCCCCTAACGCCGGCCCTGACTTTAACGTATCGTTATTGAAGTTTAAAATACAGTAAAGACAGCTGTTCGTGTGAGTAACCATTAGTAAATTATATAAATGAGAAATTTTTTTGTTACTTAAATTATGTTGAGCTTAAAATAACATGTAATTTATTCAATAATGGTTTTCAATATAGATTATAGTTTTACGAAAATTACAGCAGAACTGAGCTTTGTAAATCATTTTTCGATTTCAGTTATTATAATTTCCATAATTTCTATTGATTATTATGCGTGTTGTTTAACTTCGATTTTTTTATAGTATTTATTTTTTTTCTGCTATGTCCACCTGGTTACATTTTTTACATATTTTGTAAGAAAATTTTTATTTTATTCTACTAAATTATTTATATTTTACTAAAAACTATCGATAATGTATAATTTCTATAAATACACTTCTTCGAAGAACTTTCTAACTTTCAAGAGATTTATTTATCTAGCAATTTAGCACGTAATATTTTTTTCGCGAATATTTTTTTTCGTTGATTTTACGTGAAAGGTGTAAATAAAAATGTCCAGTGCAAAAAAACACCTCTCTTTCAGGTTTCATAATCTTCTTCCGAATAAATATAAATAAATGTGTCGATTTTACTTTTTTAGTGTTTCTGATCCAAAATTGGTAAAATGGAACACTTATTATGGAATCACCTCGGTGTCTCACAGAGAGCGTTTGAAACAGAAAGTTGAAATTTGGCATAGCTGTAGGAAGTGGTGACCCAATTACAGACGTGAAGTACGCAAAATTTTAATTTTGGGGGTCAGTTTCGGGGGGGGGGGGGGTGAAAGGAGAGGCAAAAACAGTTTTTCAGGGTCATCATGTGGGGTATCAAACGAGAGCTTATTAAAACGCGAATTCAAAAATATATAATTTGTTTTTTTAACATAGATTTTCTAAACATTTTACCAAAAAATCTCTTAAAAATCGCTGTCCCCTACCCTATGTAAAAAATATGGATTAGAAAAATCTCAAAAAAATCAAAAATATTATCAGAATTGCATTACACAGGTATTATTAAGATAGTTATTCAAAAGAAAATTTTTAAAATCTTAGTATAGTATCTATAGAACACTACGTGCAATTTCGACTTGCACTGGACCGAATTACTTTTCATTATTTTGAACTTTAAGGAATAAAAAATGGTTATAAAATTTTGAAATCTAAATAACAAATTAAATTCTCAACAAATCATTTCTTTACCGTTTTGCACTAAATTATTACAGAAGAGCAAATATTTGCAAATTTAATACTAATTCCTTATGTTCCAAATAATAAGCAACACATTGTATACAGGGTGGTGAACTGCTCATGTGTAAACGTGCAGGGATTTAACATGTAAAATCATAAATTTTCAATTTCCTACTGATTTTTTTAGCGATAATGTGCATTGAATTAAAAATGATCAGTGTTAAATTATCTCCATGATGGGTTGTTTTAACGAAAATGATTTCTATACAGCGTGGTTACAAAAGTTCATATTTTTCACCTTTTGATTAGGTATTATTAATTTGTCAGAAAAAATTACTTTCGATGCTCCAAAACCTAAAAGAAGATAATTAGAATAGATGTAGCTTTTTTCGGGTACGGGGGGAAGGGGGGTATGAAAGTTTGATTTAGTCCAAAGGGGCCTAGCTGACTCACCGTTCAAAGGATCGAAACCAAATTTTAAACTTAAGGATTTTAAGGCAACCATTAAGAAAATTTTTCTTCTTACTACCCTAAATAAGGGTAATTTACTGATAAACAAATATAGAAAATTGCGATTTTCTCCCTATTGACTTTTACGAAACAAATGAATGGCGGAATATTGTAGAGCTGTTAATGACATACCGATTTATGAAATATAATGGAAATCGTATGAGCCGTTTTCGAGAACATCGCAATTTTTTATTTTTGTTTATCAATCAACTACCCTTATATATGGGAGTACGGAGGAAATAAAAAAAATCTTCTTTAGTAATCCCCTAAAAACCTTAAGAGTATTCGATAGCGAAAGTTACCCCCTGCATTCTTCATCTCAAATCCTTTCCCCTCGCTTATAAAACGGTTCCCGCTCTCAGAAGACAAAGAAAAGTGAACCTATTCGTTTTCTATCTCTCTTTTCCAACGTGACACTGTCACAGTTGTGCCTATGACTCCCCTACTCTATTTATGATATCTCTATGTCTACATAATAGTTATAACCGAGGTTATAACGAAAATAATTTTTATACAGCGTGGTTACAAAAAATGCATATTTTTGACCTTTTGATTATTATTAATTTGTCAGAAAAAATTATTCTTGATAAAAATTCGTTTATGCTCTAAAACCTAAAAGGAGATAATTAGAATCGATACAGCTCTTTTCGTGTACGGAGGGATCTGAAAGTTTGATTTGGTCCAAGAATAAAAAGGCCTAGATAGCTGACACACCAAACGGATCGAAACCAATTTTTAAACTTAAGAGCATTCGATAGCGGAAGTTACCCCCTGCACTCTTCATCCCAAATTCTTTCCCCTTGCCTATAAAACAGTTCCCGCTCTTCCAATGCTATTTTTAAATGTTTTTAGTTGTCATACATGTCCATCGTAACTATATATATGAGATTAACGGGAACTGGGACCGTGGATTGATTGAAACTCAGTTAAAGTTTTAAATCGCAACGTTTCGTCTATATTTTAGACTTCTTCAGGCTCTTAAAACATACTCGTGTTATGTTTTAAGAGCCTGAAGAAGTCTAAAATATAGACGAAACGTTGCGATTTAAAACTTTAACTGAGTTTCAATCAACCCACGGTCCAAGTTCCCGTTAATCTCTTATATATAGCTATTTTTAAAGCTAAAGGGTTCGGGTAATGCCAAATGAAGGACCGAGAATCACACTATAGATTCTACAGGCGAAAAATTGAAAACATTTTCCTAGAAAAACTTACAACTTTAAAAAAAAATATAAATTTCGTAATCTTTCACATCGTAGCCAAAACTTTTTTTTAAAAAATTCGTCTGTGATTCTTGATCCTTCATTTGGCATTTACCCGAACCCTTTAGCTTTAAAAATAGCGTCGGGAGAGCGGGATCCGTTTTAAAGGCGAGGGGAAAGGATTTGAAATAAAGAGTGCAGGGGGTAACTTCCATTTTTTTAATTTAATGAATTTTTGATAAAAATATGAGAGCAGGAAATTGCATATTTATGATTTTACATGTTAAATCCCTATTTGCACATGAGCATTGAGCAGTTCGTCGTAGGATATTAATAGATGACAGGCGCTGAAATTATGTTTATTTAAGTTAAGCAGAGCTTGGGTGAGAATGATATTATTCAGATAATTTTGATTTTTCTCGCTGATAAAGAGAAGCAATGCGCTGCGCCTGCGGCTAATCGATAATTTCTGGAACAAAATATACCGATCGGTTTTACATTTGAATGCAAACAATTGCTGCTAGTAAATATTTGATATTGGCCAATAAACCGCGGTATGCCATTCCGCGCATATTACTTGTATCGAGTTAATTTTAGATCTCTTCAGCTTAGGTAAAGGCAGTGGCGGACTAAGGGGGGGGAAGGGAGCGGCTCGCCCCGCGTCTCTGATCCTGGAGGGCCTTCAAATCTCGAGAAGTCCTTCTTAATCAAATCCCAAACAAGGCCAAAATATGTTTAGTAAGTAAGAGGCAGTTTGGAGTTGGAGGCCCCGTATACGTATACAAAATATAAACGTAGGAAGGTTATCTACCTACCTACGTTTATTATAAATATTTGATTTTTTTGTTACCCATTACATTTATAGGGTTTTTGCAATTTGGGCGGGTCGATGTTGAAATGAAATAAAACAAGCTGTCTGAGGTATTAACGAAATTCTTTATTTATTTGAAAGGCCCATGTATGCAATTATGTATGAAATATGACATCGTTCAAATGTCCGCCGCGCCGATGGACATTCTGCATGAACGATTTGAGGGTATGGTTATCTCTGGCAGAGGTGACGTGAATTGGCCACCAAGATCGTGCGATTTGACCCCGCTAGACTTTTTCTTGTAGGGTTTTCTGAAGTCGCAGGTCTATGCCAATAAGCTGCAATCGACCGATGCCCTCAAAGTCAACACAACCCAGGCCATCGCTCAAATTAAGCCGGATCTATGCGGCAGAGTCATTCAAAATTGAATCTCTCGGATCCGCGCCACCGTGCGAAGCCGCGGCGGACATTTGAACGATGTCATATTTCATACATAATGGCATACATGGGCCTTTCAAATAAATAAAGAATTTCGTTAATACCTCACACACAGCTTGTTTTACTCCATTTCAACATCGACCCACCTAATTTGGAAAACCCTTTATATTATTCATTTTTTACGAAATTTACACTGTACAAAAACATCAATTTCTAAGCAGACCGGGGGCCTCATTTAGTTCTGCCGCCCCGGGCCTCCGACGGGCTTAGTCCGCCACTGGGTAAAGGCACCGGTTACCGACCATCCCATTCGTGGTCGTCGGTCGACCGCTGTTGTATTTATAGGTGTTTGAGAAATAACTGTTTACGTGTATCTGTCTATAAGCTCAACAATTTTTGTTAAGAATTAAAGGCTCTAGTTTCCGACCACTTATATTTACAATAGGTAAATGTAATAAAGAACATTATTTAATGTTTGTTTTTTTTAAATCTCTAGTTTCGTAATTTACCGATAATAATATACAGTTGATTCCGGAATCGAAAGGAAGGAATTAATTCCGAAATCGAATTCAAAGAAAATACTCCAATTCTGATCAGAAACGATTCATATAATTTCGTCATTTGTTGTTTGAAAAAATTGAGAAAAATTTCACACATGTAGTCGGCCGAACTATGTAAAACTTTGATCACTTATAAACTTGCATTCCAGATCGCTGATTAGAATCACGGTTTGCCGGACATTCTTCATAGAGTTCAGCTATCGCTGGCCGAAATATATAACTTAGTCCTGCACTTACAAACTAGCGTTCCAGATCGCTGACTACCAATGGCAGCTCAACTGGTTGGGATGCCAGCGATATGCATGTAATCCCCCTATATTTTTAAACGAGTAAATCTTGTATATACCTACCTATCTATGTTTCTATGTATCTATATAAATATTTTCTCGAAAACGGCTCTAACGATTTTGATCAAATTTACCAAAAAGGGGTTTCGGGGGGCAAAAAATCGATTTAGCTAGGTCTCATCCCTGGAAAAATTCGTTTTCCTATCGATTTTATCATTTTTAAAAACGGTTTTTTGACCTGTCAAAACATTGTAATATCGTGAGTAGGCTTTGGAGAAAACAAACTACTTTCATTATTTATATGTCAAAATTATCTGACAGAATTTTTAACTTATTAAAATAATCCGTGAACTATTTGTATAGTAAAAAATAACAGAAATAAAAACTAAACATTATTATGTAAGTAGTTTTAACTAATATTTAAATAAATAGGTACCTAAGTATGTTATTTTTATATTACCTATATAAAATATGTATATTATGTACGTTAAATATAGTATGACGTATAATCTTACCTAGACTTTTTTTTCTCAAAAACGAATAACGATTTTGATGAAATTTACAGAATGGGGATTTTTCGGGGCGAGAAATCGATCTAGGTAGAAATCTTGGTCCCAGAGGGGAGCAATTAAAAAAAAGGGTTTTTTTATTTATAACTCGGTCAATTGTCAGATCGATTCGAAGCCTATTTCTACATAGATTTTGTATAATATATCACAAGGGTTAAAACTGTAAATGAACACTAATATAAGAAGTGTCTTGCACAATATGTAAACAATGACAAACAGGCGGCCCGAAGGGCCGCACTTCTGGCACCGCGAGTCTGTGTAAAAACACATCGATTTTTGAAAACTATTGTTAAGATACATACAAAAAAGTTTTGTTTAAAAATTTGCACGGCGGCCCGAAGGGCCGCACTTCTAGCGACGCAGGCATGCAGTATATCAAAACACATCGATTTTTAAAAACTATGGTGAAGATGCATGTAAAAATGTTTTGCGCTGCAGGTTTATAGTCTGACGTTTGTTATTAAAAGATATAATATGAATTCTATTTCTTCGAAAATCGATTTTTGTGAGTTTTTCAGTAGGTACCTTCTATGCAAAAAAAATATTTGAAATTTACTGGAAGTTGCTAAGATGATATCACAGAGAAAAAGTACTTCGATAAAGTTGATATTTGGCATCAATGTTTAAAAACGGATTATTGAAACGGCAACGGGCAAGCAGAATTTCATCTGATTCGAACATTTTTACAAGATCTATGAAAATCGGTTTTTGCGAGTTCTTCAGTCAACAAAACAATAACGGCGGTAGATTTGAAAATGGCGACCTAAGTAATATTTACAGGAAAAAATGCTTAATTCAAGTTGATACTTAGTTTTTACGCTTAAAAATACACATAGGTATTTAAAATATTTAACAGAAACAATTATTTAAATTATGTTTCAGAAATAAATTCGTTTCGGAATAATATTCTGAGAAAATAATATCTCACAGCATACAAGTACTATTTTTTTGAACTCATCCGAGCAAAGCTCGGCACCCAGATATTTATAATATGAAGCGTATCTCACCCGACTTCCAGTCTGTCGGTCTGGCAGCTTGGTTGCGACTGCATCGATACGCAAAAAATATCTTGGCAGTCTATAGAGAAACCATGGCAGCTCAACCAGTTGCGCTGTCGTGGTATAACTCAGCGAGGCGTGGCCCTATAAGTAAACTAAGTTTTACTGTGTAACCTTTGTGTATTGCATAAGAAGGTACACTTCTACGGTCTCAAAAATATCTTAAAAAGTTAACTAAAAAAGACACAAAACCGTAGCGATCTTAATTTGACATGATATTGTTAGATAGTCGGTAATCGGTACTCATTTGTTTCTACAAATTTTGTTTTACACAGCACACTATGTCAGTAGGTACGGATAACTTCACACAACTATTTTTTTTTTTTAATTTGACTTTGTTATAGCATATTATGATACCCTACATCATAATAAAAATGCGTAAAATTTAAATATGTCTAAATTCATCATTGTGTCCATAAGAAAAACCAAAGTTCATGTCAATATCTTATTGAGTCAATACGCGTTGCATTTAAAAATTTTAAACCTACGTCCTTTAAAATATCTTAAAGAGTTAGTCAAAAATGGTTCAAGATATTTTCAGATATCTTCTAATCTGCAATTTCCAGTTTTTTCTAAAATAAAATCATAATGTGTCAAAATTTAATTGTTTTCTCAACGGAATGTTAATGAGCACACCATTCTGCACTACTTTGCCCATTTAGTCGACTTTTTATGTTCACTAATAACAAATAACAACGATAGCCATGTTAACCAACGTCGCCTGGGAGTTGGGAGCATAGAAATATCATAGATAGAATCGGGAAGCCACCCAAAAAAGTTTGAATGCAAAAGATAGAGATGGAGAATAGATCAGTTCTTGTATCTTCTTCTATCACAAATACATAACCATGGTTACATATGCAAATTAACAATACCTACTATATACATTTTTAAATTCACAAATGAGTCAGAAGACAAGGAAACGAGAGCTGCTTCGTTGTCTATCACTCTTTTCTAAAGTAATAGTGTCACTTATAATTGTACCTATGGCTCCCCTACTCTATCTATGATATCTCTGTGATTGGGAGACCCTATATACAGGGTGGCACATCTTAAACAATGCAGTGAAATATCTCGTTAATGGTACAAACCATAAAAAATGTTTTATACAAAAGTTATAGAGAGTCAAGGGTGACAGAAGACTGTGATATCAGATTTAACATAGGTTGTGCTGTGAAGGTCAGGCGAAGGTCAACTTCGATTTTTTAATTGTAACAGTGCATTTTTATTCCAGAATACAATACAGTACTTATCAGCTAAAGTTAGTAAATATTGAGATATTGAGAAATTAAGTAACAGCCAAAATGAACCACAATTAGATAAATTATGGCATAGCAGATAGCCATGATATTACGCACTGGCTTTCTTGAATTCAATTCATAAAAGAACCGAATTGACAAATTAAATTTGTTATTTAATTTGTAAATATCTCAATATTTCTTAACTTTAGCTCATATGTACCTTAATAGTTTACTGTTCACTATTAAATACTGTATCGTATTCTGGAATAAAAATGCACTGTTTCAATTAAAAAATCAAAGCTGACCTTCACAGCACTACCTATGTTAAATCTGATATCACAGTCTTCTGTCCCCCTTGAGACTCTACAACTTTTGCATAAAACATTTTTTATGGTTTGTACCGTTTACGAGATATTTCACTGCATTATTTAAGATGTGCCACTCTGTATACTTTACAAAAAAATTAAGGTTATAGACAGATGCATGTACAGTTACTCACAAAACTATTTGGACAGACAATATTGTTTGCGCTTCAGTCTTAAGACCACAACGGAAGACAGCAACATGCGAGAGAGACTGTGGTCTGTGACAACGGTCTCAAGTTGCGAAAAGCTAAGTTTGTAACTTTCATAATATATTTCTTAAAATATTTTACATGTTGAAACGTCAACTGTTTATTCTAATACAATACTATTTTGTATTCAAGACGATCGTAAACGCTTTTGAAACTTTCAAGTAGAAAATACGATGATGGACTTTTTTATTAGAGGATTCAAATAATTCTAAGAAAATGCAATAAGAACATCAACTTGTTACTAACTCCGCGTAGATGATGATGTTTAAAGGCATGTTTCAATACTGCATCAGGGGTGTGAAATTGGCAGACCGCGAGTTGCGACGAGTTTTATTTTAAAACACGCGTGTGTAAAGTAGTACTTTATAGATTAGTGTGCTACAATGTCACTAATAAAAAAATTGATCTAAATTGTGTTTTATTTGCTTAAAATTGAACTTTTGAAGCAGTTGATGTAAAAAATATTGTATGTAACGCGTGGCCAAAGTGACGAATTTGAGAGCCGCGGTCCTAAGGTTATGTTGTATTTATATCAGAACTCGTGTGATTACCGCACGAGCCTAAGGCGAGCGCGGTAATTACACTCATTCTGGCGTGAATGCAGCATAACCTTAGGCTCCTATCGCAACATCGCGATTTTTATTATAATTCGTCACAAGCACTTTTGCATAAATATCTATTAGACAGGTATGTTAAAATGTACATTTTACATATCTTTTTTCGTGCAGAGCCCTCGAATATCACTCACACTATACCGACATGCATAATTATTATGTAAGCACAATGAAATCGATCTACAGCAAATATTGGCTTCACTGCATTCCGAGTTCCGTATTTTGAACACCCGAAGCGATAGAAACGATGGAAGTTAATTATAGTGATGACGAACATGCAGTAATAGTCATTTTGGAACCGACTTGTAAAGAACCGATTTAGAATATTATAACAGTTCTCATGGATTTATGCTGTTCATTGCTAACAGTTCTTAAAGAATAGGCTCTTAAAGAGCAGGTTTTTACGAACATGTTTTTACTGAACAGATTGTTCAAGAAACGGTTTTTAACGGACAGCTTAAAGAACAAATTTTTAAAGAAATGGTTCTTTAAGAAACGGTTTTTAAAGCGCAGGTTTATGAAGAATAGGTTCGTAAAGAAAAGAACAGGCTCTTAAAGAACGCGTTCTTTAAGAATAATCTCTTAAAAATAAGTTCTTAGAGAGAAGAATCTTAAAGAACAGGCTGTTAAAGAACGGGTGCAGCCTACTTAAAGAATGGGTTCTTGAAAACAAGTTAAAAAAAACGGTTACTAAATACGTTATCAAAACAATAGTTGCGAAAAAAACGATTTTTTTGTTATTATGAAGTTGGAAAAGAGGAAGCAAAGAATGAAAATATGTACCTTTTTCCGTTCCTGGATAAGAGAAAACAACGAAGGGAAACCAGTGAAAAAACTTTTTTTCTCCTCATCAAATCCTTTCAGAGATATATTTTTACAACAAAAATCTGTTATTTTATAAGAGCTACTTAGGAGAAAGAAACAACCACAATTTAAATACTCTGGGCCTACAAAAGTTTTATTATCGAAGAATCTCGTTAAGGCCGGTTCTCACGGGGCGATTTTAGTTGATCAACTTTAGTTGATCAACTAAAATTGAACTTAAATTGAACAACTTTTCGTTCCCACGTTTCAATGAAAATTGATTGACTGTTTCAACTTCAAAATGGCGCCAAATGCAGTTTTCCGTGCAGGTCTAGGAATATTAGCCTCTTTGTTAAGGGACGAACTAAAAAAAATTTAATGAAAATGACGAAACAACGCAAAAAAAGTCGTTTTTGTTCTGATGGTTTTAATTTTATTTTTAATGTCCGCTATAGACAGGTCTTCTAACCTCATTTCACTCTTTATAATATGTAATGCATTTTCTCGGCAATCTTTATTTCTGTATGAGTCTAATTTGAGATTCCACAAACAATCGTGTTTTTGATACAACTCTAAGAAATTTAATGTTAATTTTTCTGACCACTTCATTATTATAAATAATAATAAAAACTCGGGTCGCAGTGCCAAAACCCTGCCGACAATATAGTGTATTTGCTAATACTGGCATTGTGGCTTTATTATGTGAACTTAAGTTTGTTTTTGAACAAAATAAAAAATTTAACTCCTTAATACAACCCTTAAAATAATATTTTTTTTCTTAATTTCAATATTTTTATCAATGCAACCTCGGTACCAAATTAAATACACCCTTCAGTAAGTAAAGCACTATCCGCAAACTAGTGTTTTCATAAAATTTGTAACTCCGGTCCTGTCGGGCCGATTTTATTAAAATTTTAGCAGCACATTTTAATCGTTACTAAAGGGTTAAATTTCAGTTTTGAAACGATTCTGAGAATTTTTTCGGCATTTTTGAGCTCAAAAACATTTTTCAACCCCTAAAAACCACCCTTAAAATGGTCCGATTGGGCCCATTTTAAATAGGCTTCGTGCGGTGATGGATTTCAACGTGCCTACCAAATTTAGTCAAAATCAATTAACTCTTTCGAAAGTTATTGCCCGCACCTATATATATATATATTATATATATTGTTATGTATTGAGTCATTGAACATTACGCTATTATGCAATCATTATAACAGTAATGGAACAGTAATGGAATGGTCTGCACGTGTCAAGAAATTGGCGGCAAACTGTGGATTTGGAGCTGAACTGAAAGCAGTATTAAGAGATATTTTTGTAACGGGAATTGGTGGTGGAGTTATCATGGACCGACTCTTTGAAGAAGACGCTTCAGTAGCAACCACAACCTTGGAACAGATGCTAAAAATTGCTCTGGCCAAAGAAGCTGCAAGAAAAGAATCCATCGCAGGAGATCAGATTGTGTCCGTAAAGGAAGAAGCGGTTTTTTACAAACACCATAGAAGAGCTCCTCGAAAAAATGGAAGTTCCAGCCCACCGCAAATAACGTCAGCATCCTCATCACATCAGGGTAGCAGTAACCAACAATCGAATACTAAGTGTATGGTATGTGGCAGAAAAAATCATTTACAGGCCGTATGCCGTTTCCAAAATTATCAATGCAATAAATGTGGCATAAAAGGGCATTTGGCCCCAGTGTGCAATGATTGGCACAAACAGTTTCATAATATGGAAGCTGAGAATGAAGACTGCTCGACTGATTGCAGTAGTGACAATGATTCCGAAAATCAATTTTTTAATATTAAAACGATACAAGACCCAGAGGAAAATGTAAAACCAATTTATATTAAAATAACTGTTGAAAATGTTCCTTTAGATTTTGAAGCAGATTCCGGTTTTGCGTATGCTGCTATCTCAGAAAAATTGTATTTAAAGCATTTTAAAAACGTTCAATTATTAGCGAATGATTTAACATTGAAAGATTATGTTGGTTTTATAATTCAACCTCTGGGAATAGCTTTTCTCAATATTATCTACAATGGCAATAAGTATATTCTAAAAACGTATGTAATTAAAAATGGAGGTCCACCTATTATAGGAAGAAATGGGTTGAATATGCTAAAGTTAGGCATATCTGAAATAAATTTCGCAACTGAAAATAGAATTGAAAAAGTATGTGAAAAATATCAAAATATCTTTGAAAAAGGTTTAGGTACATTTAATAAACATAAGATAAATTTAATTTTAAAAAACGGGGCAATCCCTAAATTCATGAAACCACGCCCGGTACCGTTTGCTTTGAGAGAAAAAATTGATAATGAAATTAATAGACTAGTTTCCATGAAAGTATTAGAACCTGTTGATTTTTCTGATTGGGCAACTCCGATAGTCCCCGTTCTTAAACCTAACGGGGCAGTACGTATTTGTGGTGATTACCGTATCACCCTAAACCCACAGCTAGAAGTTGTTAAATACCCTCTGCCTAGAATCGAGTATTTATTTTCAAAATTACAAGGCGGTAATAAATTTTCAATTATTGATCTGTCAGAAGCATATCAGCAAGTACTCTTAACAGAAGATTCAAAAAAACTGGTCACGATTTCCACGCATAAAGGATTATTTGCTTATACTAGACTTCCATATGGGGTTTCCAGCGCACCTGGTATTTTTCAAAATTTAATGGAGCAAATCTTTATTATGCCAGGTGTGGTCTGCTTCCTCGACGATATTCTCGTAACGGGAAAATCCGATGAGGAACACTTAGCAAATTTAGAGATAGTTTTTAAAAAGTTAACCGATTATAATTTGCGAGTTAAAAAAGAAAAATGTCATTTTTTCCAAGATAAAGTAAATTATCTTGGACATCTGATTGACAAAAATGGTCTTCATATGTCTAACGAGAGAGTATTAGCTATAAATAAAATGCCGATTCCGACTACGATTAAAGAACTGCAAGCTTTCCTTGGAATGGTAAATTTTTATGGTCGCTTTATAAAAAATGCTTCATTAGTTCTCAGCCCACTTTATAAGCTGCTCAAAAAAGAAGTTCAATGGAACTGGTCCAAGGAATGCCAGCAGTCCTTTGATAAGGTGAAAGAATTATTAATGTCAGCGCAAGTACTAACACACTTTGACCCTAATATTCCAATTAAATTAACGGTAGATGCCTCGGCAACAGGAGCAGGAGCAGTCATTTCTCACGTTTTCCCTACAAATGAAAAGCCTATTGCATTCGCATCACGAGTCTTTACTAAAGCCGAATCGAGATACTCTCAAATCGAACGCGAAGCCTTGGCGTGTATCTTTGGTGTTAAAAAATTTTTTCAATATCTATACGGACAACATTTTATTCTTGAAACCGACCACAAACCACTTCTAGCTATTTTTGGGCCGAAAAAAGGCATACCCGTTTTAGCAGCAAACAGATTGCAAAGATGGGCGCATATTCTATCAGCTTATACATTCAAAATGCAATACGTAACGTCCAAAAATAATCGAGCTGACTGCTTGTCGCGATTACCAATAAATAGCGACCCATCGGATAACAAAAATGATAGCTCTAATGTTCTTAAATATGTAGCGTCAAATCTCACTATTGATTTTAATACCGTTAAAACTGAAACGCGAAAAGACGAAATTTTAGGAAAAGTCATTTTTTATATTAAAAATGGATGGCCTAACAAAATGTCAGAGGAAAAGTACAAACCATATTTTATGCGTAGAAACGAACTGTCAATAGAACATGACTGTATATTATGGGGATATCGCGTAATTGTTCCAAAAAATTTAAGAAATCCTATTCTTACCGAAATTCACAGTTCTCACATGGGGATTGTAAAAATGAAATCTTTTGCAAGATCGTACGTTTGGTGGCCTAACCTTGACCAAGCCCTAGAGGATATTGCTAGCAAATGTGAAATATGCCAGAAATTTAAAAATGACCCCCCCAAAGCCAAATTAAGACCCTGGAAGTGGCCATCTAAACCATGGACTCGACTGCATATCGATTTTTTAGGGCCAATATTTAACAAATATTTTTTCGTCATTGAAGATGCTACATCAAAGTGGCTAGAATGTTTTAAAATGGCAGATATTACAACAACATCAACGATTAATAAGTTGTTGGAAGTATTTGCTCGTTTTGGACTCCCAAGAGAAATAGTAAGTGACAATGGTCCACAGTTGGTTTCAAACGAGTTTAAAAAATTCTTGACAGAATTTAATATTACTCATCGCACTGGTGCCCCCTACCACGCAGAAACTAACGGCCAAGCTGAATCAGCTGTCAAAATAATTAAAAATGCTCTATTAAAGGGGAAAGCCGATGCAGACGCAAAACAAATTCCATTTGAAATCAATAAAATACTAAATGCATTTTTATTACAATATAGAAATACCACACATACAACCACGTGTGAATCTCCCGCTAAACTATTACTGAATAAAAGTTTAAGATGTAAATTGGATATGTTATTACCTTCAACTCAAAACATAGTCGAAAAAAATCAATTTAAGCAGTTGTCAAATTTTCATGGTAAGCGAGAAATTAATTTTTTTGAGGGAGACGCAGTGTGGATACGTATGTACGGTATTCATTCAAAGATAAAATGGTGTGAAGCAACAATTGTAAAAAAATTAGGTACGCAAATTTTTGAAGTGAAAACATTAAATGGAAAAATATGTGTAAGAAATGTAAATCAGATGAGGAAGAGAAATAATACTAATGAAAATTCTGATTACGTCGAAATAATCCCACAGTCTTCATTACTAACTGATTCAGTTAATAATGAAGATAGTGAAGCTGAAAGTAATGCAGAGATAGCTAATATTAATCAGAATTTTCCGCATGAACTCAGGAGACGAAGTCACCTGAAACCACCGGATAGGTTAACTTATAATTAATTAAGAAAATCTGAAAAATGTCAGTGAAATATTTTGTATTTTTAAAGAGTTACTGTTATTTTAAAAATTATTATTCTTTAAAATTAAGGTGGAGAGATGTTATGTATTGAGTCATTGAAATTATAATGATTGCATAATAGCGTAATGTTCAATGATATTATTTGATATCTGAATACTTTTCAGTTCTAGTTAAAATACTAAAATAAACGTTCATAAAAATTTATCGTTGTATTTATTTAAATTAAAGTCTACAACATATATATATATATATATATATATATATATATATATATATATATATATATATATATATATATATATATATATATATAGAGAGAGAAATTATGAGTGCTTACTGTTGGCACTGTGGAGTAAATGGAAACTTGCCCGACGCGTAATCGGAAGTTTCGGGTTCAAGTCCCGACAGTGGCGTTCATTTTTTCTCATATTATATAGCCTTCTATAAAAATATCATGGCGAATATGATTTCGTCTGATATTATTATGTTATGTTAATTCACTAATAAGTGGATTCCACTTACGGTAAAGGATGTCTAATCATATTGATTATTAATTTTATCATATATATATATATATATACATATACATATATAAATAGACATTTCCAAAAATTGTGCCAAAGTGTTCAGGAGGCTATGAAACGTCGAGAAATTTTGGTCCGACCCCTAGGTCCCGCCATCAGACCGACGCCAATAGTGTATGTGCCATATGGCAAATACACTAATAACACTTCGGGACACCAGACAACATTGACAGTACTGACTACTGACAGACGAATGAACTGAAGTTGACTGACGTCTGACAATACAACAGTTCGCAGTTCACACGCTTCAATCATGTTTCAAATAGCAGTTTCAACTAATTTGAAGTTGAATATGACTCATACTTGAACGATAAAGTTAGACTCAGTCCAACTTTTGTGGAACCGACTAAAATTGATCAACAAAAGTTGAAATATAGGTTCTCACGCTCATTTTCATTCGATTTTAGTTGATCAACTAAAGTTGATCAATTAAAATCGCCTCGTGAGAACCGGCCTTAACAGATTCTTATACAACGATTTTGAGCCTCTCCCATATAACGCTGTGTTAAACAAGCCAGCTTCCAAGTTTTATAGTCGTGTGACACGTGACTTTCGTCTGACCAATTTATCGTATTACCTATAATATAATATAATATACTATTATATACCATAAAATAAAAGCAAATTGTATTGTAGTGGTACAGTCGCGGCCTGTTACGCTAAAGGTCCGGGTTCAAGTCCCTCACAAGCATGCAAATTTTTTTTTGTTTTTTTTTTTTAATAAATAATTAGATATAAATATGCACATATATTTATTTTGGAGGAAAAATAAAAATAATGCTTTACACTTTGGAAAAAGACGTGAAATCTTAAAAAAAAACTTCGGAGAAGTAAAAACTTGTTTCTGTGCTAAATACAAAGACTTGAGGCGACTGACTCTCAAGATTACAACTAAAAAAAACAGAATTTCGAGGCAGACAAGGAATTGAAATCAAGCTCGAAATTCTGTGCCTGAGACGTCGAAAAAAAATGAATTTCGGGGCAGACAAGAAATAGAAATCCAACCTCGAAATTCTGTGCTTATAAAGCTACAAGATGACCAGTTCTATATTTCCCACCTAGTAAATATTTGCAAAAAATAAACATTCTTTTTTTATTCTTTGAAAAAAAGCATGGCCCTCGTTTTTGTTTAGTGATCTACTGATGGCTAGCTTAATATAGCAAAAATCATGGTTACCTTGATTTACGTATAATTTTTATTTTTTTTAGTAAAATATTTTTTTTCTCGAAAACTGTACATTTTAGAGAAAAAAAATATTTACATTTTTTTCATATTTTAACATCTAGAATTCATTTATATTTTTTTTAATCTATGTTAATACGTGAAATTGAGAACGTTTTCTTTAATATCTCAGATCCACTGAACCGATTTGACTCAAAATCTAATCAGATCTAAGTTAAAGGCTGATAAACACAATAGAACAATCGGCATGGCCGTATGTTGTTCCGTTCTTACGATATCAAAGGCGAAAAATTGACCACATACACACACACACACACACACATACAGACATTAGTCAGAAAATGATTTTAAACGATTGCTAGGGTCTCAAAACGTGAAGATCTGTTAAAATCTCGAAATATTTTTTTCGGACTAAATCCATTCCTTTCCTACCATATAGTACGGGAGGCAGCGTTGCAAATGAATAAATTATTTCATACCGGCTGATAATTATACCAACGTTTGTTCTCGTCCACCTGATGAGACATCCAACCGTTAGCTGCGCTAGTAGCGGTGGGGGTGGTAGTTAGAGGGTGTCAAAGTCGCTAAAAATTAGATTTTAAAATTATTTCATACCGCACCAAATTTGGTATGGTGATTCTTTATATAATAAACAATAAGAAAATAACTGTCAGCTGCGTAGACAGTGGGGGTAAAGACGTCAGTTTCGCCATGGAACATACCGTGTCTAGATAATTTGAACGCCATTAAACAGAAACGTCAAGGTGTGTTCATTTTGAAATATAGATGTCGCCGATAATAAGCATTTGTTCTCCAAAGAAACAAACCCACGGTGCAAGGAGTATTTGCACCTGATTTGCACTTATCATAAACGTGTAGTTGTTTTGTAGAGGTTAAAAATTATTTATTTAATAATTTCAAATATAATACTTGCGACAAATACGTTTCTAAATAAAGTTTAATTTAAATACAAAGTTTTTGTATTCAAAAAAATATTTGTTTGTTGTTTATTTAAAATTATTATAGGGACGATTTTTGCTTCTGCTGTTATTCGTTTTTGTCGTCGTTTCGCGTAAAACAACACAAACAAACTAGTTCTAAACATATATTCTACATGGAAATTATGCGATTTGAAAGCAGAATTGAAGAGAAGATGTGCATCTGTCATTGGAAAGGGTTTGTTTCTTTGGAGAACAAATGCTTATTATCAACGACATCTATATTTCAAAATGAACACACCGTGACATTTACTGTTCAATGGCGTTTAAATTATCTAAACACGATATGTTCTATGGCGAAACTGACTTCTTTACCCCCACTGTCTACGCAGCTGACAGTTATTTTCTTATTGTTTATTATATAAAGAATCACCATACCAAGTTTGGTGCGGTATGAAATAATTTGGAAATAATTTTAAAATCTAATTTTCTTAGCAACTTCGACACCCTCTAGCTACTACACCCACCGCGGGTGCGACGACTGACGCTCACTTTGGTTGCTGTTGATACTTAAACAATTACTAGAAATATGAATTGGTCGGTATGAAATCACTACCTAAAATGCAACGCTGCCTCCCGTACTAATAGTAGAGGTGGGAAG